>CM060879.1:7551338-7949453 GCA_030737845.1 Acorus calamus
TAATCCTGGGTTAATAACGTGGTATATGCATGATATTCCTTTGGTTTAAGATTGGAGGACGCGGTGTAGTTGTTGCGCCCATCTTGTTAGGGCAAAACTATGACCAGCTTCAGGAGAGGATGAGGCATTCCCTCTCTCTCGGCCTCCCTCTTTTAGCAAACTGAGTGAGTAGATGTAGTTCTTACTTGACTCAGGCTTGCTTGGAATTATCGGCATGCACTAGTTAGGTTGCATCTTGTGTGTTTGCATGATTAATGCCTTGTATGCATGTGTAGTTAGGCCATGCCTTATATGTATGTTTTATGTTATGTTGTTTATTATGTGTATTCATGTGAAAGAGGACCCCTATAATTAATTTATATGTTATCGTGCATGTGGTACGCGTAACTGTGATAGAACTCTCCTGTAAAATTTATGCGCATGTTAAAACTATCTGGCCTATCCTTGATAGGCGTGGGTACGACCCGCTATCGGGTTGTACCTCATTAGTTAAGAGTTAGCGATGTAATCGCCCCCTTGCATTCGAGTGATGCATCCGTTTAGAATTCAAGAGAATTCCCCGTTATATCGATTTTGTTAAACCGACAGTTATGATATTAAGTTGGGCCTACCCGTGCTAAGCGTGTGTATGAACCGCTTGTTGGGAAATAACTTGGACTTATTTCTGCTTGAGAGCAGAGGTAGCCCCTCGCGTCCGAGCGACGCACCCGTGTGGGAGCACAAGAGTATTGGTTATCTTCGATATGTGATTATCGAATGTAGTTAGAGTTTCTCCCAATATCGTCCGTGTAGGAACTTCCCGACGTTGAAAATGCTATCCTGGCACCGAGCACCCATCCGTAGATATTACCGATGCACTCGAGGAAGTACTAATCGTGGGAGTATGTCAGGTAGAGGCTATCCGGGGAAAGGGCTACCGTATGATTTTGAGAACATAGAGTCACCCCCCCTTCGTTGGATCCGTGTAGGAACTTCCCAGCGTTGAAAACGCTATCCTGGCACCGGGCTCCCATCCGTAGGTATTACCGATACATTCGAGACGTACTGATCATGTGAGTATGTCTGGTAAAGGCTACCCCGGGGAAAGGGCTACCGGTGGACCAAGGGTGTAGAGCCAGCAGAGTTATCCCAATAGTCCCTAGAGTCACCCCTCTTGGGGCTAGGGTGAGGTTGAGTGTGTGTAGTGAGTCACGTGGTGTCGTGGCTCTAGTACCCGTCGAGTATACTCTGGGTATGTTGTGCCTAACGCTTAAGGTATGGTAGTGTATCTCTACCTCGTAGCCATTAGACTCATAGTATCTTGTTATCCAGTAACACAAGGTGTTATGGTTAACCCTTATTTTCTCCCCAAGATTCCCAAGAGCCTCCCTTTAGGAGTGAGGGTGAGGGTAAGGTTGGTCACGTCTCTGCGTGACCTTGTTATCCGTTGGGTTTCTACCCATGTTTTTATTTGAAAGGAAATTGCCTTAGTACCGAATTGTTGTGTTGGTGTTTGGTTTCTAGCCACTCACTGAGCTTGTAGCTCACCTCTCGCTTACTGTTTCTTTTTACGGGGTGTCGTTGGGGGTGGAGCTGGTGTTTCCCTATGGCGTGGTCTTGCGTGCGTGGAGCGTTCCATTCGGTGGTTGGCGAGTGCGAGGCTGTCAGCAGTCCTAGAGTCTTGTGTATTTAAAATCATGCGTGTTGCACCAGTTGTATTTTATTTGGCTAGACTTGGCTCTCACAGGACAATGATTGTGTATTCGGGTCTGTAATAATGTTTTTGATTTACAGACATATTGATTTTTTTATGCTTCCACAATTCAGTTAAGTTATAAGTTGTCATTGCTTCGTTAGCCTTGTGTATTTATTTATTGGAGTCATTGTTGACCTCTTGTATAATAGCTGATACTTTACATATTTGCCACGTCTCGGGGACGGCCGCCCTGGGGCGTGACAAGTGCAACATGCATGATTAATAGATACATAAATGACACTAGGACTGCTAACAGCCTCGCACTCACCAACCACCAGACAGGACACTACACGCACGCAAGACCATGCCACAAGGAAGCTCCAGCTCCACTCCTAACACCGCCCCTATAGAAGAAACAGTACGCGTTAGGTGAGCTACAAACTCAGTGAGTGGCAAGAAGCCAAGCACCAACACAATAATTTGATGTTAAGGCAATTTCCTTTCAAGGAAAACATGGGTGATAACCCAACAGATAACCCAGTCACGTGGTGGCACGATAACCTCACCCTCACTCCCGAAGGGAGACTCTTGGGAATCTTGGGGAGAGACCATACTGTTTGTCAAAGAGACGCAGAATTACTGGTCCACACAACACTACTAGATTTGAGATAACTACCCACCAATGTCACTCAACAACGATACATAATCGGACCCAACAACTATGGGAACGGACGAACAAATGAATGGGTCACGTAATATAAGCCTAGCATGCAAGATATCTAACATATTATGATTTTAAGTATGACCATACTACTTATCTACACAAGTAGTATAGCTAAGGTGCCCCATCGATGCGCGACGCACGACTATGTGCATCGAGTGCGCATCCTAAGGGGTTGGAATGAACCACTCACCGATACTTGGAACGTTGCGCATCATAATAATGAGATCTGCAAAGCAAGGGTATCAAAATGAGTGAATATTACTACATTACAACGCCAATAAAATGACAAAACAGGCCAAGGGCTTAGACATGCACGCCTACGATCTCGCACGCACTCACGCATGCCCAAGCCCCCCGCACACCACCCGAGGAATGCTGACCCTCAGCACGCCCCAAAACACACCCAAGTTGCCCCGAATAGCCCCGCACGGGTGCGCATCCTGTGCCCGCTGGCCCCTCGACCGTGCTCGGACACGTGCCCCACACGCACGCACGCGCGACCCTACGTGCTCCTGCACGCCCATGCGTACCCTGTCCGCACTCACGCCCGCGCGACACACTCACCCCACACTCACCCTGCATGGTAGACCCCCCTATACACCCGCACTCACGCCCGCGCGACGCATTCACCTCCCCAGCCCCCCATACACACCCAAACCCAACAACATGGAATGCATAGGCCACCCAAGCTCTCATGGGACATCAATAACCTACAAAAAGCAAAGAGGGAGGAAGAAAAGCTAACTGAGAGAGAGTCAAGGGAGGGGGCACGACTATCCCCTTACCACACGCCTCCTCCATCTCCTCCACTACTCGTCCTTCTTCAACACTTTGCATTAACACACACACATAGGGGCTGAAATGAGAGGGAGAAAAAGAGAGCAAAAGATGGGTGTCAGTGTGTGAAAATCTGTGTGTGTGGGTTTTTCGGGGATTCGGATCCGGTGCATGCCTTGGCGGGCTCGGCTGGATCGTCTCTTGGAAGGGTGGTGGGGTATTGTTCCCGGTCGAGGTGCCCGACAGCGGCTCAAGGGGATTCCGGTGTGTGTGTGATCGCCACCTGCTTTTTTAAAAAGCAGAAAAAGTTGGATTGGATTTGATCGCCTTGCGGGGGGAGTTTGTGGGGTCTCCGCTCTGAGACACGGATATACCGTACACAGAGGTGAAAAATAAGTAATCATATTTTGCTTCCGGGGCTTGACTAAAGGAGTCTTGGGACAAAGGGGTGCAGGTGGGGTGTGGATAAGGGGCGGCTAGTGGGTTTCAGCCGTCGGGTAGGGGGCGGCTAGCTAGGTTAGCCGTCCGGGGTCTGGGTGGATTTGGGTAGAACCTGGGCAAGGAATGGACTTGGTTTTGGCAGGGGTTAAACTAGGTTTAACCTGGGTTTTAGAGGGTGGACTGAGAGGGTAATTTTGTGTAGGGAAAGGGGTTTTCTTTTCTCACAAATGGCTCTCTCTGTCTCTCTCTCTCAAGGGATTTCAAGTGGGTTTGGAAGTTGTGGTCTTGTGAATCAAGATTGGGGGATGTGTGTATTGTGTTAGAAATGTTTTGAACACCCTCTATTTATAGTAAAGAGGGGCAGAGGAATATCCAGGGGGTAATAGAGAGATTTGATTAATAGTGTGTTTGATTAGACTCCTCATTAATTCTCTGGTTCTTCTGTCACAGACCAGGCGAAGGGCGGCTAGATATAACTAGCCGCCCAAGATGGGGCGGCTACTTCCTGGCAGCCGCCCCCATCATGACCTGCCAAACGTCCCATCTCTGACAAGCGGTGGCTTGGATCGGTTACTTGGTTTGATCCCGCCAATATGGGGCGGCTAAAAGTCACAACCCACAGCAATGATCAGCATTTAATGCTGCTTTATGTCCCATCCAGGGAAGCGGTTCAGGGTCGGCCAGGGGGGCGGCTAGTGGAAACTAGCCGCCTGGTATGGGGCGGCTAGTCTTGATTAGCCACCCCATTCCAGGATTTTTTAGGTTTGGGCCAGGTTTCAGGTTTCTAGAGTTTGGGGCCAGGGTTTAGGTTTTTCTAGGGTTTGGGGCCAGGGTTTAGGTGTTTCTAGGGTTTGGGGCTGGGGTTTTAGGGTTTCCGGTCTGCTGAAGTTGGGTTTTCTATTTGATGCCCAAATGTGGGTTATTTCCAGGTGTTACTTGAAGTATTTCTGTCTTTCTGGACGGTTAAAATTGGGGTATCTACAATGGGAAAGAGAGAATAATCATAACAACATACAATACTCACTTTCTTTTCACTCCAAGCCCTCCCTTCCACACCATCCTCTTCCAAGCTTTCTTTCTTCTTCTTCTTCTCCACCAAACACACAAAAGGAGAGCAAAAGAGAGAGTGGACGGATGGATTTTGCACTTGTGAGGGGAGAGAGAGAGATTTGGGGGGGGGGTGGGCTTTAATTAGTCAAAAAGGGGGTTGGTGGGGGGGGGGGTTGACAAGTCAACCCAACCAAGGAAAAAACATGACATCAAGACTTGGTCAAGGTCCCCCACTTAGACGAGCAATTGAAACTCACATCCCAATCCACTAACGACCAAACCCGGATACGATTTAGAATTGCATATTTTCTAAAATGATACTGGAATTCAATGAAATTTTTATGGGTAGTATAAAATGGTACCAAGACCCATAATATATAGTTAGATTTTCAATCAGAGCACACCAACTCATGCAGGTAGCTAAAAACCAAAATTTTAGCGACTCCGACTGAAAAAAAGGCTCCAAACGACACTAGCTTAACCAAATTTTAGCTCAACACCCAGGCAGGAGAAGGAAGAAGTCAGGGTGGATGATATACACCGGGTGATGGTGTATCCGAACCGATTATGGTGGAAGGTCCTTGGATTGGGTGAACCGAGATGCGCACCTGTTGTTGTGACATTTTTTAACTGGTGTGGCTGTAACGCCCCCGAACCCACGACTCCGTTTTAAAGCGCGAAGTTCGGTTGTGTTACCTTAATTCCTCGAATCTCAGAGTTCTTTTTTTTATCCAGATATATAATAAAACATCACCATATTTATTCATCAATTATCAAGACAAAATTTTTAACATAACTTCTAAATTTCTGGATATACATTCAGGATAAATAATCTAACATTTTCACACTATCATACATATGAGTCCTCTACATGCCAAGAAATGACCAACGTCTTCTACACAAGTCTAGTGCTCCAGAAAATATGACCTTGTCCACAGCCACATCAAAATCCACCAATCTAAGTCATTAAATCTGAAAGATGGGAAAAAGGAGGGGTGAGCAACCACACGCTCAGTGAATGGGCCTATAGCGCCCCGTTAGTACATTTATAATCAAAATATAATAGTCATAAAATGTTCACGCACACATGAAATATATCAAGAGAAAAATATATAAGGCCACCAAGACATACAATAATATATATATATATATATATATATATATATATATATATATATATATATATATATAAAGACACACACACACACAATCCTATCCAACATGTTGCATGCAACACCGCGAACACGCATGTCCGTCTTCGCAGCACCTAGCTCACGGGGCCTTTCGCAGGCATGGCCACGTAGACATAGCCACAAAGACTTGGGTCCTACGTTCTCGGACCTGGCCACGTAGACATACGCCCACCTAGATGTTGGCCACCAAGACCGAGCCACCTAGACGAATGTATGCATGCATAATCAACCATTCATTCCAAAACATATGCATGCGATAAAAATAATATAGTCTCCAAAGCATAAAGTTATATATAAAATGAACGCCCATACTAATCATGAGTGACATGCTCAAATACTCCGTACCCAAATAACAATTGTATATTTTAAAGTAACCATAATGCGGAATGATATACCATATAGATAGTTTCGAAAACTACATATGAGACTAGACCCACTCACCTTCGGTCCAAGCAAGCATCAACGATACACACTCGCACGTTGATAACCTAGCATAACAATTATACAATAATAGATCCAGAAACAATCAATCACGACCCAAACAACTGACAGCCAACTTATAACAGCACTATGCCCAATAATCCCAAAAGCCCATATCTTATAGGCCTACAATCAACAATTCACTTCAAAGTCCTAATGAAAATCCCAACTTCGAATAAATATTAGAATACTCATATACTCACAATGATCCGATCCGATAATCAATATCCATTTATTCCATAAGACTCATATGATTGATCAATCCTCGAATAAATATTTGGACAAATCCAATAAGGCTCAACTATAATTTCATGATCGAGTAACTCAAATCCAATCAATTTACATCCAAATAACAATAATATCCAATTAATATTCATTGATCCCACTAAACCAAATTATCGATTTAAGATTCTATTTAAGTTCTCAAGATCAATAAAATCATCAAAACACGCAAAACAAATTTATACTTCATTAAACATCAATTTGGGATCTTCTAAATCTCTAAAATTCATCAAACTTGGTCATCAAGCTAAATATTCAAATTCTAATAAACTGCACAGAAATCTTTCCAAAATCATAACTTCCTACCCGTAACTCCGAATTGGAGAATTCATGATTTGTTGGAAAGATTTTTTCAAAATCTATTTCTGTTTGTGAAATACAATTTTCCCAAAAACGACTATATCATCATCGAAAACACGATTTAACATCCAAACATATCATCAACCCAAAAATAACATTAAATTCCCAAAGCCAATAAATCTAATTTGATCTTTAAAATCCTTCAAGATCCATTAAAATCAAATCAAATAATCATCAAATTAAATCAATCAAACCCTAACCCTAATCCATCAAACTTCTTCCCCAAACAATTACTTGATGTAATCATATCCTAATAAAAATAAATTGAAACTCTAAACAACAAAAATCAATATAAGCATGATTTCTCACCTTAGATCCGGTTACAGTACCCACCATCTCCATCTAGGGTTAGGTCATCACCACCCTTCACACCTTCAGAGATTTGGATGAAAACCCTAACCCAAACATGTTATTTAAAGTGGTTTACCGAAATTACAAAACGACCCCTGAAGTGTTTCCAGTTTACAATGAGGTCCCTATTTGATTTACAAACAGATCCCTATCTGATCTACAAATAGATCCCTGAAGGCTAAAATGTATTCTGAATTCGCAACTAGATCCCTGGGCCCAATAAAACACAAAATCCTAAAAACCTAACTTCCCGAACTCTGAATCTCACCAAATTTCAACCAAAGTATACTGACACTATAAAGATCTACAAAAAAATATAAAATAAATATTTCAAAATCAATTTATAATTATCATAATTATAAATCAAATTGGACCCATTTGGGTCCACCGCCAAATCTAAAAAATAAAATATAAAAATCAAATTAAAAATTTCCATTATATATTTAAAATAAATATATAAGGCCGAAAAATACCGAAACGTTACAGTGGCTGAGTCGCCCTGGTTTGGTTCCCTCCATCTCTATCCATGGAAGTGGTTCACGGCGGCGCTCACAAAGGCTCCTCCTGCCGGGTTTTGGATCATGTTCCATTGTCCAACCGGTGGATCTGTCCTCTTCATCTTTGTCTTTTTCTTGCACCACCGAGGATGTGGCCCCTCCCACCACAGTCTTGGATGTTGAGTCCGCGCCTGTGGAACCCCCAGTGACATTTGGTGTCGATGCGGATGCATCTTCTTCTTTGGGGGACCATCTCCTAGGTGTCAAGCTGGCTCCAGCTGATCCTCTTGGGAACTTGCTGGCTTCTGTGGACACTGCTCTCCTCTCCTTGAACCATTAGGTGCATGAAGCCTGCGTGGGTGTGGAGAAAGAGCATCTCCTAGAATTCATCAGTGATTATTGCCTGGGCACGCTGATTATTCTCGTGGTTTAAGAGATAGGAGCAACAATGAGATGCCTACTCTCCACCCTGCCGCGAAGGATAAGAGGTGCCGAGATGTTGCTGAAAGGGCCGAGTAGGTGATGAAGCAGATTGCTGATAATCCTAAATAGGATTTTTCCTGTTTTTGTGACTTTTATCCCAAATATGAATAAAAATTACTTTTGCTTCAGTTCTAATTTGTTTCCTTCATTCGCATACTTAGTTGAGCATGAAATTAATGTATACTTAATGAACAATGAATGTCCCCTTCTTTGCATTGTAATTTATGAAAGACCAGAATATCTCATTCTCGCCCTTTGCGACGATCAGCATAATGCAAGTAGGTTGATTTGTGAATAGCGAGCAAAGGTACCTTAATTGAGACTAGCGAGCTATGGTCCCCGGTCGTCCTCAACTAGTTGTGATAGCATCTTCAAAATGGCATGATTTGACCATGCGATTTGACAGATAATGCCACGTGGAAAGGTCTAGTCGATAGTGTAATGAACTTGCCATGTCAATAGTACACTTGTTGAAACTGTCGCCTCGTCCTTCGAGCCAGCTGTCCTTTGATATCTGCCAAAGATAATGATGGCGTATCTTATGCAATTTAATTTTTGCGCCATCCTTCATGATTAGGGGGGTTTTCGAGAGATACCTTGCTAAATAAAATAAAAGAGGGGTGTAAAAGGAGAGAGGGAAAACAAAAGAAATCTCAAGCTTTATCTTTATCTGTCTATGAATTTATCTTCAGCTTCACCATGTCTTCCCTAGACATGGTTAAGAAATTAAGGACCACACTGTCCATCCCAGCCTCCATCTCCATTATTCCAACTAGGAAAAAGCACCTGGACGACGTAAAAGACCGTGGAGTTGGCAAGCTGTACATGTATCCTTCTTTTCCCCTTCCTTTGCTGGTCAGGGATTTTATGTGCTGGTTCAAGCTGCATCTGACCCAGTGTTCTCCCAATCTGCTGAGGAGGTTGATGTGCTTTGTCACCGTCGACCGCTTACTACACCTTGACCTCGGGGTCGACAATGTCTATCACCTGTACGATTTGATTTTGAATGCCCCCGAATCCACGACTTCATTTTGAAGCGTGAAATCCGGTTGCGTTAACTTAATTACTCGAATATCAGAGTTCTATTTTTTTTTATCCAGAGTTACAAAATAATACTAAAAAGAACTTCAACCTTTAATAATAATATAACATCTAAGATTCCCACAATACTTTCAATTATTTTGGATATAACTTACACATAAAATATATATAACTTGATACACAGACATGGTTACTAGGAAGATGGGCCAACTGCATGCCAAATGAAATTGATCAGTACTTCGACCAAGCAAGCCTAACGTCCTTGCACCCACAATCTCATTCGTAGCTACACGAGATCCACCATTCTAATCCTTTAAATCTGAAAGGTTGGGAAAATGAGAGGTAAGCAATCATACGCTTAGTGAATGGACATATGGCGTCCCGTTAATAATAATATATATCAAAAT
Organism: Acorus calamus; assembly: GCA_030737845.1. NCBI lineage: Eukaryota > Viridiplantae > Streptophyta > Magnoliopsida > Acorales > Acoraceae > Acorus > Acorus calamus. Next base: position 7,561,100 of record CM060879.1, read on the forward strand.
AACTTTTATAAGATATCATAAGAAACCATTTGCAAATACAATAAGATGATATTTCAATAAAACAACATATCAAAACATAACTTAACATAAGCCTCATTTCAAGATGCATAGTCCCATAAAAATTTTAAAACCATATGATGCATATTTATGCAACGGACATGCATGCCCGTATGGCACAGTCGAAAGATGCTTCATCTAGAGCTTGGTCACGCAGACAAGGTCCCACTGGACCGTGGTCACGCAGACCGGTTGTCACGCAGACGATGTCACACGGACATGTATCACACAGATGGATGATATGCATGCATGATCAGTTCAACAACTCATAGTTTGCATGCAAGAATAACATAGTCTCCAACATATAGTTCATACCTAAAATAATGTCTCAAAACGTAATGTCATGCTCATGTATTCCATACTTAAGATAACAGTTGTATTCATAAAATAGGCATGATGCAATCATGATATAAATATAGTAGTTTAAAAATCTACATAGAGACTAAACCCACTCACCTTAGGTCCAACGACACCAAACAACTTCAGAAAATTTAAGGCAACCTAACCCGTCCTGAAACGATACGAATTGATCACAAAATGCACAACCATATGGGACCCAATGGTACCCATATTCATAAAAAAATACCCGACGGCTCCTATAAGGGCCGTCCTTTACAAACCCGTTGGCTCTCAATGAAACCGTCCAAAATGTGCCCAACGGCTCTCAACGAAGCCATCCCGAGGTAGAAAACATGAAAACCCTAATTTTTATTAAAACATCCCAACACATTCCATCATTGAAAAAACATACACGAGTCGTTTAAAACAATGTAAATCAGCAGGGAATATCAAAGATCATTCGTGTGTAAGAAATCCAATTAAAAACCCAGTCTATAAGGATTCACAAAACACGTATATAAAACCAATTAAATATTATTCAAAACCTCTCAAAAACTTAGATCTATTCATATTATAAAAATCAATATATAATATGTAAACGATACAAAACATTAGGAGATAGATAAAAAATCGTATATAAGAATAATCCATTCGAAACCCTAGCTTATGAAAAACGGTAAAAGTATCGATAAAATGTTAAAACACTTGGTACACCCAAGGAGCTGAATATACTTTATAAAATCCTTTGAAGACTGTAAGTGATAACATATTATTATAACTGGCATGATATCCTGCTATTCAAACCCCTATATTTAAAAGGATTCATAAAAAGATTCAATAGAAATCAATAAACCATAATCCAAAAATCTTGATAACCATCGATCTATTATTTGAAGAAAACAATAACATGGATCTGTGATAAAATTCCAAAATAATCATGAAAACTTGTATAGATTCAGAGCTATGCATACAAGGGTCAAAACAAGACTTTAAACTATTATAAACATGCTTTCTACCATTAATAAATAGACATGATAAATACATATCCCTTTTCTTTTGACATGAAAGATTTGTAAAATAATTTAAAACCATCATGATTTCATGGCTATATCATAAGGATCCGAAAATCATATCTAATATATCAAAACTATGAAAAACTCAAGAAGAAAACTCAAGAGATCAACAAATCCAAAAATACGCATGCGAGGCCTAATAACATCGTCTAAAACTTTGTAAAACATTATAAAATCATTGACAAATCATTGATATAATACGAGACCTGAAATCATACAAAAACTTTCAAGAATCAAGAAGAAAAATCCATTATTTTGTTAGGAAGACTTAAAAAAATGAGAACACATGCAAAGGACTTCTAATGGGGATCTATATCATCCAAAAGCTCTTCAAAATAGGGAATAATACTCATAAAAACCCTCTGTTTGAACCCCTTCCTGAGGTCCTCAACAATGGAGCCGAAAATAAGAGAAGAAGACTTTAGGATTTTAGGATTTTCAATGAAAAAGAGAGAGAGAGAGGGTATATATAACCTTTATACACGTGGGGAAATCAAAACCGATCGTATCCCAAACATATCAATCAATAATTCACATTAAACCTTTCTAAAACTGAAAATATTACAATTTGAAACCGTTTCCAAATCGACGGCTCCTATTGGATCTGTCACAGAATCCAATGGCACTATAGGATCCATCACAATACTGACGGATCCCCCTGGAGTGGTCACTATTTCCGCTGTTCGACCTCTCGGCACAGTTTGGCCCATAACTTGATCGATACTCATCCGATTCGCGATCCGTAAAAAAGCATTGGAAAGCTAACAGAATAAGGATTCCAACCATATCTTAAATTTAAAATTTAGGATATACAAGTCCTTCAAAACCCTATAGAAATATGACCCAATGCACAAAAATTAAGAAACGACTAGGAAAACCATAGTTACAAACAATGGCAATATCCAGCGAACTTTCGGAGATCGAAGGAAAATGACGAGATGGGATGAGGAGCGCTTCCCATTTGGCCTTTAAATATTGTTGAAGAGACACTTCAAAAAGACGACATCAATTATTTGCTGCGGATATTGAGATACAATCAATGCCTCGTAAAGGGTTTCATGAAAACCTAAGGGGCGCTGTTGTTTGAGTTTTCTTAAAGAAAATCATGGGAGGCCACGCATCATTAAAGCTGACTCAGCAAATCAACTATCAAATCCGGAACTGATCAGAGAATCCCAAGGAGACAGGCGACCAAAACTTTGACCCCCTAAAGAGAGGGGAGGTGAGGTGATTTCTCATATCTCTAGCTCTCTCGACAATTCAAAAGAACAGGAGAGGGGGCATCTGTGGAGTTAAAAATTTGTGCTAGGACACGTGTCAGGACAAAATGAACATGGGCCATCTGACTTGGGGCCCACAAGACCCGATCTGGATCAGGTAACCTCATGATGACTTCTTCGGGTGTGCATGCACGACTAGTCTGAGGGTAAAGTCAGACATCTCGTGAGCGAATGTCAACTCGAGCAGCTTAAGGCACAACCAGACTAGAGGTTTGGTCGGTCGAGTTTACTCCTCATAGACATGCTCGAAGATGTAACGTACAGGCAAGTACATCAAAAGACCCTGAGCAGAATGGAGAAACGGTCAGAAGACCACTAACGCCTGTAACTGCTAAGTTGACACTTATGGCCCACTACCAGCAGAATTTGGGTAATCAAGGGCTGACATGGAGCATAAATACGAGTGACGTTTCCCTGGAAAAAAAAGCTCACTAAACACTTAGTGGCAAGACAGTTACAAGGGTAATAAGGGAACTACGTGTGGCTTGATCCCCAAGGGGTACGTAGGCAGCCTATAAAAAGGTCGCACGACAGCACTTTAAAGGAACAGCCAAAAATTCATATAGTTCAAGTTTGTTTTACCACTGAAATCTTTACAAAAGTTATCCTAGGAAATTAATTTCTCAAAAGATTTACAAATTTAACTGAAGGGGGAACATATCCACCTCAAATATAAATCAGATAATATCATCCAAATCCACTAAATTTGAATGATTTACACACACACACAGTTGAATGATAATATGCGGTCCGTGCAAACCATGTATATACACCCTTAACAGTTATATGCATTGATAAAGAAAACATATAGCCCAATGATGTATATGATTCGATTAAATGATATGTTTTCTCTATCGACGCATATACCTCAATAAGGGATGTATATGCGTGGTTCGCACGGATCACACAGACTGCATCATATCATTACTCCACACACACACATATACTCCCCTAAAAAATCACATTTTAGCAAAATATCATGATGATTTGTTATGTTCAATACTATTAATTCGAAAGGGTTTAAATTGTACATGACCGTTATTTTTTTATTCATTCAAGCAATATAATATTGTTGGTTTTAGAGTTTTAAATGAGATTTTTACAATATAGGATTGGTTGAGGGGTATATATACAAAACTGATTTTCAATTGTAATATATTTCTTTTATGTGTAATTTCATAATAAATTCTATAAATGATTTATTTAATTATTATTAAAATTTTCATTATAACATTTACGTATATATACCATGACATTATTTCGCATATAGGATTGAAAAAAATTGAGGTCTTAGTTGTGGGTAGATTTTTTTTTATTTACGCGCACATCGTGTGTGTGGTGAGACTAATTTGAACTAGATAGTCAATGTACTTCATAATGAAGATTGTGTTGTAATTACAATTTACATCAAATTAGTACACAAATATAATGCCCAAATACATAAATGTAATTACAACTTACAGAAATTACAACATTACAAAATCAATTATTGTTATTTATAGAACATACATGCAATACCATCTATGAAATTAAACTAAGGTTGGGGATAGAGGACGTCGTAGAGGTTGCCAAGAGGTGGTAATGATTTAGGGAGAAGGTGGGGGTAGTTTAAGTATCAAATAATGAGATGACATTGATAGATAAAAAATGGCCTCAAATTTCAAGGACAAAAAAAAAAAATCCAGAGGTAGAAAAAAAAGGGGTTGTTGATCTAAGGGCATTTGAGCAATTCACCCTACAAACAATTGAAAATACACAAGGGAGGACTGGGTTAGGTCCTTGGACAATCTGGTTGTTCGACATGTCCATGACTGTCAGATTTTATCACCTCAAAATATGCATATAATATGTTATTAAAGATTTTAAAATTAAAACTAACATTTTTTTTTGCTAGGTAAATAATTTTTATTCCAACTAACAGAAACGATTTACAAAATGTACATCAAAGTCTATCTTAGAAGAAATACAAGGAGTGGGATTAGAGTTATTCTAACACTAAGGCCTAGTTTGGCATGGGGATAAAATATTGAGATAAGGAAAAAATTGGGTTAAATCACTTGTTATCACATATGGCATAAAAATGGAGGATAAAGCATGAACAATTGTCCACATTTTAAGATAAAAAATGCGGATAATTGTTCTGGGTAAAAGGTAGTACAAACTTTATTTCAATTTTTTATCCCTATTTTATAAAATTATGATAATATTTATGACTACCATTTTCAAGTAAAAACTAAAAAAAAAGAAAAAGAAAGAAAGAATGTGTACATGTTGATGTACTGTTACATAATAAGAGGGACACGAGAGTAAGAAAATATTGGATAAAAAATGGACTTAACATCTTGCAATTCTGATGAGAGTTATGCCATCCTAGTCTTCAACAAGAAAAAAATTTATTTCACTTGTTAATTGAGAGGGAGGGGAGAATGAGAAACCAATTTGGGATTGCAATGCTGCTAAAGCATCAGCCACGCAACTACCTTTGTGACCTCCTTTTTATTTTTCCAAAATTAGAAAATTAAGATTGCATAATTCGAGTGAAAAGCATCTGCGTCGCTGGAAATTTTTATTTCCGTGCTTTTTCACAGCTTATCCAATCACCCTCCTATCCATTACTTACGTGTACCTACAGTCAAAACATACCGGACCATCTGATTGGCTTACGTGTACGCAGTCTCATAAAATTCGGCCTGTTGTCACCCCCCTTCGTCTTCATCATCTGTCGCAAAAGATTAGCGACCCCCGCAAAACAGAATGTCGTTGATGGCGTCGCTGATCCGCAGAAGAAGCCCTACTCGCTCGATCTCCCAAAACCCTAATCTTCTTCTCAGTCTCCTCAATTTCTCGTCGTCCCCTCCCAGGGCGAGGGAGGGCGGAGGCCATGGAGGCATTCAGAAGATCCTTGTGGCGAACCGGGGGGAGATCGCGTGCCGGGTGATAAGGACCTCCAGAAGGCTCGGCATCAGAACCGTCGCCGTCTACAGCGACGCCGACCGGGGCGCCCTCCACGTGAAGTCGGCGGATGAGGCCGTCCGGATTGGGCCCCCGCCAGCCCGGTTGAGCTACCTCAATGCGTCGGCCATTGTGGAAGCGGCGCTCCGCAATGGTGCTCAGGTTAGGGTTTTTCTCTCTAGGTGATTTCATGGGTTTCTGTGTGTTTGTAGTTTTACATTGTGATGCGAGTTGTTTCTTTGTGAATTTGGTGTTGTTTCTGTATGATATGTTGTCATTTGGATTATGAGTTAAATTGGATAAAAACAATGTTACAAATTTTCAATTGCAGCAATTGCCAATGAATCATCGAAAAATTTGACAGTGATTGCGTATTTTTGGTTTTGACTCAACCTTCTTTAGCAAGTGATGAGTGATCACTGTTTGAATATTATGATCCTAATGATAGAAAAAGCACTGTGTATCAATTTGATGTTTTAAGTAATGTTTGTGTGGTATTCACATTATTTTTTGGAAGAAAATATAGGAGTAATCTTATTAATGCCCCGAACAAAAGGGGACAAGGGATCTCCCTACAATGTTTAAAAAGAAAGAAGCGAAAGAAAAGATAGAGGACAGACAATATTTAGGGAAGGGAAACCCCAACAAGGAGTTAACCCGAATTTCACCTCCCTAACCAAAGATTGTTTGTAATATTAGGAGTGTCCCCTCTGAGAATCATCTTGGTTCTTGATTTAATCCCTAAGGGGGTATTACCATAAATTGATAGCTGTCATGCCAATAATGTTTCAAAATCAACCGCTAATTTGGCATGTAAACTATATACAGTATTCAGAAATATGGTATGTGATTTGCGTGTGGCTGGAGTATACTCTATGAGGTATAGGGGAGAGTATGCGATTTTATATTTTTATTAATAAAAAATATATGATAATTATTTTCAAATAATAGATAACAAGATAAATATGTGAACATAATTAATAATTTATATCAAAGGTATTTGGTTTGGAGCAAATATTTGGGAATAAAAGTCAGTTTACATTAGCTTTTTAAGTACAAGTCCACAAAGCTAAGCAAAGGTTCAGACCCATGAAAAAAAAATGTTGAGCAACTGATGCGGATGTTTGTTGATCAATGACACCATCAATGGAAATAACAAAGTACCCAAATTTGTTATAGTGGAGTAGTTAGAGATATCTTACAATGAAAGGGAAAGGGGTTTTGTGCAAATGATCAGAAAAATAAAAAGTAAGAAAAAATAATAACAATGAAGGAGAGCCAAACTTCATAAGGTTTAAAGCTTCCAAAGCTACCCGAACACATCCAAGAGAAAGCATCAAGTCTACCATTTGATAAAATATAGGCACCCTAAAATTTTTTGTGCAAAGCTTATGCGTCAATAAAATAAAATAGCAGCTGCATAAGCCCACATATGCCTATGCGGACCGCATATTGTGCCGCTGACTGAACTGCATATGCGACCACATATATCGCATATATGAACAATTATATATATATATATATATATATATATATATATATATATATATATATATATATATATATATATATATATATATATATTTCATATATGCATTCTATACTAAATTAATATTATTGACATCTATTATGAAACGAAGATGATGATTGGAAATTTGATAAGATAATGCTCATAATTATCGAGAGGGCTTATGTTCAACAATCGCCTTTAGCAGGTATCTTTCTCTAAAAATCTCCTCAAGAAAACAATTTGTGGAAATGGGCCAAATTTTTTCTTGTCCAGCTGGAATTTGTGAGTTCTTCTATTAATGACGGGCTTGAGATCTTATTGTTAACAGAGGAGTTTATTTTCAGACATAACAAGAGCAACTAATCTACAGGTGTTCTTTTGATACTTTGCAAATTAAATTAATGTCTTTGTAATTCTTTTAGGGCCTCATTTCCAATGTTTGAAATAATTTACATTATACAATAATTGGTATTTGATTGTAGCTCCCACATTTTATTTAGATGATTTTTTTTCTCCATGCTCCTCACCTTATATTTATCTAGTCATTTTTAATTACAACATGCACTTATTAGTTGTGTATGTTCCTATTTTTGTAGGCTATTCACCCAGGCTACGGATTTCTATCAGAAAGTGCAGAATTTGCCAACTTTGTGAAACTGAGGGGCTTATATTTGTTGGGCCTCCAGCATCTGCGATCCGTGAGATGGGTGACAAAAGGTGTGATGGTGTTCACCTTAATCCTATTTTTCTTATTCCATTAGATTTTCTTTATTCAGCCAATTTTTTTATATTTCATGATTACAGTTGTTATGTGAAAAGGGCTTGTTCTTTAATATAGATGCAAATGTGTGTATGTGTTTAATCAGTTTCTCGTTACAGACATGCGTATGCATGCAGCACACTCATTTCTGCAACACTGTATATAGGTATATGGAACTTGACTCGGACAAAATATGTAAAAATATTTAAGAACTTACAAACAGTATCAGTATGTATGCATTTGTGCAGGAATGCCCCTCGCTCTATGTCTCTGTCATATTCATGTACTTAGTATTCTGTTCTTGTATATTCATTAATGGATTTTCTCTTGTTTTGTATTCATTTTACTACGTGCATGTGCATCTGATTTTGTGGGGTTTTCAATGTGATGTCATGAGTCTCAAAGCCATATTCTTGTGATTTTTCCTCTATTAGGTGCCCCTATTGTCTATCTATCAATCTGACTGGTTAGGTATTTGATAGTGGAGGAAGGTTCTTTTTGGTTGACAGAGATCCATTGTATGAGTGCTGGGATCGACAGGGACATCCCTTGTATATCTTTGTCCATTTCTGTTTATCTATGTGAAGGTGGATCAAATCTCAGATGCCGAGATCCAGACTGGATCTGTGCTTCATGAAGCTGATCAGGTTCAGAGAAGAAAAATTTACCATCAAACAGGCCTGGTGTGGTGCCTATTATGAAAACTCTGATGAGGAAGTCAGAAATGTTGATTCTCATATAGAAAACTGATCAAACCCTCTTGGTCTCTCTTTTTTTCAAAGAAAAAGATAAAAAGAAATGTTTTAGGGATCTGTGATTGAATACCTGATAAGGACAAAATCTCTTGTTTTATAGGCATTTTTTTAGCATACGTGGCACGGTGTTAGAAAAACCATGTTGATTTCTCCCCATGTAAATCCTTGGCCACTCTTTTTGATCGGGTTAAAGACACATCTGGCGCCAGCTAGCCCATTGACTTGCGCCTTGTTGTCTATGACTTAATACTTGGAGAATTTCTTTGTGGCATGGGCTTATCTGTTTACTCCACCGAGTAGTTCAAGCCTAGCATATCCAACTGCAGACAGCTTGATCTTGCTTTAGTATTGGAGAGCTCGGATATTTTCTCTCATTATTGAGTACAAACTCCTTTGTCTCCTGGGGAGCTCAGAAGGAGAGGGGCTGGATATATGCTTTTGGCTCATGGAAGCTCCAGATTGGTGCCCCAGATCTCTTCAGATTTTGATCTATCTGGCTGCTGGGACATGTGCCACCTTCTTGATTATTTTTGTTCCCTCCACGCTATGTATTATGTAATTACCTAGTTTTAATAGATTTAATAGAATTGATGAATACCACCTTTATCAATAATAATAAAAAAAAGTAAAAAAAAATTGAGAATATTTGACAGCGTTTTTCCAATGTGAAAGTTACATGATTGGTTCATTCTTTATGCTCCGTTGATTGTTTCTGCTATGTGCCAAAAATAGTAGTAACATTCACAAGCTAAGATTCATTGCTGATGGATTAAATGGGAAATCATTTAAACACAAACATGCATATATTTGCATGCAAGACTCAACAGATTGGTGCATGCTCTCATTTTTCACTTGTCTTGCCTTTATAGTGCTTCGAAGAAAATAATGGGTGCAGCAGGGGTACCACTTGTGCCGGGATACCATGGTGACATACAAGATATTAACCTTTTGAAGGAAGAAGCTGGCAAGATTGGATATCCCATCATAATAAAACCAACTCATGGAGGTGGAGGTAAGGTATGTTATTTGATATTTTAATAATCGCTTACCTACTTTGGCTACTAATTATCTGTGTCTTTTTTATGTAATCAGATATTTCTTTGTTCATTGTTGTATTTCAGCTAGATCAATGATACAAGATCATTTATCCACACATCATCTTTTCTGTTGCGAAGTAATTAAACATTTGGCTTTCTAATATAATCTGGTTCTTCTGTTTGTTTTAACGAAATTCTCTTGTCTGAAAATCATATGCTTACAATTGCAATTATATTTCAGGGGATAGGAAGTAGGAATTGCGATATTGATATTTATTTAAATTTTATTTTTTGTTTAAAAAAAAAGAATAGGAGGCTTCATATTGTTTGATGCCCGAACAAAAGGAGATGAGGGATCTTCCTGGGAAAAGCAAAACAATATAAGATATAAAAAAAAAGAAAACAACAAAGAAACACCCCTTTATCTCCTCAAGAGCATGCATTCACCACTCCCTCACCAATCAATCCCCATGATGGAGTATGACAAATCTTCTCCCAGAAGAATGTGAAAACAAATGGGGTGTTGGTGTTACAAGTTCATTCTGCTTTGAGCGACGAGGTGAAGAGTGGTGGTTGAAATGAAAACAAATGTGGAAATCTGATTTTAGAGCAAGAAGAAAAGCAAACTAGTAAACTTGTAAGATATCAAATACATATAACCTCGTGCCAAACCATAAGCAATACAATGGAAAATCATCAGAAGAAACAAAGATGAATTTGGTAATGTTTCTGAAAAAAATCTGGAGATGGATAATTTACATTATATATCTTCAGCAGAACACAAACGTATTTGTGACCTAAATTTTAAGTACCGAGGAGGCAAGGGTAATAGATTGAGATTCAGATTAATAAACACTAACATAAATAGAAAGTGAAAATTGATGTTGAAATCCTTTGCAAATATAGGTTCTTGAAGCAGGTTCTTCACAACGTGTATGAATGGCATGGACGAGAGGGATATATACTTCTAGTCAAACTATCATTCTTTTTATCAAAAGATTTTACTTATAGACACTGCCAAGCATTGTATGAGATATAGATGTGCTGACATGTCCAAGCATGAATATATTCCTTTACATCATGTTTCAATTTTAGAATTTTTTTTATAATGCTACTCTTAAATGATTATATAAAGATTCTTTTAAGAGACATGTATTGCTTTTTCTTATGCATTAACTTTGTGCTTAATATCCAGGGCATGAGAATAGTCCAAGGACCAGATGAATTTATCCAATCTCTTCTGGGTGCAAAACGTGAAGCTGCTGCATCATTCGGGATTGACACCGTCCTGCTAGAGAAATACATTACTAAACCAAGGCATATAGAAGTTCAGGTAATTTCTTGGTATTCCCTAAATGGATAATTCAAATATCATGTCCTAAAATTATCTTGTCACTTTCTCCATCAATTTGCATGTTCTTGCTGTATCAGTTTTCATGTAATTATGAATTCCTTAATGATCCAATTTAGAGATGCTATATATTCATATTGTATTTGTAATGCAACAACAAGTTTCTGCTTCCAGAATACCTTCTTTTACAAGGAGAGAGGGTGTTACGGACCCGGTAGAAAAGGTTGCATAGTCTTGTTGGACACTTATCAGACACAGAAACGCGCTTGACACATATTGGACATGGACACATGCCGTACATGGATTGTACATGTAAAACGGATATCCAAACTAGACATATCCCGGACATAGCCATGTTTCCGTTTAAAACAAAATGTGCCCTACTTTCTCATATTTGTCTCGCGAAACCCTCAGAATGTTTATTTCAAAATTATCTCGCCGGAGCTCTCAAAAATCCCTCATATTAAAAGAAGACTATGGAAAGGGATGTGGCCTTGTACCCTTGTGCTTGGAGGATTTTGTCTTTAAGCATTCCTATTGATTATGCTTGCTTGCTTTGATTTGCTTTATTTTTTATTTCTTTTTTGGAGATTCCTCTTCTATACTTTGCTCGAGGGACTATTAATGGTAGTTCCAATTTTTTTTTTTCCAAAAGAAGGATGAGGAAGAAGATGTAGAAGCTCTTAGTGAGGTGGGTATGAAAATGTAGGACAAGTCTTTTTGTTTTTTGTTTTTGTTTTTGTTTTTGAATGTAAGATAGGAGCTTCGTTTGTAAGGTGATATCCTTTGAAAAGATTTTAGACAATGGATCTCCAAAATAACAAAGAGAAACAGATGAAAAGGATAACAAACACAAAATAAGGAAAAAATGGAGGCATGCAACAAAAGCAACCTTCCCCCAACCCCCCGGCGCGCGCGGAAAAAAAATCCAAGATTAAAGGAGTCAACCATACCCTTCCCCAAGTGTTTTGAAATATCAACATGAGGCACAAATTCATTAAGATTTATGTTTCAAATCCAGAGGAGCTGTGAAAGGTGAATGTAGGGATCCTTATATAATACTAATAGAGGGAAGACAGAATTGAATTGGTGTACAGTAGAACCTGAATCCCAAACCTCAAATCATTGTCCTGAAACTGCATGCACAATCTTCTTCCTCATCTTGTTGTGAGAGGAACTAGAGTACCTATCCTTTATAGATTGAGGAAGAAAAGCAAAACTAAGCTGTAATATGCCAAAAGTTTGTTATGTGTATTCTGGTCTTCATCTCCTATCAAGGAAAACTTCTCCATCATCAAAAAAGAAAAAAATTCTCAATACATGCAAGGAGAGAGGATGACGTGGGATGTCAGAGGAGATGCTTTTGACACAATGGAGGGGATCTACTATTTTAGATTACAAATCTCTCTCTTGATTTTCTAGAGTTGGAGAGAGTGTTCTTCACTAATGATGACTGTGACGATCAAGATGAGCTACGTGACGTTGGCCTGAATTGATGCTTTGCTAGTTTGCTATCATAGTTCTTAATCCTTTTGGTTTGGGATTATTTTTTCATTTGTGAATCTTTCGATAGACATGGTGACAGGCTGACAGTGGATTATTAATTTTTATATTTGTGATTATATGACACACAGTAAGTTTTTTTTTGTTATAATATGTTATATGATGAATCATGATATTACATTATAGTTGCATGCATTTTGATTTAATGTTGATGGTTTAATGCTGATCTACATATATCTGCCTTCTTATGGTTTTGGATTCTGTTTTTTGTTTCTACTTTTCTTCATATGGATGTGTATATAATATATAAATTTATAGTATGTATTATTGATTCATTTTCTGTTGTGTCAGTGTCCTACTGTTTATTTTACCTCGTCTCACTGTGTCGTTGATTCATTCGCTGTCTTGTCAGTGTCCCTTTTCTTTCAAAATTTACCTTGCCCTCACTGTATCCTGTTTGTGTCTCTCTGTGTAAAGGCTCAGAACTTGTTCTATAATTTTATGATAACAATCAACTGTGTTATAAGATACAATATATATACACATAAAAATATGGACCAAATATGGGCCATAAAGTGATGGAACACTAATTATTTGGAAAAACATCAACTGTGATCATGGGAATTTCACTGATTATAATAAAAAAAATCAATAAATAAAGACATAAGGAATCCATGTTCTGGTCACAAAGGATGGATAGAGTAGGACAAAAGAAAAGAGAAAAAGTGTCCAAGATGATGATTTGATTGAGTATCATCTTGTTCATGTGGATTAGGTAGAAAGAAATTGATAAAAGTATTTTTGTAGAAAATAAGAAACAAAGTTTAGAAAGATGGAAAATATCAGAGAAGAAAAATAAAAATGGCTGTGGCTCCTCTGTTGGTGATAGTAAAATTGGTAAGGTTAGAGTTTTTAAGAAAAGGAAGGGGTGAGAGGCATGTTTATTGTTCAAAAATCAGCCGAGTATAATATACTTTTATACTCAGTTTTTATGAGAATGAGGAAATGCAATCACATTTGTTTTACTTTGTTGAGGCACCATATATTCGTTTTAGTGTGTGTGTGGATAGTGAATTGAATATATGGTGGCTTTGTGGTTGGATATGTGGCTGGTTCTATCAGCAATCATTTTGTACTGTCAATCACCCTCTATATGATATGTATAACACAATCCTGGGACACGTGACATGTTAGTTGATGTGCACAAGATAATACAAGCCTGGATAGTGAATTGAGTATATGAGTCTGGTTGTGTGGTTGGATCTTTTAGTATCTTTATATACATTAGAGATTAGAATGCCATTTTTATGCAATTTGGGTATATATAACACGATCATCAATTCTATGACCTACATTAGCCATGATCCTCTCAGATTAAACCCTTTCCCACCCAAAAAAAGGTTGAACTTTTTTACATATATTTTTGGTTATTTATAACATTTATTTAATATATTGATTATACAGATTCAATTTGGGACCATGGTTTTTGTCCGGGAGAAATAATGGAATATGTTGACAAAAAATGAAAAAAAAAAGAATAAAAGGGTCCAGTGATCTGTAATAAAGTAGCAACTGTACCATACAAAGAGAAAATCAACATTATATCTTTTATGTACTGATAAATTGTTATACAGTATTTGTGTTTGAGTATCCTAAATACTCACCCTATGTAATGTACAAAAAAACTTAAAACTGATATATCTTAAGGTACACTGTGATTACAGTTGATAATATTAATAATATTCCTTATTGATTACAGTGTAAGGACACATGTTACAAATGTCAAACACTACCTTTCTGTCTCCCTGCGTTACTGTTTCATCATGGGGGAATAATGGCATGTTCAACAGCTCTATTCAATTGTCCCTAACATGATGATCCAACTTATTCTTGATTTGTAAATTCAAGTATGTTTATTCTGAGTGTTCTTCATCAAATGCTTATTCTGAAAGTTTATGTAGGTGGGAAGTATAGAATTTCCTGTCATATATTTAATCTTGTTCAGCTGCAGAATTTGATTTCTTGATTGACTCCGTTAAATTTAGGTGTTTGGGGATAAGCATGGCAATGTATTGAGGGATTGCAGTGTCCAGCGAAGGCACCAGAAAATAATTGAAGAAGCCCCTGCGGTAATTTTGCATTTTCATCTAAGAAATTAAACTTTCACCTTAACTCTTTTTATAATAATAACCATTAATGCAGCCACATGTTAAGCATGAGTTCCGCTCTCACTTGGGTGAAGCTGCTGTTTCTGCAGCTAAGGTAATGTAGATGATTAATTTTTAAATGTTCGTGTTAAGTTTGATTTGTTTTGTGCATGATTGATTACAACATCATATTTCATTTCAAGCTTATGCATAATAAGACTGCTAATTAAAATTGCTTCTTCTTGAGCTGTTTTCTGGATATCTATCTGTTACATGGATCACTTAGCCATTTCCCAAGACACATTATCATAGCTGAGTTGCGAATAACATTCTACTTTGTTTTTCTTGTATCCGTATTTCCGCTGTCGTCTCTCCCTTCCCAGCATCCTGTTATATGTGGGACTGCTCTGCCATGATCTTCTGTCTCTTTCTTCAATCTGTGTTCAACAATCGATGATGATCCCTGCTAGACTGGGTCACTGGATTATGCTTAGCTGTACACTTTATTTGCATATCTAAATATCTTGGAAGATTCTTGAGTAACACTCGTTGTAAAGTTGTTTGTGTCTAGTTAGATATATTTTTTCCCTCTCCCTAGGGCAATAGATATACTACATGTATAATCATCTACTGAACTCATGCAATGACCAATTGCCGTAGTTCTGTAAATCGGTACTGATTTTTTTATAACGTTAGGCAGCCTACCCAATTAATTAGAATGAAGTGAATTCCCAATTACAAAAAGCAGGAATAGCAAAACTGAAAAATGACCTGATAAGGTCTCCCTGGTCTAGGACGCAATAGATTTCCACCATCTTAAACCACCATTCTCACCTTTGGCACACTACTCAATCACAATATGACCCCCCATAAACATCACACAAGTAACCCCCGCTCAAAATCTACCCCCTTTGATGAATTGAAACACCTAATCCCAAATATTTTTCACATAAAGCTCCGCCCCCTTAAAGATAACCTTGTTGCGCATTAACCATAGAGACCACACCATTGCTGGCACAAATGACTAGGATACCTTTGCTTTCACACTTTTATCACTCCTATGTCTTAACCTCTTCCCTGCTAGCCACATCCTCTCCATGGTAATAAAATCCACCACATCCCCGCAGCAGCGGCTAGCCAAACCAAAATCTGCCAATCTTCTGGACACCGAATGAACAGATGTTCCATGGTTTCATCCACCGTATGCGATACCAATTGTTCTAACATATGCAATACCTTATAAATATCCATAGTTGGCTACTTTTATATAGTGAATGTTACTTTAGAATGAATCTACCTCCATATCTCCTTCTAAAATATCCAATTGTTCTGTTTTCATCTTTCTTTTGTATTTATATTTGCATAATATTTCTCTTGATTTGTTTCATTTTAAATTTTTAAGCTTCTAATTCATTTTAAATTACTTTTGGCTGAAATGATAACCTTTATTTTGTATGGACTGAAAAGGCAGTTGGTTATCACAGTGCTGGAACTGTGGAATTTATAGTTGATACGCTATCAGGCAAATTCTATTTTATGGAGATGAATACTCGCCTTCAGGTGCTAAACTATTCCCTTGTGAAAAGTTTTGATTTACACTGTAATTTAATCTGTGTGAGCTCAGAGATGATTATATGCCTTCTTGATTCCTAGAATAACTCCAGCTTAATGTGTCAATGCTTACAGTCTGGGAAAATCTTTCATGCATGTTCTAAGCTATGGGCCTTTACTTGACCCAGAGAGTGTTGGTCTAAAATTAGGTTGGGCTGTTCCTGACCCATGGGCAGTCTTACACCTAGCTACTAGACACTCTTGGATTTTATTTTCAGGATAATTGTCATGGATGTTTAGCTTGAGAGAATGTTAAACCGTTTACAGGTTGAACATCCTGTAACGGAGATGATAGTTGGCCAAGATCTTGTGGAATGGCAGATTCGTGTTGCAAATGGAGAACCTCTTCCTTTGATTCAATCGCAAGTTCCTTTAACAGGTAAATTTATTATTGAAGAAAGTGACCTCCTTGAGAGATCAAGTAATTGGATTTTGGTAGCCAATAGCAAATAAATAATTTATAGGCCATATGCAATTTAGTAGATTGTGACTACCAACTATGATATACTATATACCTGAAGTATTTGTTGACTTTTGTGAGTCTTCCACGCTTTACCTTTTGGAGAATAGTTACTTGAAAAAATTTCATTCCACTCCGGTCGTTTCACGGCTTCAAATTATGTTTTGGTGCATTGGCTTTCGTTCTAATTATGTTTTTTTTACTCATATAGTTATTTTGTTGTGAGGTTTTGGAGGTCCTATAGACCTTCTTTCTGAAATTAGGATATGGTTGGAATCCTTGTCCAGTTAGCCTTCCAACACATCTTCCGGATTGAGAATCAGATGTCTATCGGTTAAGTTTTGAGCAAATTTGTAACCAAGGGTCTGTTCCGTTTTCTGTTTTTTGTGTATGAAAAAGTGTAGTTTTCTGTACTCTCTCTCTTTTTTTTGTTTTTTTTTTTTTGAGAGAGAGAGAGAGGACCAGCTCAACTCCCGAACCAAGAATTTCCCATAATGGGCGATGGTGTATCCACTCTTAAAATATGAATGACAAATGATCTAAGAATTTCCCTGGAAAAGGTTTTAAGGTGTAAACCTCTTTGCATATCAAAATTCTTTTGTGAAGCCTTCAAGGTGAAGTTGGAAATATTTATACCCAAGGCATCAAAAAGCATTTGATGTAAACCGTTTCTAATCTATGTTTCGTGTTTCTCAATGTTAATGACAGGCCATGCCTTTGAAGCTCGGATTTATGCTGAAAATGTTCCTAGAGGATTTCTTCCTGCAACTGGAGTCCTCCATCACTACCGTCCTGTTCCCCTCTCATCATCAGGTGACTTCATGTAGTGGAGAAATAGAATTCTCGTAGTTCAATTCTGCTGCATTCCATGAGATTATGTTATTGATATTAGATGTATGATGGAACAGTGCGAGTTGAGACAGGTGTGGGGGAAGGTGATACTGTTAGCATGCATTATGACCCTATGATAGCTAAGCTTGTGGTTTGGGGAGAAAATCGAGATGCAGCTTTAATTAAATTGAAGGATTGTCTGTTGAAATTTCAGGTACAATTGGCATGTTCACTTTATTAGGTGAAGTGAAGCTTGTACTTGACAGTTATCAGTTCATAATTGTAGCACTGAACTTGTTCAGTTGTGCAGCATTCAATAACTTATAACTATTTTTCAGAGCTTCTTATACTGCCTCCGTGGATTGGCAGGTGGAAGGCTTGCCAACAAACATTAATTTTCTTCAAAGGCTTGCGAATCACTGGGCATTTGAAGATGGTCTAGTTGAGACACACTTTATTGAACAATATAAATATGATCTTTTTACTGACTCCAATGATGATAAAGTAGCACAGGAAGGACAGCGTGATGCTACACTTAGTGCAGCCTATGTTGCTGCTTGCCTTTGCAAAAAAGAGCAAATAGATCAGCAGAAAAGTGTCTCTGGTAATTTGGAAAAACATGTTATTCTTTTATAAATCTACATTTGCATCTCATCATAATTTTTAATTGTTTGAAAAATATCTTTTTTTTTTCTTTTTCAAATCTGAAGTGTCAGTATGTACAGGAAGAGACGGGTTACTTTCATTATGGTATGCTGATCCTCCTTTTCGTATGCATCACTGTGCCAGACGTACAATAGAACTTGACTGGGATAAAGAGTCAGATGGCCATGATTCAGAACTTTTAAAGCTTTCTGTCACTTACAACTCTAATGGAAGTTATTTCATTGAGGTATACTTATAATTTGGCACTCTCTTTACTAGATCTGATGGAAGTTAGCCTCCCATTGCTCATTGTTTGGTAGTTTCAACAAATTCCATCGAATCTCTCATAACAACTTATTTTTATATACCTAACATCATAATGAATCAGTCAAAACTAATTAACTAAGTATGCAGTTACCATCAAAGACATCTGGTAAAGTGGTGTATCCTTTGAGACACCTGATGGTCCCTGGAGTTGAGTTTGGCCCATCAGTTGCCTAGCAATTTCGACAAAACATCTGTTCATGTCTGGATAACATTCAATGAGACAAACATGAGGACATTTTATATTTATTGTCACAGTTGAGATTTAGCAGAGAGTCAGACTTTTTTTTAATTTATAGTTGCAGTTGAGACATAGTAGAGCCAAGATGAGCATGGTACTGCTTAAGCCTTAGCTCATTTAACATTATAGTACTGATCAAGCAATTTTTAATATTACATGACCCTGAGATGTTTTACAAGTTCTAATTGTAGGTGTAGGTGATGCTGCGCATGGTACTGGTTGAACTGTGGGCTCATTTAGCATTATAGTAATGTTCAAGCGAGCTCATTAATTTTATGATCATGATCAAACTTTTAACAAGCTATTTGCATTCATTTTTTTATTCTAGACTATGGTAGAAGTCATGGTTATGTGTCATTTGATTGTAAATTATAATATGATATACAATATATAAAGAAATGAGGGCAAGTCATCCCTGATAATTATTTACTTTTGACTTACTTTCCCATACCTAGATTGCCAATGTCCAGAGCCTTTTACTTTTCAGAAATTTTTGGAACAAATCTGATTGATCATGAGGTAACCTGATAAAGGCATTGATGATTTCATCGTGTTTCTTTTTCTCATCAGAGTATACCTCAAACATTTGTTGTTCAGCAAAAAGAATGTGGAGTTATTATGTAGAGAGCTCAATAGATGTATATACAGTGAGGGGTTCACACATCTCCGTCGAGTAAACTGAGTTCCTCTTTTCTTGAGAAAAAGTGGGGCACACTGCCTGAATTTTATTACTAGAAGGTGAACTGCAGAGAAAAAGAGGTAGGCCATGAGCCAAGCCTAAAGGGCTAGTTTGGCAAGTGATTAAGGTTTTAAAGATAAGTTGGCCTAATTTAGGGGATAAAAAGTCCATCAATTTTGTTCATATTTACATTTGTTAAAATTGGTACAAAAAACGGGGATAAATGTTATCCCAGCATTTAGGTGGAACAAAATATCCCTATTTTCATTTCAAAATTGGGATAACTATCCGCAGTTTATCCCGATTATTTTTTATAATAAATGGGGATAAATTATCCTCCCACTCACTTATCCTCATAATTACCCCATATTCGACCATTTATCCCCTTGCCAAATCAGCCCAAAAGGGTACGGGGAAAGGAGATAAAAGATGTGACAAGAACTTGTCCAATAGAGTAACACACACAAACAAAAAGAAAAGTGGATGCCTTGGAAAAAAAATTCTTGCATATAGCATTGTATTGGGAGTCTTTCGGGGGGAAGACTGGATATGGTTCTAATTTTAACATTTGTTTTTCTCAAAGCAGTCTCTCTCAAGACTTAGAACCCAAAATTTTATCCTGGTCACCCGAACACTTTACTGTTGCCCCAAGCAATGGTTCCTTTTTAGCACCTTGTACTGCATAATTGATTGTTTTGAAAATTATTATAGCTGTATGTTTTATCATCTTTCACATGCACTTAGAATGACATTAACAAATTCTCATCACTTTTTCTTTGTGCATTACCATCTTCAAATTTACTGTTACTATAGTCATCCCCTGACATTTACATCTGATGGTTGGTTTCCTTTTACCAGATGAGTGACAATGAGTCACCAGGTATGGAAGTTGAAGTTATTGATCTAGAGAACCATAATTTCAGAGTCCATACTGATTGGTTGAGCACAGATGTTAGTTTGGCTGTATATGTTAAGGTGAGTTCCGTGTGAATACTTTTACAGTTTCAAATTATCAGGTTGGAAGGCATGCTACAAGCTTTATTTTCAAACAATCGATCTTCAATTTTTTTTTCTTTGGACTAAATAGAAACATGGAATCAATTCTTATACTGATTTTTTCTCGGTGCTTGTCCCCTCTTTAATCGAGGAGTTGTTTGATTATTTCTGCCTCATACATACATATTCAGAAGTTCTTGTGCAAGTTCTGGATTAACAATTTAATTTGGTCAGTTTAAACAGTACCCAATGAACCATTTCATTCTCTGTCAATTCATCTAGTTCTTGGGTTACCATTATTTATATATAAAAAATTAGCATAGAATTATCATTGACTGATTTCTTCCTTACACAATTTTATAATCATTTGGTGTCCAAGATTGAGGAGTGTCATGTCATATAATGAAGTAATGAAGCGGTACCTTTATTGACATTTCTTGAAGAAAATTTGCCGGGACATAGAAGAAGAAGATACTATTGAGTGGATTCCTCAAAGCTCTATCGGCTTTACAATGAATGATAATGAGAAATAACAAAGAGGTCTTGGGATAGTATATTGATACGGGCAAATCTAGGAGAACAAGGCTCCATTGAAGGTACAAGTGTTCGCATAGTTATTTGTCTCTGATTAAGATTCTAACCAAGATAAATCAGAGTAAATGAACAAATGATAAGAATGTGATGTGAGAGCTCTGTAAGGAGAATGAAAAAACTGTGGATCACTTATTCTTTCCATGCAATTTCAGCGTTGCAATTTGGAATTAAACTGTGGATCATTTTTGGTCTCTATGTTGTTCAAATAAAAAAGAAAGAAGGAAAATGGAAGTAAACAAGCTAAATTCATTAATATCATACACCACTCGATGTGTTGGGTACTTGACTCACATGAAATGAAGTGATCATTGGTAGTAGGAGAGCATATTGGGACAAACGTGGGCATGCATTATTTATCTTTTCAAGGATTGGTTAAAACATATTTTAGGGGTAAACAATATAGCTTACGTGGTGGGCAGAGAATGGATGTTGTTTATTATTTATTTGAATAAGGTTAGAAGTTTACGACCTGTTTTATTGAAAATGGGACAAATTCCAAGAGTTAAAAGTCAATGGAAGAGAATTCTATTGTTGTTTGTGTTATCATCACTAGGGGATTCACAAGTGACACAATATTGAATAAAATTTGGCTTAATGATACATATTTGGACTATGTAATTGTCATAATTGCTTTCTAACTTCTCTTTTGCTAGATACACTCTATAATTAGATCAACCTTTTATGGTTTTATGGATTCTTTGTTTCTCATTTTATCTATTATATTTATGTAATGTTATTTATGTATTGTTGTCTCCATTTCGTTTCTGTTTCAGCTTTTAAAATTTCCTGTTACCATGTCTTATATGTGTCCTGTCCATGTTGTATAGATTTTGATCCAAGAAGATCTTTTAATTTAGATCATATCAGTGATCAATAGGTTGACATTACATTTATATCTGCTTTGATTTTTTCCCCTTTTGGTCCCTACGTTTTTAACTTTGTTTATTTTTTTTTTGAAACTGAATGGTAGGCAGACAACCTTTAATTCTATTCAATCTAAATTTTATTCAATTAAAGTTAAATTTTTAACTTTAATGTTAGTTTTTTTACTTTGAAGAATGTGAGCAGCATCTGTTTCCTTTATGTAGGCCAGGAACTAATTCTGAGTTTCTGCATATGTTTTGTGAAGTTGAATGAGTATAAAAAGTTATTGGTGAAGATATGAAAACAATTACTCTAAAAATTGTTACTTTAAAAATAATCTTTTAATTTCCATTTCATGTTTTTATCATTGCAAGTATAAAATTCTTTAGGTTTGGACCCATTGTTCAATGGTTGACAACATAATTTGCAACCATGAGATTTGGGTTTGAATCCCACCAATTACCTCTAAAAAAAGAGTATAAAATTCTTTTATATTCATTGAATAATATGGGCATATAAAACGTGAAATACATATCACTATTTATAAAAAGGGTTCAAAAAAAGAAAGTAAAGAGCAATTGATAATATCATTTTTGGTGTTCAAAAAAGATAATAGCATATGAAGCACTAAATTTTGGATTTATGCACTCTCTGACAGACACGCACTCAAACCACTTGTTTTTATGTTGTTTTGTTCCACTCGTTACATTTTCAGGATCGTGGTACGCATATACACGTCTGGCATGGGAAGCACCATCACCGTTTCAAACAGATGGTGAGGCTAGGGCAGTCCAGTGAAGATGTGTCCCAGCATAAATCAAGCTTTGAAGCGATGTCTCATCCGCGAGGAACCGTGGTTGCCCCTATGGCCGGTCTAGTCATTAAGGTCTTGGTGGAGAATGGTTCAAAGGTGGAGGATGGCCAGCCTATCCTTGTCCTGGAAGCAATGAAGATGGAGGTCAGCATGAAGTTTTTTTCCCTCCTTTTTCTTTTGGCCAATCGAGTCTGGTTGAATTTATATTGCAAAATCTTATGTCCAGCATGTTGTCAAAGCACCATTTAGTGGGTACGTGCATGGGCTTCAAATCGCAGCTGGTCAGCAGGCTTTCGACTCCAATGTTCTTTTCCGTGTTCAGGTATACTCTCTCTCCCTCCTCTCATGCACGCGCGCACACAAAAAGTGAGAGACCTAAATGTGGAAGAAAAAATTGATATTCCTTGTTCACCTCTGGTGGTCTATTATTCAATTCCTTTTACCATATAAAAATGTGTTCCGAGAAAAGCCTTGCAAAGGATCCTGAATATACTTCAAATCTTTTTTTTACTAGGATGGATGAAACAGGTGAATATGGAAGCCTAAGAATGGTAGAGATCAACAATCCAATGTTACTTTGGGGTATGAAATGATTTGAATGCAATTTATGGACCAAATGCTGGCCCAGTGGTTCTTTGCAGATAAGAAGACTTCTTAATTTCCCTCAGGATCGCGGGGGAGTCTGTACATGTATATGGATTGTGTATTATCAGAGGACAAATTGTTTTTTCATATTTATATTTATATCAAATGAATGTGCATCAATCCCTCAAATCAATAATAAGAAATTATTTTGTCCCTATCACTGTATAAATTATCTTTAGATCGACTGTCAACGCTGGTTGAGGACTGCATGAAATGCAACAATATCTATTTTTGGTTTTAAATAAACTCATCCAAATAGTGTCTAAATGCTTAGATTATTATTCTAAATATTGCATGATC
Organism: Acorus calamus; assembly: GCA_030737845.1. Taxonomy (NCBI): domain Eukaryota; kingdom Viridiplantae; phylum Streptophyta; class Magnoliopsida; order Acorales; family Acoraceae; genus Acorus; species Acorus calamus. The sequence continues at coordinate 7,584,868 of CM060879.1, forward strand.
TTGTGATCAGAATCCCATCCTTCAAAGTTTGATAGTTATTTACATATGAATTTTCGTATTTATATATGTTATTTTTTTGGACCAAATATAGACATTCTACCATGGATTCATTAACGAAAATGTCGTTGTACAGGTCCAAACAAAAGAGAAAGTACAAGTAGATATGAATAAAGAGAACATAGAGGGGGAGTCCAAACTCGCGTTGCTTTGTGAGTTGTTCCCACAGGTTTCGAGAAAAACCACAAACACAAAGGAGATGAGCTGTGGTTTCATGCTCCAAATTGCAAAGCACACATACCTTTGACTCCTCATAATGCCATCGAGCGCGATATGCCTTGATAAGTACGCATTCCTGGAGAACAAGCCACATAAAAACATTTACCTTCAATGGACCTTGAGTTTCCATAGCATCGTTTGTCTTCCTTTGAATTACTGAAACCGGAAGGAAAGAGCAAGACCACCAATCATATGCACCTTGAACTTAAAAGCCTTGGTCCGGATTAGGAGCCCATACCTGGTCCCTGGACCCGGCCTGAAGAGTGAATGTCTATAGCCTGGATTGCATGACCTGAAGCTCGGCAAGCTCGTCTGTCATGAATGTTCTTGCTCTAAGCACCTCCCAAAGCCCCATAGCTGGGACCAGAAGCTAAATGCATACCCCTCCTTTCGGACGGCGGCCTGGAAAGATAAGGGGAAGCTAACCTGAAGTGTGGACGCTCCACACGAGACGTCATCCCAGAATCGTATGGATGAGCCATCTCCCACCTTCCATGCCACAGTCCCTGAACGCAGTTGCTAGTCCAAACAAACCCTTTGCAATTTGGGTCATACGTCATGAAGGGCACGGGAGGCACTCGCATCCATGGGTCTGATGCCCATATCGCTTTGCGAGGAGCTTTCATCCTATCGCCATAGCCATTTGAAAAGAAGAGCCTTATTTAGTGTTTCAAAGTTAAGGATGCCCAGCCCTCCAAGTCATCTTCTTTGGCACACTGAAGACCATTTCACGAGATATGATCGTCGAATCAGTGTGTCGGCTCCATTCCACAAGAACCTCTAACGAATGACATCAATCATCTGCCCTACATCCTTCGGGAGCTTGAATATGGAGAGGAAGAGCATCGCTAAGCTTGTCATATGTACTTGAAGTAGTGTCACACGTCCCCCGTAGCTCAAGTGCTTCTGCTTCCACCCAGACGTTCGTTTGTTCATGTGCTCCACAAGGATCAACCAATCATCTTTCCTCATGCGGTCCTTGACAAGAGGGAGACCAAGGTGTTTGCATGGGAGGGCTCCGATTGAACAGTCAATCAGGCTAGCCAACTAGTTGACCACCTGTCCCTCCACGTTTACGGGAAGGACACTTTTGGTGAAGTTTATCTAGAACTCGGACATCCTTTCAAAACGCTTGAGAATAAACTAAAAACCCTGAAAAGTCTCGACCTCTGCCTCATCGAATAAAATGGTATCATCTACATATTGTAGGATAAAGAAATGAGACCCTCCTTGCAAGCCCGGTACACCTTCAATCCATCCATCCCTTGAGGCTACTTTGCACATTTTACATCGGATATTGGCCAAAACGAGGAACAAGAACGGGAATAGGGGGTCACCTTGTTGCACCCTTCGGTTGATAGGAAAGTAACCGTGAATATTTCCGCTCACCACCACAATGCATGAACTGTGGATGCACTGGGCGGAGCATACGGATCCAGTTGTTGTTGAAGCCATGTAGATTGAGAACGTGTAACAAGAAGCCCCAATCAACAATGTTGTAGGCCTTGGCAAAGTTGAGTTTAAGCGCTATTCCACTATGTTTGTCCTTGTGTATTGTGTAATGCAGCGACCAACTCCTAAGTCACTAGAAAGCTATCTTGAAGAGCACGTCTGAGAATGAAGCCGTTTGTTTCACCTCAAAGAGCACACTGCTCGCAGCTTGCACCAGGTTGGCCATCACCTTTGAGATGATCATATAGCACGTGATTACAAGGCAAATCGGCTTGTAATCTCCAATAGATGTCGGCATGTTGCGCCATCTTTTTTCAGGATCAAAACGAAAATAGAGGAGTTGATGCACCCAATATTACCCATGTTCAGAAAAAAAATATCAGAGAGCATATCAATGATATCAACATGCACTATATGCCAAAATGTATGGTAAAACCTCATGCCAAACTCATCAGGATCGGGAGCCTTATCCCCGTCCATGCCCCAGATGTGATGGCCCGTGTCCCAAAACACCGGCACGTACATGTCAACTAAACTCTGATACCAATTGTGATGGCCCGCGTCCCAAAACGCTGACACGAGCACGTCACGTGCCTAAAAACTCACCATAATTTTTTTTTCTAAAACATCGAAATGTCCACCCTATATAATCTCATATGATAACAACCCTGAGACAAAAGATATTCAACCAGATATATAATCACCTATCTCAACTCACCCAGGAAAGTTTAAGCAGTCAACAGAGTATCTAACACACCTTATATACAATCATCCTTATATACAGAGCATTTAACACAGGCATGTTTCACTAGACCAGCCTCTACCAAAATAATCATGTACAGATCCACAACATCAAAATATACACATCTGTTACTACCTATCACCAGCTGGACGTGGCACCAAAAGAAAATGCCCAGAAACCCCACCTCTACTCTGCAAAATAAGAAGAAAGAGAATGGAATGAGCGAAAGATGCTCAATAAGTAACCTAGACATTCCACGCACAGTAACTCAAAGATGAAGTTCAAATACAATGGAATACCAGCTCAAACATCTCAATAAACATGATGCCAAATAATAAATACCAAATGAAACCATTGAATGAATATCCACAAAAAGGAAAAAGAATAACATCGCTGATCATCTCCCCAATGAACAAGAAATGAATACACAACTAACAAGTCACAACTGATACTGTCAATAGATATCACTAGGGTGCACCTTCATGACTGAGAAATGATACTCTGAAACATAACTCATACTCAGGAAGGAATGCACTGATACTCTCAAACTTTCTCTAATATGAAGAACACCAACAATGTCAAATATACTCACTGTGGTCCTTGAAACATCTAAAGCACATAGATTTGACCACTTCCACGACCTCACCTCAGTTCCCGCGTCTAAGTTGTACTCCACATATACACTTATCTACACAACCTCGTGTGTGACCCTCAGAACGTCCACCGCGGATATCACGCTACCTACTCCCCATCGTGCAGGCACGATAGGGTTTATCTTCGAGCCACCCTACAAGACCATACATACTCATACGGGCTGAAGAAGTGAGATCAATAATCATCCATGGTCATCCATCTCCAAACACACCAAGATAATATATAACAAGCAGCGATACCAAGAACACCATACGGTTCAACCAATAATAGGAAATATTACGAATTAATAGTGATGGAAATAATTATGAAACTCAAATGATATATAACCAACAACAATGAAGACTGGAACTGGAAGGAACAAACAAATAGCAATTGGGTCACTTACAACAATACCACGTGGAATGGAATGGTAGAAACAAATATCGGTCAGGTTACTTGCCTCGCAATTCACAAACCCGAGTTGGACTCACCCTATTCTAGCTCCTAATCCACGCAAACAGGAAACCCACTGATAGAAATATAACCTCCATCAGATACTAAAATATAACCCCATTAATCAAGCAATTCCCAAATCCATCAAGACAAACATGACATCCCCACTACAAATCCTAAATTGACACAATGAAAATAATTCTCTAATTCTTATTTATCCAACCTCAATAGTATATTCATATCTTAGCCCTAAATCATAATTTTAATTTAAAACTAAAATAGAACAACCCTAGACGAAGAATAACAATGAAAATAATTTGAATTTTTACCCAGTGTATCACGGAAAATACTCCACAAAGCTTTTTCCAATTTTTTCTAATTTTTCCCTTTCGATTTCCACCCAACAATAACTCTCGGCCTCTCCCTCTCACATGATATATACACAGCACCACCACAACCAACTATACGCATTGAATGAAATGAGAAATCTGGGAAATTTGCCAAATTACCCTTCCATTAATAATATGCACAACTTTGACTCAAACAGCCATATTTTCTCGTAGGGAAATCCACTTCACATGAAACAACTTCTGTTGGAAAGTTAACGAAAATATCTACAACTTTTATGTTTATGCCAAGCTCAGAAGAAGCTTCCAACTATATTAAAAATAACGACTAACAGAATACCTCGTGATTTCTTCTTCTAAGGGCAGAAATGGTAAAACAACCATAACATTTTTAATACAGCTCCAACTAATACCAAACTAATTTTATATGAAAGGTAACTCAAAAATGAAGACTTCATATGTTTAGCGTGAATCCCAAATATGTCTCAAAAGTATTTTTTGAAAATGAAACCAAATGCAGGACTTCAGGGATAATAAAGACCAAAAGCCCAATAGCGTAAAATTATCATATCCTGCAATCTAAACATGTAAATATTAGCATAAACCAGCATAAGAGGGATCGGGTTATTACATCCTATCCCCCTTAAATAGGATTTGGTCCTCCAAATCCACAAAACATAGAAGAGACCTTCTGATCCACCAACTCGATCAACTCTAATCATCATAGCAATCTCAGCTACACCTCGTTCCACCAAAGAAGCTCTCCCAAACACCAAGGCTGGTGAAGAACTTCAATGTTGTACGCGTAGCATGAATCTGAAGAAGCATAATCCTTTGTCAAATACCTGCAGTACAAAACAAAAAAATAATCATCCATCTCCAAACACACCAAGATAATATATAACCAGCAACGATACCAAGCACACCATAGGGTTCAACCAATCATAGGAAATATTACAAATCAATAGTGATTAAAATAATTATGAAACTCAAATGATATATAACCAACAACAATGAAGAGTGGTACTGAAAGGAACAAACAAATAACAATTGGGGCACTTACAACAATACCACGTGGAATGGAATGGTAGAAACAAATATCGGTCAGGTTACGTACCTCGTAATTCACAACCCCGAGCTGGACTCACTCTATTCCAGCTCCTAATCCACGCAGACAGAAAACCCACTGATAGAAATATAACATCAATCATATACTAAAATATAAACCCATTAATCAAGCAATTCCCAAAATTCACCAAGACAAATATGACATCCCCACTACAAATTCTAAATTGACACAATAAAAACAATACTCTAATTCTTATTTATCCAGCCCCAAAAACATATTTGTATATCAACTCCAAATCACAATTTTAATTCAAAACTAAAATAGAACAACCCTATAATAAGAATAACAATGAATAGAACAAGAATCTTTACCCATGTATCATGAAAAATGAAAAATACTCCAAGAAACTTTTCTCAATTTTTTCTAATTTTTCCCTTTCGATTTCCACCCAACAATAACTCTCGGTCTGTCCCTCTCACACGATATATACACAGCACCGCCACAACCAACTATACGCATTAAATGAAATGAGAAATCAGAAAAATTTACCAAATTACCCTTCCACTAATAATCTGCACAGCCTCGACTCAAACAGCTATCTTCTTGTAGGAAAATCCCCTTTACATGAAATAATTTATGTTGAAAGCTAATGAAAATATTTACAACTTCAATGCTTAGACCAAGATCAAAAGAAGCCTCCAACTATATTAAAAATAGCAACGAACAGAAGATCTCGCGATTTCTTCTTTTAAGGGTAAAAATGGTAAAACAGCCATAACTTTTCTAATACAGCTCCAAATAATACCAAACTAATTTTATATGAAAGGTGACTCAAAAATGAAGACTTCATATGTCTACCATGAATCTCAAATATGTCTCGAAAGTGTTTTCTTAAAATGAAACCAAATGCAAGACTTCAGGGATAATAAAGACCAAAAGCCCAATAGTATAAAATTATCCTATCCTGCAATTCAAACATGTAAATATTAGCATAAACCGGCATAAGAGAGTTCAGGTTGTTACACCAGATCACCCGAAGGATTCCTCCTCTGAAACAAGAGACTAGAGGTTCGACCGTGCCTCTGGGGGAGTTGGTGCAGCATGGAGTCCTCCCTACTTGGCTTCCACCCTCTAAGCTAGAAATGATCCGCTCATTCAGGCCATTGGATTCCTCCACACGGACCCTCTCGAAGTCTAGGGCACAAATGTGGTTCTGCCTTCTCCTTATTCTACTCCTTTGTGGAAGGATTTGGAATTCCTTCTCTGGGGAGGGAAGTTCCTTGTTGTCTCCAAGCTGCAGCTAGTTCTTTGGAGCGCTGCCTCCATTCCATCTCCTCGAGCCAGTATATCACCGCTTGCCTCTCCTTCGCCCCCCCCCCCCCCGTTCTTTTGCCCTGCGGTATCAACGAAAGGACCGGTTTCCTTCTCCAAGTTCCATCTATTGATCACCGTAAGGAAAGAGGATTTGTTTGTCCGTGTAACCTCCCTAGCCTCTTTCCCTCACTCTTTCAACCTTTGCTTTAGTCTTCGTTGCTTGAAGGCGACCTTGCGTGCGACCAGAAATACCCCTGCAACCTCGGACCAGGATTGTCACACTACTTCCTCAAAGCCTGGGCATTTCATCCACCAAACCTGAAATTTAAATTGCTTGGGGCGGCATCCCGGATCCCTTACTGACAAGAGGAGGGGGGAGTGATAAGAGACAATACGGGATAGACAAAGGACTTTCGAGCTTGGGAATGCATCATCCCACAACGCATCAATGAGCACGTGATCCAGACGAGCGAGGGAAGGGATCTCCCTCATGTTTCTCCAAGTGAAAGCAAAGCAAATTTGTGGATTGTGGATTCCAATTCCGATGTTATATATATTGTTTGTGTTCAATTGTGGATTCTCCTACTAGTAACTAATTGCTTTGAAAATTATATGTATATTTCGTTATTACGTGTATGTTTTACAAATTGATATATAAGTAGTATACAAATTGTATGCACATGTATACATTACCGTTATTGTGGATTCATAGAACAAATTTGGAAAAATGATACATATTGATTCCTTTGATACAGATCATATGCATTTACACAAGGATTCCTTATTTAGTGTATGACCTCTGACAAAATACATATGACCTAAAGCCCATAGATATGAATTTTTAATAAATCACAATGATTTATTGGGTATGTGTACCCAATTTTTAGTATTTAATTCGAATTCGAATTCAAATTTTGATAGTACCTAGATTTGTTAGATGTCGAATCGGATTTAAACACTTCACTTTTAGTTTTTTTAATTAGTGGTAAAAGTTATTTAAGTTTCAATGGAAAAAAGGGGAAATTGTTTAAATACCCCTAGACCAAGCCTCCCATTATTTCCATACCCCTTAACTTTGTAGAATATTTTTTTTACCCTTGCAAAGATGTCTCCCTTTTTTTTGTAGCCCTCACCCTTGCCACATCACCTTTCACTACCTAAACTACCCTCTCCACTTTATTTCCCTCCCAAAATCTTTAGAATTCCCCCCAAAACCCTCTCTCTCCCCAAATCACTATCTGCCTCACCTGATACTCCATCGAGCACCTTGTCACCGCCATTGTCACCACTGTTAAGGGCCCGCTAAAAGCAATTGCAGTCGTTCATGTAGTGGGTGATGCCAAGCAAGATCTTGCCTTTTGTGATGAACATCATTAGATGGTTAGATTCGATCTTCAAAGATTGATCTCAGCTGTTGCATCTGAAGGTCCTCCGCATCTTCTTCTTCTTCTGTTCTTCTTCTGCTCTTCTTCTTCTTCTTCTTCTTCTTCTTCTATTGCTGATTCTCTCTCACCTCCCATTGTTTCAGATGAATTTCACTTTTGAGTTCTTCCGATCAGGTTAATTCGAATATTGGGTTTTCATGTTTGTTTGGTTTACCTTTTAATGTAAAATAATTTATTTTACTTGTTAATTTTATAGTTATTTATAAAATTGATCATTTACATATCTGTAGATTGATAATACATTTATGTAATTTATTATTGCATTTCTATAACATTGTATGTCCTTAATTTAAATACATAGATGATATTAGATTTCAGTTTTTCTGCACATGATAGTTTTTGTTGTTTCTGTTGTAGTTGTATGCGAATGATGGATGATATTACATTTTGGAATTTTTGCATATATACCCCTGGTATAATTTAATTTTGTCAAAATACCCCTCTTAAAACCTATTGTGCAAAAATACCCCGTTATACTTTAAGTGAGTGCATTCGTGCCCCTCTGTCACACACTATAGCTAACTCTGGATGAACCATGCTTAAATAGGTTAACTGGATATGAAAAATGACAAGTTTACCCCCTTTCATTAACACACCCCCTAACCCCTCTATTCAGCGAAACCCTACCCTATCGTCCCTTACACTGTCATCCCCTCCATTGCAACCCTAAATTCACGAAACCCTAACCCTACAGTTGTCAATAGAGTCGTTCTTCATGAGAGGCGCCAATAGATCTGGTCGAAGAGCCCTCGTCAGCTCTGTTGATGGTACCCTCATCATTAGGTCAGTCGTAGCTAGCAATCATCTTCTGGAGTCCCGACAGAGTCTAAATGCCAGTCAAAACAATCAATCAGGCCAAACTTCTATAGTAAGTTGGCTATTTTTTGAAGAGACTGTTGTGAAGTGCACTTTTTTTGTTCTATTTGAAGTGTTCAGTGTTTTTTAACATTGCCCTAAACCATGTTTTCCATTTTGGACAATGTGTAGAACTTTTATATTTCACTTTTGTTTCATGTGTTCCATTTTGTACATTGTGTAGGATTATTTTACATTTTGTCATGTATTCCATCTTGGACAATGGGTAGGACCACTTTATTTTACATTTTTTTCATGTGTTCCATGCTGGTCATGTAAAGCTTGTTAGGGATGCTCATATGATATGTGCTATGTATGCTGATATGCTTTGTATATTGATAGGATGATATGCTATGTATGCTATGCATGTTAATATACCATGTATGCTGACAGGATGATATGTTATGTATGCTATGCATGTTGATATACCATGTATGCTGATAAGATGATATGCTATGTATGCTATGCCTGTTGATATACCATGTATGCTGATAGGATGATGTTATGTATGCTTATATGCTATAATGTTGTGTCCGATGTAGGATGATGGGGATAGTATTGTTTCCATATTATTTAGATGTGAAGGGTTCTGGAAAATGGTTAAAGGTACTGATAAGAGAGCATATAGGTTGGGCAGACAAAAAAAAGTTATGATGGATAAAGATTACTGTAATATGGATGAAATTTTTGAGGAGGTTGGCAAATTAGTGAAGTGGACTGAGAATGATGCATTGAATATGCAATATAAGATTCCTAGAGAAGAAGAGTATGATACTCTATCAAATGAAAGTGAGATGATGAAAAAGTTCAACTTACACTGTAGGAGTCCTATTATTGAAATATTCATTACAGTTAAACAGAATGTTGGCTCTTATGGTCTTCCTACACCTGAAAATAGGAAAGCCTACATAAATAAATATGATTCATCAGATGATATTGATGATGATGTTGATTATAGGGGAGATGACATACAACAGTCATTCTCAATGTTCTTCTCAGATGATGAAAATGAATTAGGAGGACAAATGCATAGATTTTATGTGGTTTTTGAAGATGAAGATGATGATGAACCAAGCATTAGGAAGGGGAGAGCTCAGAATGTTACACTTGAGGAGCTGAATGTGGAAGAAGATCTCCAGGAGCCAGAGGTAGCTGACATAAATGAGAAGGAGGTTGAGCAGCAGCATAGTGATCATCAGCTCACTCCCACTGAACAGCCTAGTCCCACTGAACAGCCCAGTCTCACTGCACAGCCAAGTGTCACACAACTCAATCCCATTGCACAAGCCAATCAAAATGATAAAGGCAAAAACACTGTAATAGAGAATGATATTGAATTTGAAGAAGAAATACAAGATGCAGCAGATCTAGAAGCAAATAGGGTTTACAGTGAATCAAGTTTTTATGATATATATAGTTCAGACCCTGATAATTGTCTCACAGATGATGATGGTGTCTGTTATAGTCAAGATGTGGAAGATCCAGAAATTAAAGTAGGTGTGAAGTTTGAGAATATTGAAGCTCTTAGACTTGCACTGAGACAACATGCCATAAAAAATGAATTTTGCTTGAGATACATCAGGAGTGAACCCACAAGATTGACTGCAAGATGTGAAGATGTCTCATGCCCATGGAGAGTACATGCTTCCACAATGGCTGATAGAATATGCTTTCAAATAAAGACACTAATACCTAAGCACACATGTTCCTCTGTAAATAAAAAAAGGTAACAACATGGCCACTTCTGATTGGATAGCAAGTAAGGTGGTAGAATGGTTGAGACATGAGGGTGATATACCTGTCTCACGGATTAAAAAAAGGCTACAGAGAAAATATGGGTTGGATAATATGCCATATCACAGGGTTTGGAGAGCCAAGTGTATTGGAAATAACATGATATGGGGGTCATATGATGACTTGTATGCACTTGTTCCTTCTTTGAGGGCAAAATTGCTGAATAGAAGCCTGGATAGTGTGATTCACTAGTGCACTGATGTTGATTATTCATTTGAGAGATTATTTGTTTCATTTGGTGCTTGTATTAAGGGCTTCTTGGCAGGTTGTAGGCCATTGATTGGACTTGATGACTATCATTTAAAGAGTAAATACTTGGGATCTTTGTTGTCAGCCACTGCAATGGATGGAAACAATGGATTATTTGTTGTTGCTTTTGCAATTGTTGAAGGGGAAAATAGAAACAGTTGGTTTTGGTTTTTAAATTGTTTGCATGAGGCTATTGGTACTGTGCAAGGACTTATGTTCATGTCTGACAGAGGAAAAGGGATAGATGATGCAGCAAAACATATATTTTCAAATGCTGAACATAGGGCTTGTGTAAGACACTTGTATAAAAATTTTAAGAGGAAGTACCCTGGAGAATTCCTAGAGAGACTAGTATGGTTAGCAGCTAGATCATTCACTAGTCAGGGCCATTCTGAACATATGAAACAGATTGAACTAGTGTCTAAAGATGCATATAATTACCTTTTGTCTGAAAAAGATCATGTTTGGAGCAAATCCATGTTTGGCGTAACTGCAAAATGCAGTCATCTCACTAATAATCTTGCTGAGTCTTTTAATGCCTGGATTGGGGATGCTAGAGCCAAACCAATCATCTACTGTGTTGACTCTATAAGAATCAAGATAATGAGTATGATGAATCATAGAAGGATGGCTGTCGAGAGATGGAGGGGTGCTCTTGTTCCTGAAATACAGAAACAATTGATAGAACTCAGCAAAAATAAAGGAATGTTTGATGTGCAGAGGTCTTCTACTGATAGAGTTGAAGTGGATGGGCCAGAGGGAAGATTCGAAGTGATTTTGTTTGACAGATTCTGCAGTTGCAGAAAATGGCAAGTGACAAGGATTCTATGTAATCATGCTGCAGCAGTTATAGGCCACATGAGGAATGCTAGGTGGGAGGATTATGTTGATGAATATTTCACTGTTGATAGGTTGGTACACTGCCAAACCTTTTATTTGTTCATTTGTTTCTCCAAATTTTAACTGATTTTATTTTCTTGTAATCATTATTGTAAATGATCTCATTTTCAATGACAGGTATAAAGCTGCATATGCTTTAACTATTTATCCACTGCCAGATAAGAGTATGTGGGAACCTCAGGAACTTCAAACTACTGTGAAACCTCCCAAACTCATAAGGCCACCTGGAAGACCAAGAAAGAACAGAATAAAACCACATGATGAGGAATCAGATCCACAAAGGTTAGAAGGATTCACAAATGCCAAAGATGTGGAGGTATTGGACATCATCAGAAGACTTGCAAAAATCCACCAATGCAGAATTCCAGTTCAGAGGTGTTAGACCTGTGTCATTTAGAGTCCTAATTTCGATCAGAGTCACTAAAATTTTGATTTTTTTTAGCTACCTTCTAGGGTTTAAGGACTCTGATTGAAGATATAATTGCATATTATGGGTCCTGGTACTGTTTAGTACTGCCCATAAAATTTTCGTTTAATTCTGATAACGTTTTTGGAATTATGCAGTTTTGGATTGACATTCGGATTTGATTTTGTTAAAATCCAAGATGAAGAGATAAAAGTCCAATATTATTACGAGATGTTAAGTTTGGAGATAGCTTCCATATGGAAGTGGAATTGGATCAATTGGATTCGTATATCAAAAGTTATGAGTATTTTTTCGATTATACCCCTGGATTGGTGGGTGTGATATTTCACTCGTCCATGTTACATTACGTGGTCAGCAAGGCTTAGATATTTGTTGTGTATGTGGCGAGAAAAGTCAACCCACTCAACACTCCCCTTTCTATTTACATTTAATACCCCTCTTAACATTCAATCTCTCTCACTCTCGGGATGTTCTTTTCCCCTCTCGCTCTCTCTCGGGATGGCATCGGCGAGGATGAAAGCAAAGAATGAAATAAATAATGAGAAAGGTAGGGTGTTTGAGCATGTTCAGGTCTTCTTCTTCTTCCCTCATGGAGTGGGGAGGTTCATGCTTGTGGAAGGGAGCGTGGAGGCTTCGAGCATGACAGCGGATGGAGCCAGTGCTCGGAGCAGTCGGGTCTGTTTGAACGCATGGTGTGCATGTGTGGAGGCTCCATTGCTTTGTGGTGGTTGTTGTGTGTTCTTAGAAGTGAAGATGATGAGGGGGAGAAGCCCATGTCTATGTGTTATTTGTTGTGTGTGTGTGCACACCACCTGTTTGTGAATATGTGTGAGTGAACCAAGGCGTGGGATTGACGCATTGGTACACTCGAGATCACATAAGAGGTATGCGGGGGCTGTGGGTGCGCGCTCGGCGTGCTCGCATGCGTGCGGAGTGCGCGGAAAGCGTGCATGAGGTGCTCGCATGCGTGCGGAGTGCGCGGGAAGCGTGCACGAGGTGTTCGAGGGCGTGCTTGGCCTTGCCCGATGCGTGCGGAGTGTGCGGGCAGCGTGCACGAGGTGCTCGAGGGCGTGCTTGGCTTGCCCGATGCGTGCGGAGTGTGCGGGCAGCGTGCACGAGGTGCTCGAGGGCGTGCTTGGCCTTGCTCGATGCGTGCGAAGTGCGTGGACAGCGTGCACGGGGTGCTCGAGGGCGTGCTCGACGTTGTTCCATGCGTGCGGAGTGCATGGGCAGCGTGCACGGGGTACTTGAGGCGTGCTTATGGTGCTCAGACGCGTTCGGAGTGTGCTTCGTGGTGTCGAGCAGCTTGTTATAGCCAAATGCAACCATTGGATGGCCTTGGCGGATTGGTATCAGGCTTCGGATTCAATTCGTCGCTCTCTTGCGTTTCGTGAGCCGTGCGCTCGTTAGGTGAGTGGTTTGATTCCAACCCTTCCGGGAGCGCCCGATGCACCTAGTCGTGCTTCGCGCTTCCATGGGGCTTTAATTGCACCCTAAATATGTTAGATATCATGCATGCTAGGTTGTATAGCTCGTATATTGTATAGAACCCATATTCTACCTTATACTTGCCTATGTATTGTATAGAATATGGCATGACTTAGGTTATTTTGTTTGAATTACTACCTTATTATCATTTGAACATATCAGGCATGTCTAAACTTGGGTTAATAATGGGTGTATGCGTAATATTCCTCTGATTTAGGACTCGAGGGTGTGGTATAGTGTTGCACCCATCTGTTGGGGCAAAACTATGACCAGCTCGAGAGAGGATGAGGCATTCCCTCTCCCTCGCCCTCCTTCTCTTCGCGAACCGAGTGAGTAGATGTAGTTCCTACTTGACTCGGGTTTACTTGGAATTATTGGCATGCACCTGTTGTTGCGCAGATCGCGCTTAACCCTTCCCTTCTAGGTTGGTGTTATCCAACGTATAATAGGTTGTAATTTGTGTATGTTTATCTGTTTGATGCCATGTATGCATGTTAAGTAGGCCATCATTGGGTAGTTAATTGCATATATATATATATATGCCGATATGGCCATGATTCTTGTCTAATGTGTTAGACAAGTGTATGACCTCTTGTGGGGTCATACCATGGTTTTGACACTTATAATTAAATGTCTTCCCCGCATCTGAGTTATGCGCCCTGGTGGGAATTCATGAGAATTCGTTGCGCTTATCGGTTTTGATAACCGGTGACGACGGATCTGAGAGGATCATATTCGCGAGTTTAGATTGGTTTCCTCCCTTCGTTGGATCCGTGTAGGGACTTCCTGGTTGAGACAGCCGACCTGACAGAGGGCTCCCATCCGTAGGTGCTGCCGATGTGTGAGGATGTGCTGATCATGGGAGTATACCAGGTAGGGGCTTCCCGGGATAAGGGCTACCGGTGGACCAAGGGTGTAGAAGCAATCTAGATTCCTCCCAAGAGCCTATGTCACCCCGAGGAGGGGGTGAGGGTGAGGGTGTAGTGGATCGGCGTCTGATGACCGATGATGGGGATCCAAGGGGGATCATTTTCATGAGTGTAGTTTGGCTCTTTCCTTCGTTGGATCAGTGTAGGAACTTCTCGGCGTACCATCGCTGTCCTGGCACCGGGCTCCCATCTGTAGATACCATCGCTGTGGTCGACAGTGTACTGATCGTTGGAGTATGTCAGGCAGAGGCTACCCGGGGAAAGGGCTACCGGTGGACCAAGGGCTTAGAAACGATCTAGTCTCTTCCCAAGAGACTGGGTCACCCCTTTTGGGTGAAGGTGAGGGATTGGTACAGTTACTCCCGACAACCTAGGTCACCCTTCGGAGGTGAGGGTGTTGGTGTGAATGTTGTGGGCTCGAGTTGATACTTGACCCACCAGCTTGAGTGTTTGGCTTTCCATAGGGTTCGCGCTGCGAACAAGTAGTGGTTCCTCCCAATATCGTCGTATACCGGGGTCCCGACGTAGAAGCTGCCCTGATAGAGGACTCCCACTTGTAGGTACTCCCGATGCATTCGGCAGATGTACTGATCAGGGGAGTGTACCAGGTGGGGCTACACGAGGGTGGACCACCGGACGATATTGCGAGCATGAATTATCGTTCTCCCATTCGCCGGATCCGTGTGGATGCTTCCTAGGTACGAGCCGCCCTGGGTGGACCCCCACCTGTAGACTGACCGTGGCCGGCTCCAGGTAGAGGCTGCTCGGGAGAGCGCTACCGGATGACGAACGGTGTAGAACAGCAAGTTTTGTCCTTCAAGTCCCTAGGCTCACCCCTGTGGGGGCTAGGGCAAGGGCGAGGTATGGTTGCACCGCCGTGTGACCTTGTTAACCGTTGGGGTTCTACCCATGGTTTCCTTGATAAGAGATTGCCTTAGGACCGAATGTTATGTTGGTGTTTGGTTTCTGACCACTCACTGAGCTTGTAGCTCACCCCTCGCTTATGTTTTTCCCCAGTTGACGCTGAGTCGGATCCAAGAGAAGAGCTCCCCTGGCGCCATCCGAGTAGGAGACTCGCGTTCGCGTTGGATGTCTTGCGAGTCAGAGGCTATCAGCATTCCCTTTTCATTGTATGTATTATACTTGTGCTTGTGCACGGTATGTAGACTGTTGATGTCAGTTATTGTATATATTGGCTCTCACAGGACAATTGATTGTGTACTCTAGTCTGTAATATGTCTTTGAATTACAGACTTAGTCATTTGAGCTTCCGCTTTTTGTATATATTTGATGTCAGTTACTTGTGTATTGCCTTTTCTATTGTGGAGTATTTATTTGACCTCGTGTATGGATTACTGATATCATTTATATATTTGCCACGTCTCGGGGACGGCCGCCCTGGGGCGTGACAAGAGGTACCCAGGTAAACAGTTAACCATCCACTAGTATAGTCAATTGTATACTAATATACATTCATATATTCTAAGAAAACACTTGATTAACCTGTGTTACAGCTCTCAAAGAGGCCACCAGGTAGGCCCAAAAAGCAGGAAAGTAGGGGAGCAGGGAGAGCAGTAGGAGGAAGAGGAGGAAGGGAAGTGAGGGGTCTAAATCCTCATAGTGGAATGCCTGTAGAAGGAAGAGGGACTACAAGAGGGCTTGTTGATGGAGAACCAGTCAACAGTGGATCAAACAGAGGTCATGGTGGAGGAATATTCTCTTATGGAACAGGTATTAATTTCAGTCATTGGTTCTCATATTCTTTATATAGTTTTAGAGTCTAATATCTGGACATATTACAGGTACTCGGGCAAGAGGTTATAGTGGGCTCAGAAGACCACCCAAAAGTAGTTGAGGCAGGCTGTTGTTGTTTCAGTTGCATGGAGAAGACCATCCAGAACAATATTGGGGATGTTTATACTCAGAAGACCACCCAAAAGTAGTTGAGGTAGGCTGTTGTTGTTTCAGTTGCATGGAGAAGACCATCCAGAACAATATTGGGGATGTTTATAGTTCTGTGAATGTGCAGACAGCTTTGTTGATCTGCAAAATATCTATCATGTTTATAGTTTTGCTAATGTGCAGATAGTTTTGTTGATCTGCAAACAATATATGTTTTGTTGTACATGCTTTGTTAATGTGCAGAGAGTTTTGTTGATCTGCAAACAATAGATGTTTTGTTTATAGTTTTGTTAATGTGCAAAAAAGTTTTGTTGATCTAAAAATATTATCTACAGACAATTGTAAATAATATCTGTAAACAGTTTGTAGTTGAAATCACATTATAGTTGAAATATTTGAAAACAATATTATCTACAGACAGTTTGTATTTGTAGACAGTTTGTAGTTGAAATCACATTGCATTGACATACTAGAACAGGTGCCCATTAACTGTAAAATGGACTGAAAGCACATTACATGTGCTGATACATTGAATTAATAAAATAGTACACAATCATGAACAAAACAACAACACTTAAATACATACAATCACCACTACCAAAACAAAATGTCTTGTTATCCATCTTCTCCACCATCTCTTTGAACTCCTCTTCCAGTGAGTTGATCTTCACTTTTATTTTGGACATATTTACCTCCAATTCTTTTGTTTTCACATCCACCAATTCCTTTATCATGTCCATCTTTCTTTCCAACTCATATGCATCATAATGCATGTCATCAACCCAAGCAAAAAATCACAATCTCCAGCTTTCTGCATTTGGACAATTGGTTCATGCATTTCATCAAACACTATATATACATATGCATAACAATCAATACAAACTATCAAAAACATGAAACAAAGATCACTCTTACCCCCCAACGTATGCACTTATAGAACTTCTTTCCTTTGCTCTTTTCTTTGGTAGATGTTCAAATCATGCATGGAGTACCACAATGACAAGAAGGATTCAATGGGCTTGTCACCATTGAAGATGCTCAGGATGAAGTGCTCATTGTGTTTGAAGAGAGAGCAGGGAGATCGATTGAAAGAGGGAGAAATTTGAAGAGAGAAACGGTTTAAAGGGAGCAAGATCAATTGAAATAGGGTTTAAAGGGAGAGAGAGTGATTTGAAATCCCTCAAGAGGTTGAAGAAAGGTTTCAAGTTTTAAAAGGGCATTTCAGACTTTTGACATGAACTTAACGGAGCAGAAACGACTATGCTTAATCACACCTAACGACAGATGACCGCAGGGGCACGGATGCAGTCATTTAAAGTATAACGGGGGTATTTTTGCACAATATGTTTTAAGAGGGGTATTTTGATAAAATTAAATTATACCAGGGGTATATATGCAAAAATCCCTTACATTTTTGTTCTGTAAATGGTATTTTATGCCATTGGGCATTACATTATTAGTTTTTGTTATAATTGGGCATTACATTGCTAGTTATTTTGTTGTAGTCATTATATTGGTATACATTCTATAATTGTTTATAAAGTTTCTGTAATTAGGAATTTACATATCTGTAAATTGTAATACATTGCTGTTATTGGTCATTATATTTTCTGTAAAGTTGTATGTCCTTAGTTTAATTTCATTAATAGTTTTTGCAATTATCTATGTGATGTTTTAGTTTCTTTAATTTTATTTTGGTGTTTGATCGATCGTTGCATCTTTATGTAGCTTGAACATCACGTTCTTCCTTATGAAGTATGTTGAATGCCTAGCTTGAAGGACTTTAGTGAGTTCGATTTCACCCAAGAGGACATGAAGAGGATCTCAAAAGGGAGACAACAGCTGATTTTATTACTAACATAAAAAATTATAGAAATACAAAATTACAACATGATACATACAAATATGATACACATAGTTATAGATACTTAATTTTTACCTAGAGATAGCATTCAGTTTACACAATGATGGTTAAACACAAAATGATTACACACACATTCTCAGAGTGTATTTATAATAGATTCAAGAACGGTAAGTCATGTACAAAAAGAAGAGAAAAAAATAGCACTTAACATCCAGTGCAACCTCCTCCATAGAGAACTTGCACATAACACCACCAAAGTTGAAATTTTCTTTTGATTCAAAGCAACGATAAATATTTTCTATGGGTTGGATGTCTGGCATGTCCAACAAATTATAGAATTGGGTACTTTTTCCAAGGAGGAATAGATGGTATGCGCTGGGTCTGACCATAGTCAACGTGTAGCATCTGTGGTGGACCTCCTCTTTGTAAAATATATACAAATCACATTATTACAAAGATCTAATGCACAATCACAAATATATAATTACTACTTACTGAAGTTTACTAAGAAATTACATCTGTGGTGGTCCGTTTAGTTTGAACTAGTTTTCAACTACGTACAATGTCTGTGTAAAATAAATTTTTTTTTAAAGGATGACCACAATCAATACTTTAATTTTTATCAATTTGCGATATAATATACTATATTATATATACATATATGATGATTAAATAAATAATTTATAAAATTCATTATGAAATTACACATAAATGAGATATATTATAACTGAAAATTAGTTTTTTGCATGTATACCCCTCAACAATCCCGTAAATATTATAAAAATACATCATTTGAAACTCTCAAACTAAAAATATGAATAAATAAAGAAAATTATGTTCATGTACAGTTTAAACCATTTTGAATAATATTATGAAAAATAATAAATCATCAAGGATATTTTACAAAAATATGATTTTTAGGGGTATATATAAAAAAAACTAAGAATTAAATTATTCTCAAATTTTTTTAAAATTTAATAACTTTTTAAGTATAGCTCAGATTGGTGCAATCAATACTGTTAGGCCTCGTGTCATTTTAGTAATAATTTATATAGAAATTGATCGTATTATACAAGTATTATGGTAGAAGATACAGTATTATAGGTGTCTAAATTGCTTGAAGCATTTAGAATCATTGTAGTCCATTTATCCTATGATCTTTTATACCTACTTGTGATGGACCTATGTCTCATGTTAAACTTCACCCACTTTATACCCCACCCCTTTTGACACATAACCCTTTAAACCTACCACCAAGTGACACTTGGCAACACCCACACCACACACACAAGCCAACAAAAACCCACATTTCACTCTCTCTCCACACTCACAAGAAAAGAAGAAGAGAAGGACCTGGGGAGGATGTAACGCCTCGCATTTACCTAACCGCTTATCGGACAGTAAATGGGTCGCTACTAAACTTAATCCAAACACAACACCAAAATTTGTACTTTTTTTTTAAACAATACTAATATAATAAAAACTGAAAGTGATAAAATATGAAAACAATATCCAAAAGTTATAAACCACTAACGGTCTTACAGAATATCAGAGTCTGACATAAATAAAATACTAGAATGAAAAGACACACTAAACCACCCCTGTGGGAGCCATCTAAACTAAAATAGATCCAAATAGTCGGCTGCGACTATTATTTGTTCTCCAAACATTGCTACCTCAAGATCCTTGTAGTGTATGAATGGTTCAAACTTTGCCTTGATTCCCAGAAGTTGAGCTACCTGGTTATAAAATAACCAGCCATTTGGAATAGGGTAAGTGTTTAACTCAGTGAATAAGCCCACTGACAAATTACTTCATATGATAGTTACATATAAAAATAAGGTTTTATGAAAATCAGAATTTCACTTAATAAATATTTTATTTTATTAAATCAATTTAAAATCATAAACTTTAAAAAAATATTTAAATGCACACGTGGCCCAAATCATTGGCCTACATCAGAGAAATCATGAGTTAAAAAAAAATATCATTATATATATATATATATATATATAGAGTCGTGATATTATACGGTCGTGCGGTCGTGCGGTCGCGATTCACGGGCCGTCGATCACGGGTCCATCGCATCGGACGGTCGGGTGCGATTCACGTCGACCGTTGGATGCGATGGACCCGCGATCGGACGACGCACGTCGAATCCGCACGACCGCACCGACCGCATATTATCGGAAATATATATATATATATATATATATATATATAAGAATTTTTGTTTAAAAAAATCAAATTAAATTCACGAGCTTAATAAAATATAGTTTTAATGCAATCACGTGGCCCAATCCTTGGTCCACATCATAGAAATCATGCAGCTTAAATGATATGACCGGGTAGGGTTCTTAATCGGAAGAACCGTTCCCCAAAACAGGTGTGCCAAGCCCCAAGCGACTAAATCGCTCAAAAAGCTCCCTCGAGGAGACGTCGGATCTAGAAGACGCTGATGGGTCGCCGCTGTCATCACTACGAGAACACCAGCACATGATGCCCCGGTTGCTGCAGACTCCAAATAAAGGAATCCGCCGCTGCAAAGAATGCTTTACCACACCCCTCACCAATCTTGGGACTCTTCGAGTCCTAGACCTTCCTCCCCAAAGGCGAAATACAACGGGGGGATTTATTCCAGAAAATATGTCATGATATGCATCTTGATAAAATATCCTAGGACTAGGTTGTCTCCACTAGTCCTAAATTTTTCCAAAACTCTCGAAATGAAAATCTTTAATCCAAATATTATTTCGAAAGCATAAGCATCAGAAAATATATTATGTTAATTCTTAAAACATGAATAGCATAATTCATGCTATTTTAATGACATGATGAATGAATTAAATCATACAACTTCATTCAACGAAAATGCAATTTGATCAATGTGAAGAAAATATCCAAATCATGCAAATTTATCAAAATATAAATGCATGGATGACACATAATATCACACAAATATGATTGGCATATGAAATTCAATGTTATAGAGCAAAAGCTCACACGAAATAAATTGATAGGCCTACTCACCTTCGGTCCACGCAAGCTTCAATGATACACACTCGCACGTTGATAACCCAGCATAACAATTATACAATAATAGATCAGAAACAATCAATCACGACCCAAACAACTAACAACCAACTTATAACAGCACTGTTACGCCCCGGAGCGACCGTCCCCGAAGCATTACCAATCCAACAATAATCAAAATGATCAAATAAGAAAACAAGGCTACAGGGAAGTGGTAGCCAATAAAATGAAATGATGCGGAAGTATAATATACAATTAAGTCTGTAAATCAAAAACATTATTACAGACTCGAATACACAATTACCGTCCTGTGAGAGCCAAAGTCTAGTCCAAATACAACAATATGTGCGATACGCACAATTACTAATACATACACAAAAATAGGATTGCTGATAGCCCCACACTTGCCAACCGGAAGCTGAGACACGCCACGCGCGAACTACGCTAGAGGGATACTCCACCTCCACGCCCCACTGTCCCTGGCGGAAAACAACACACGAGGGGTGAGCTACAAGCTCAGTGAGTGGCAAGAATCCAACTCGAGAATAATAATATAACACTAACATATTTTTCTTTCAAGGAAAGATATGGATGGGAGAACACCGACATATATAAATGTCACGTAGAGTCGTGACCACACATCACCCTCACCCTCACCCTCACCCCGGAGGGGGAAAAACTGTTGGGACTTTTGGGAAACAACTAATCCATTAACACTAACGAGTTGTAACAGAAACTAATACCAAGCTACAAAGATTCTCCACATCTAGATAAATACATATCAATCCCTCGCGTCATCTGGTAGCCCTCTCCCGGGTAATCCTCATCATAAGGGCCATCCATGGTCAGTACTCAAGCCTCGTACGATGGTGGCATCATACTCTGGGCATTCCCCACGATATGGATTCACCCATGGTCGGTACTCAAGCCTCGTATGTTAGTGACGTCATACTCTGAACATTCCCGACAATACGGCATCGCCCGTGGTCGGTACTCCTAGCCTCGTATGATAGTCACATCAAACTCTAGGCATTCCCAACGATATGGATTTATCCGTGGTCGGTACTTAAGCCTCGTATGGTAGTGACATCATACTCTGGGCATTCCCGACGATACGGCATCACCCGTGGTCGGTACTTAAGCCTCGTATGGTAGTGACATCATACTCTGGGCATTCCTAACGATATTATGGCACAATACAGGACAGACTCAACCCCGGGTAGCTTCAACGCATGATGATGTAGGGAAACAGTACTCCACGTTCGCAATATCATCAGGTAGCCCTCTCCCAGGTAGCCCTCTCCCTGGCGGCCTTCCGATGGCACGGCGGCACCATGCAGGGTAGCTCCAACGCTGGGTAGCTTCGACGATATGTGGAGGAAGCACTTCGTGCTCGCAATACGATCCACACACGCTTAACACAGGTAGGCCTAACATACTATTGTCATAGCTATCAAGTAACAAACACCGAATAGCCTCTACGCACGATGATGTAGAGAAACAGTACTCCACGCTCGCAATATCATCCGGTAGCCCTCTCCCAGGTAGCCCTCTCCCTGGTAGCCTTCCGGTGGCACGGTGGCACCACGCAGGGTAGCTCCAACGCTGGGTAGCTTCGACGCACGATGACATATGGAGGGGGTACACCATGCTCGCAAGACGATCCTCCCGAATCAACTACTATCATCTAGCAATTACCAATTGATATACATAATTCTTTTGAATTCCCGCACAGATGCATCACTTGGATGCACGGGAAAGAATCTAAACACTCGCACTCAATTATGACAAGACATGATCCTGAAGGCGGTTCATGCACACGCCTAACACGGGTAGGCCTATCATACCATTTTCATAGCTATCGGGTAACAAACACCGAGTAGCTTCTACGCACGACGCTGTAGGGAAATAGTACTCCACGCTCGCAATATCATCCGGTAGCCCTCTCCCAGGTAGCCCTCTCCCTGGCAGCCTTCCGGTGGCACGGTGGCACCACGCAGGGTAGCTCCAACGCTGGGTAGCTTCGACGCACGATGATATATGGAGGGGGTACTCCATGCTCGCATGACGATCCTCCTGGATCAACTACTATCATCTAACTAATACCATTGCTAATGAATTCTTATGAATTCCCACACGGATGCATCTCTCGACGTGGGAAATAAGTCCTTGCACTCAATCAGGATAGGACATGATCCTAAGGGCTGTCATACACGCGTCTAACACAGATAGGCCTGACATTCTATCATCATAGCTATCAGATAACAAACATCAATACAACGATGAATTCTCATGAATTCCCATAGAGTTGCATCACTTGGATGCAGGCAAGATAGCTACTATATTTGCCCACTAAAACAAGTATGCTTTTGATAAACAATAGATCATAGATATACATGTCCACACAATTAAACATACACACAATTATCACATGAGAGTTCCTATCACAACAAGAGTGCATAGACCACATGTCCAAGGAACCTAGCATTCAAGAATTAACCACACTAAGCATCTATCAACACGAAGGCAATACTACGAAAGGACACCTTTAGTATAACATACCCAACATTCCATGCTATATATATAAAAGCTGCAAAGTGATAATAGCAATATTATTTGAAAATCAATAATGAGTATAGCTATAGAATCCCATGGGTACGCGACGCACAATCACATGCATCGAGCGCTTCCCAAAAGGGGTGGATCGAACCACTCACCAAAAACCCATTCATTGCGAGTTCCGCCAACGAAAGCTGCAAAACACAACCAATGATTATCAAATCAAACATGAAGTTTCTTGGCACCTATATATAAGCCTATTTCATGAAGACAACAACTCCTGATATTGTCCACACCATGCATAATAGCTCTTTGACACATATTTATACAAGACTAGTCCATCTACAGCAATCAGCCCCAAACATTGGTCTCCACGGCATTGAATACACATCCAAAAATTCTGAAATAAATCATGTGCATACTCTGATATGTTAGGATCATAATCCGTGAAGACATCAAATCCTGATTTAATCATGAAATACCCGAAATAAATTATTTTCAGAAACAGGTCTATTTCTACGCGAATCTGGGCAGGCCATGAACATTAGGCTATAACTTTCAATACAGGTGACCAAATGACGCCAAATTTGATATATAGCATCTAGACATGTGGATGATCAAATCACATTAAGACATAACCTTCATAACATGCCTCTAGACATTAATTTCAAATGGATCTTCACAGGACAGAAACTCTGTTTTAATACAACACAAAACCCCCACCATTAATGCATAAACACAAACATCTCATGTGCAATAGCAATTACCCATAACACCCTCTCAACAGCACCCATATTCAATTGCACACAGACTCACATCAATATAAACACAAATACATACATTGGCATAAAGGAAAGGGGAAGGGAGTACCTCTTGGAGGAGGAGGAGGATTTCACAAGCACAAATACACACAACCTTCCCTTCTTTGCTGGCTGGACAGATCACAAGAGGGGAGAAAATTAAAAGAGGGCTTAAAAGAGAGAGAGACCAAGCTAATTAAATAGGCTCACACACATGAATCATACACTTTCACCCTTTCTTCCACTTCTCCTCTTCCTTTGCATTAGCTTTTCTCCTCTTCTTTGGCTCTCTATTTTATTTTCCCATGAAAATGAGTTTCTCCGACTCTCTCTCACACACACCATAAATTCAAATAGCAATCACACCTGAAATATGTAGCCACAACACCCTCCACACTCAACAATACTACATAGAGACATTAATACTTCATTGGAGCATAAAAACAAACACTTACATGGCACCCCTACACAACCTCGAGAGGAGAAGAAGATGGAGAGGAACACAAGTGCACACACACATATACACACCTCCCTCTCACTCATCCATCACTTCCATCTTTAAATATCAACCTCCCATGATGGCTGAAACCATAGAGAGGAAGAGTGAGAGGGGAAGCTTGAAAGAGATGGAGAAAGGAAGAATCAACAACAACCAACAACCACCATCCAAACATACCTTCTTGGACTCCTTTGTGTGCTCCTTCATCTCCATCACCTCCACTTTCTCCACCCAAAACACACACAAGAGGAGGGGCTGCAACAGCTCAAAAAGAGCCCAAACAGAGGCTGAAGTCGTGCATATTTGGGGGGTTAAATAAGCAAAGGTCGAGTAAATGACCAAGTCATCCTCGGACTTAAAACCTCTGCGCAACCTTCACTTAAACGACCATAACTTCCTCAATACAGCTCGGAATTGCGTGATTCCAGTGGCATTGGAAAGCTAAGAAGATTATCTACAGCTTTCATGTTTACACCCAGATCAAATAACCTCTCCAGCTACTCCGAAATCTAGGCTAAACATCATACAGGGCTGCTGCCTGGATTTCTCAACTTCGGGGTATACTCGGAAAAATACCCATAACTTTTAATATACGAATCCAGTTGTTCCAATTCCACTTCTATATGGAAGCTATCTCAAAACTGAACATCTCATAATAAAATCGGATTTTTAGCTTTTCATCTTGAATTTTAACAAAACCAAATCCAAATACCAACTCAAAACTGCATAATTCCAAAAACGTCAGAATGCGACGAAAATTTATAGGTAGGCCAATGCCGGTACCAGGAGAATAGATATGCTGTTAGATTTTGAAATTGAATGCCCAAACTATAAGAATAAATACAATCCAACATTTAACAGCAAAAAAAGTGACACGGACATAACAAGCACTATGCCCAATAATCCCAAAAGCTGATATCTTATAGACCTACAATCAACAACTCACTTCAAAGTCCTAATAAAAATCCCAACTTCGAATAAATATTAGAATACTCATATACTCACAATGATCCGATCCGATAATCAATATCCATTTATTCCATAAAACCCATATGATCGATCAATTCTCGAATAAATATTTGGACAAATCAAATAAGGCTCAACTATAATTCCATGATCGAGTAACTCAAATCCAATCAATTTACATCCAAATAACAAAAATATCCAATCAATATTCATTGATCCCACTAAACCAAATTATCGATTTAAGATTCTATTTAAGTTCTCAAGATCAATAAAATCATCAAAACCCGCAAAACAAACTATACTTCATTAAACATCAAATTTGGGATCATCTAAATCTCTAACATTCATCAAACTTGGTCATCAAGCTAAATATTTAAATTTCAATAAACTGCACAGAAATCTTTCAAAAACCATAACTTTCTATCCATAACTCCGAATTGGACGATTAATGATTCGTTGGAAAGCTCTTTTCAAAACCTATTTCTGTTTGTCAAATACATTTTTTTCCAGAAACGACTCTATCATAGACAAAAACACGATTTACGTCCAAGCATAAAATCAACCCGAAAATGGCCATTAAATCCCCAAAACTAATAAATCTAATTTGATCTTAAGAATTCCTTTGAGATCCATAAAAATCAAATCAAATAATCATTAAATTAAATCAATCAAACCCTAACCCTAATCCATCAAACTTCTTCCCCAAACAATTACTTGACATAATCATATCCTAAAAAAAATAAATTAAAACTAACAAAATCAATAGGGAATGATATCTCACCTTAGATCCGGTTACACCACCCACCATCTCCATCTAGGGTTAGGTCATCACAACCCTTCATAACTTCTGAGATTTTGATGAAAAACCCTAACCCAAACATGTTATTTAAAGGGGTTTACCGAAATTACAAAACGACCCCTGAAGTGTTTCCAGTTT
Organism: Acorus calamus; assembly: GCA_030737845.1. Classification (NCBI taxonomy): domain Eukaryota; kingdom Viridiplantae; phylum Streptophyta; class Magnoliopsida; order Acorales; family Acoraceae; genus Acorus; species Acorus calamus. Next base: position 7,611,801 of record CM060879.1, read on the forward strand.
ACAATGACGTCCCTATCCGATTTACAAACAGATCCCTATCCGATTTACAGAAAAGTCCCAGAAGGCTATAAAAATGTATTCTGGATTCGCAACTAGATCCTAGGCCCAGTAACTTGACACTAAGCCTAAAAATCAAATTTTTCGAACTCCGAATCTCACTAAATTTCAACCAAAGTATCTTAACACTATAAAAATCTATAGAAAAATATAAAATAATTATTTTAACATCAATTTATAATTATCATAATTATAAATCAAATTGAACCCATTTGGGCCCACCGCCAAATTTGAAAAATGAAATATAAAAAATCAAATTTTAAAATTTCCATTATATATTTAAAATAAATATATAAGGCCGAAAAATACCGAAACGTTACAGAGGAGAAGCCACCGAGACCCTTTTTTTCAACTAATAAGTACTCTCTTACACTCTTTATTTTTCTTTGATTTCTCTTAATCCAACCGTTGGATCGTCTTCCACCTTTTATGAAAATTGTTGTGTGTGTCAAGTTCTATCTCCTATGTAAATTTGAGCATCATCTACCATTAGTCGCCAAATTCTTTCTTCTCACCCTTCCTTTTCGGTTGTAGTTTAGGCATCCGCGAGGCATAGCATCGCATCCTCTACGATGTAGCGCATGTGGGAGGTGGATATTAGACCAAAGTGAGGTGGGTGAACCGATCCTCAACCCATGGGACTATAGATTGTTCTTATTATTTACTACGTTGAATCCATGTCAAATGAGTGATTTTAATATTTATTATAATTTACATGATTGGAATACATGGCTTGACCCCTGTTTCACTTGAATAAACCCCGTGTTTGATCAGTTTTGACTAATAACTCCAGATTTGACCAGATTAACGCTATTTGACCAGAATAATCAAAGATTTGACCAGGTTTGACCAGAACAACCCCAGATTTGACCAGATTTGACCTTGTTTGGATAAGTGTGACTAGATTTGACCCTATTTGATATGAATAGACCAGGTTTGACCAGGATAAACCTAGTTTGACCATTTTGATCATATTTGATGTAGATGCCCTGTTTGGTGTAGAATTAACCAAATTATTTCATTTGGTTGATTCAGTAGGCTTATATAAATTTTGATTATGCTCGCAGACTTCTATGAGTTCGGTAGCGGTTGTGCTACTGTTGGATTGACTGAGACGAGTGTGATTCATCGCAAGACGTAGTACTCGTCTTAGTGAGTGGATCTAACTTGGCACTCTGATTGTATAGTTCCATGCTAAGCCATGATTATGGTAACTGTAAAATTTATCTTGTATGCATGAATATGGTGGCATCCATAAATATATTAGGACATTATTAAATATGTTCCATTGAGATTTCCTGATTACTTGACATATATAATTGCATCCTCACATGTTGATACATTAATTAAACTTTGAATATGTAATTAAAGGTAGGATTTGATATTATTGTATCATATCATATCTTGAATGCGTGACCATGATCTATTATTGTTAACTCTTGCATATTAAGTAATGTTTTCATCATGTTTTGTAGATCCTCATTTCATAATCTAGTTAGAGGCACCTTAGGAATAGGGGATCTAATCGAATGGGTCGATCCCATTGCCCATTATGGCCTATCTTGTAAGGCCTCGACTAGAGTGTGTCGAGCCTATTCAGGGTAGCCTGATTATGATGCTTCGTGTGAGTCATGAGTGCGCACCCACAAGTAAGGCGAGGGTAAACTCTGGGTGTCCTTCACGAGGCGAGCGTTTTCAAGGTTCATCCTGGACGCCCACGGTACCCGATAGTTCAAATCGGATACGCGTCAGAGTGGTTGGATGACAGAGAGCCTTAGCCAAGATTGTGGGCCTAACGACCCTGTTCGCAAAGTGATGACGCCTAAGGCAGTATCCATTGGTGTGGTTTGAGTTGCAGTTAGGCTTTGGTGGACTTAACGGGTGGAGTGGTACTCCCTGTATTGGTCGAACTGATGCGTTTGCAGGAATGGTTCGCTTAGGAGAAGTCACTGCGCGACAGGAGAAAAGTGTGAGACGTTTTTGTGTAGTGACATTTTTGTCTCTAGGATGCATATTCGTTGCTAACATGAGATGGATCCCATGTGGTATAGGACGCAGATGGATCTATCTTTATGTTAGGAATTTAATGAGATAAGTGTAAGTTGGCCTCCTGTGGTATGGGACGTAGGCTGGTCAGCTTATACTCAATAATCAGTTAAGTAATTTTATTGATGTATTGCGGATTGTACTATGAGGTGCCTTGCAGTTGGATTCATTCACTAGGCCTTCACCGGCTTATCCCCTACTGTTATGGATTTCTTTCAGGTGTTGCGCAGGCGGGGGACTGGATCGTTAAGTTTGGGGTACTACGGTAGCTTTTTTTTGTGCGCCTCCCATTGATCTGGCAAGAGCCTGTCAGCTGTTCTGTAATCCTTTTTGGTCAGGTGTTTTGTAACTTTTGTTGGTATGTATTGTGTTATTTTATAATTATGACTTATGTTCACACGGGACGGTGATTTTGAATTCTTTTGAGGGCCAACTTTATCTGCCTCTTGGCCTTGGACTGTTTATATGTGTATATACTCTTCTCCTGTTATTTCTTGTTCTTTAGTCCTTTGTTATCATGTGATTAATCTGATTATGACATACTCGGTATCATATACTTGTCACTCTTTGGAGACGGCCGCTCTAGGGGCGTGACAAATACCTCGTTGGAAAGAGATTCTTGATATATACTTATGTCTATGAAATATATTTTTCTTAAAAATGACTATTTCATGATAAAAAGTGAGCTCAAATATTGAAACTCATATTTGATCCAAATTTTTATATTTATCAACCTATATTTAATGATTATCTCAATCTAAATCTAATAAAAAAAATAGTGATAAAACATGATTATGTGGCATGATCACCACCATTAATTCAATATATCATATAGATAGATATTAAAAAAGATTTCATATCATCCATTAAAATAATAATATATATATATTTCTCATTCTTACCCTTTAATATAAAATTAAATATCATAAATAGTCAATGGTATAATTGAGAAACGAAAATGTTACACACACAAAGGAACAAACATGATAATTTAAACACGTTTGGTTAGTAATATAGATAGATGCAACACAAATGTTAAAAAATAGATACTTTTAAACTGAACAAAATCAAAGTTGTGAATGTGAAACTGAATCCAATAAAAAAATTAGCAAACAAAAAACTAAATTTGTGATTCATATAGATTTACAAAAAAAAAACAATAATTATCATTTAATCATTCGTTTAATTGATGGGCTATTTGGATATACATAGGTATTTTCAGGGGGTTATATGGGCTTTAGGAAAAGTCGGAGGTTATATAGATTTTAGGCCTGTGCTTTGAGATCCTTGTAGTATCGGATGACTGGAAGCCTGCAACGTTGTAGAAGACGCGGTTCACGGGCTGACCAGGGTACAGATAGGTGAAGTAATCCACGGCGTTGATGAAGGCGTTCCATGGGAGGAGGAAGCCGGCGCCGAGTGTGAATAAGAAGACATAAGTCATTCGGTAGTGGTCCGTCGGTACATTCATTTAAAATTCAAAAAGTCATTCCATCTTGACTTGCTGAAACTGGCGCCTTAGACCAACTCGGCCATCTTGACTTACTGTGTTTTAGTAAACATGTATTTCTTTATTCATTATTATACTATTTAGGAAATATTTAGCTTTTTTTTTCCAATGTCAATGTCAATGTCAATGTCAATCCTATGTGGATTAAAGGTTCGTTCTAAGCTTGTCAATCGAATAGATACAGATCGAATACATTAATGTTCATATCCTAAATTTCAAATACGGATTTTAATTTTCAGATACAGATATTTTTGGATATGAATATTTTTCAAATAATTGACATACTTAAATATTAACATTAATTTAGTTAATCAAATGATATATCAGATATGATACATTGAAAATTTACACAAGATAACAAATATGAACAATATGTAATATAATCATATATATGTTTATAATATATGTCGAATACGGATATTTTTCAAATCGAATACACCAATATTCATATTCGCATTCCGGATCTTTAAATATCAAATATTTCTAACTTTTTGGATATGGATTCAGGTCAAATTCGGATTTTTTCAGATATTTGATAGGCTTAGTCCGTTTGGTGTTTTGGTTGCGGTGGAGTTGTTAGCAGCCAATAGATGCGAACGCGGAGAAACATATTTTTTACATCTGCTTTCGCTGCCTCGCGGTGTTCATTAGAATTAAGGTTGGAAAAAACTGTGTGAATAGAGCTTTCTTTTAAATTCACGTTTCTACAAGAAACATGACATGAGTTCTTTCAATAACTTTAGACCCTCATAAGATTTGTAACTACTAAAACCCACAAGATTTAAGAGTTCTTTCAACAACTTTATGGCACAACAGAACAACATTTCCATTAACACGTTTTCAGAAAATAAAATTATCAAACCCCACACAAGGATAAACTGCAGACTGCATGGAAACAGTTCCCGTCCAGATTGTCTAGCAGTTGTTGACCAGAAGCATGTTTGGGATTTTACAATATCACTTTAAAAAATAATTCATGTCCATTTTTTTCATTTGATCACATGAATGGTGACATTCGGGGGAAGAAGCCGCCACGGGGGTGGCCACTGCCGTGTGAGACGACCCTCTCACCGACCACCCTTTGCGGGAAATAATTCCTCCCCATGGAAACCCCGCTCCCCAACTGGTGATTCTGGTTCGGGTGGATAGGAGGCGCCCACCACTGCGATTCCTCCTCAATAGGGATCCACGGCAATGGTGCCCCCAATCCCTCCTGGCCACCCCACCCATAAAGCCGATTGCCATCTATATGGGCAGCCCTGTTCAAGGAGAACCTGTAGAACCCGCCGCCAGGCTCTGATAACAAGGCAGTCATGGCCGTCGAGGATATGAAAGCCAGTCCCCCTGGTCTCATCCTTCTGACTTGAGCGAAGTGCACACCATGGAGTGATGTCGAGGAAGTTGATGCTGATTGCGAATACATGCGGCTTCCATGCAAACACGTTTGGCCCCTAATGTCCCCCACTACAGGCGGCCGCACAACAACCCTGTGAGAAACACCACATGCAACCAGGTTAAGATCAGTACATATGGAACGACTGTTGTTACAGGGAGATTCATAAAGATTTACATTCAACAATGGATCCTAACCTCTGGTGAGAACTAGTGTTATTTCTAGATAACCTCGAGATAAGCTCAGGTCCAGACTGGTCCACGTTGTTTAACAAGCTGCCAGACACTGGGAAAGAAGGTGCATGTGCTGGCCAGTTATGATGCCTTGGTGGCTCAGATGCAGGAAAGCCATGTGAACTGAGAACATCATTCGATGATGGCCCACCCGCTCCACTGGGATGCCGACGATATGGACCAGAATCAGGGACTGGTTCCATGGCATTTGATGGTGCACGGTGCATAATATGAGAATACCCATGGAGGGCAAGGTATGGGCACACATGTGCACTGATTGAAGCACCTGGGTGGTCACCAAATGCTTCACCTCCTAATAGATCATCATCTTTGTTGGGAGATTGATAAAAAGAATAAAAAAAGAATAGAGGAATCATCACTATACTAGTATATGAAGAGCTAATAACATGTCATAGCATGGTGGGTAGATGAAATACTCACAAGCATTTGGCCTTTGTTCTCCTTCCCTGCAAATAAAGGAAAAAAACAAAAAAGGTCTCGCATCAAAATAATGTCATTACCATCAAATTTCTCATGATATAATGCAGATGGTACAGTGCTATATATGCAGAGCAAATTATATCATATAACAAGCATTGTTAAGATATTGTGGTTCCTAAAACATACTATACTGTAAGCTATTAAGAAAATAAAAAAAAGGATTTACTATAAATTTGCCAGTGGCATATGCATGTTTATGCAGGATAACATAACAAAATCTAGATGGACTATATGTTCAATGAAAGGAAAGATTTTGCATGATCTGAAAACAAAAGGACCATGGTTCTTTTAGATACCTACATGGTTAGAAATTTGATCATCTGGCAGTTCGGTTTCAAATTTATGTGAGTGGTGTGAAAAGTAATTAAATTAAGAACTTTTGGATCAAGTGAAAAAGTGAAGTGAAGATACTTTCATCCACTTCCAGCGCTCCTCTTCTAAACCAATGATAAGAATGATATATGCTGATTTCTTAAATTGAGATCATAATCATACATGGATACGAGATGACTATACTGCGCAATATTGTCACTGGATGGAGAGGTAACATGAAGAGGTGATGCATTCCCATTCCACTAGTCACACCTGGATATTATCCTTATAATTCTGTTACAATTTCTGTATCAAAGTGAATGGTTTGGTGACATTTACTTTAAAATAAGAGTTGTATTCAAGGACAGTTATTGTTCGTAACATGTTATTAAGTATGCAATAACAAAGGAGATTTACCACATTTATCCTCGAAAAGTACAGTGTTAGGACTGAGTATGCTGAGACCCCTCAAATACTTTCAATCCCTGTTTATCCTTTTCTTCCATTCAGTCAATCATCAAGAAGGCCCAATGATAATAAAGAAGCAAATGACGATCCAAAGCTTCAAATTCACCCTACTTTCATTTAGGCCTTTTGAATTTACAACAATTTGCAATAACATTCAACACTGAACTATTCGATGTCAGAGGAACAAAATCAATTTTTATAGAGAAACTTTTCATATTCTACATAGTTGCAATCCCAAAAAACTATTCAGCACAAAGAGTAAAAAAATTAGTAGCCACAGCAACATAAGCATAAATTGAAAACATCTAAATTTGTTTACATTCAAGAATTGTATCTAGTGAAATATTATTCAAATTTGAATCAGACAAAGCAACTGCAAGGCTAAAAACTGACTTGGAATTTTTTTAAAAATTTTATGAAGACAAAATTGTTAAGCCATAAAGTCTACTTTTATGTTAAAAAGAAGTCACTGAGCTTAATCAAACAACGATGCTAGTTGTGCAAATCCACTGAAAGGGCACCACTGAAGTCCAAATGGCTGCAAAAAATAAACTCCACTGAGAATAAACTCCACTGAGCACAGAATATCCACCTCTTGATGACAGTTGCAATGCAATAATAATGTAGATAAATAAAATCCATATGAAAGAAAAAACAATACTCATGTAGGAATAATAATGGAAGGAAAAATAATAAAATTAGCTAATGAAAAAAAAAAAAGCTTTGAGTAGAAACTTACCATCTCTGGATAACCTAAGTCATAGAGCTCTTCATTCACCAAATCATCTACATTAAATTCAGGAAATGAACAATATCCATTTGCATATAGCCATCTGCCTTTCTCAACTTTCCGACAATTTGGGCACTGCATTGCTCCCTTTGCATTGAATGCCGAACCAATGCAATCTGTTAACAAAAAGGAAAATTAATCAAAACAATAAAAGGCAACCAAGTTAAATTTATAAAACAATATAGACATGCATGCAACTAATGTGTCACAGTAAAAGAAATTCTCAAATAAGAGGCAAGTTTTAAGGAGATACAATTTCCATAGTCACACAGAGGAGGTCATTAACCTGCATTTTTCTAAATTCATGGAGGGGCAACATATTGTCTGTCTTTAAATTTTGAATACCTTATTTAGTGAGATAGGGCCAACCAGGTCAATTACAATGGAACCATCAGAACAAATATTTTCATAGATGCTACATAGTTTCCATACCGAACTTTAGCAGGCCCTGAAGATGGAAAAAACAAACTCTAGGGCAGAAGATTCACCTACATAAATGTAATTTCAACTTCATTTTCTTTTAGGAGGTACTCAAAAAGTTTGGGGCTTAGAATTCATGGGATATGTAAAATACCAATATAAAGGAACCAAGTACATAAGAGATTATCATGAAAATATTGAATCAACAAATGGAAGTCATGTCAATATTTTTGTGTTTAATGGGATATAGAGTATCAACAACACTGAAAAGAAGGAAACTCATAGTCACTAGTATAAAATCTTATAACACGTTAAAAAACTAAACTACTAAAGAAGGTTATTGGGATATTAAGTTATTTAAGTAGGTGTCATACTGAATTTAGCACACAATCATGTATACAACGTTATGAAACACAGGGGCTGACACAATTCCAAGCTTGCGCGTGTCCTTAAATCCAGTAGCATCCAAACTTGATAATTTGAAAAGATGAGGAAAGTTCATAAAAGATAGAAGCTTGGATCAACAGCTAAGAAGGCTCATATATGTTAAATACTTAAATGTCGCTCAATATGGAGCGTAATATATTGTGAGCTTTCTAAACTAAACATGATAATAAAAAAAGTGCCATCTTTTGGAGTGAAGAAGACTGGTTGACTAAATATTGACTCAACCTGCTAATCCATTCCTTGAGTTATCTGTTGCATTGGATGGTGGCTCAAGAGTTTGTACAGCTTGCATTCCAATTCGTGGTTTTAAATTTGACTTTCCAGAAAAGAGAAATCAATGTATGCAAATTCTTAGGGGAAGCAATATGCCAATTAACATAGATGCATTGGAAAAATAGCATCTTGGGTTCCATAGCACAACTTGCACTTGGTTCATATATGTATAGCTAAAAAAAAAAAAGAGTTAACCACACCATCTATCCCATATGGGAATTTTAAGGACCATTACCACACCTTCTGCAGTTGACCATAAGTCACTTAGCAAACTAATTTAGCAACAGGTTAAAAATAAACATTGAATACAACTATTTGATTCCTAATGCGTGCACATTCTCATTTGTCATTCCACATTTCACTTAGACAGTTGAGATGGCATGCCCATATAGAAAGACCACTTACTAAAAATGAAAAACTAAATAAAATTCTGAGGTCAGTATAGGAGACTGGACTGACATAAGAAATGAGAACGTGCATCTATCTACTTATAGCCGATATTTGCTTAACCAGAAATTAGAGTAACTTGACGCTCAAATCACATTTCAACACGGTGCCTACTTCCGAGTATTTACCACATGGCCTCATTGCAACATGACACATATACTCATTCTAACATCAACAAAGTATACTTGGCATGCCAGCATTCATGTATAAATAAAGATCCACATACCCAAAATCGAGGTACGAGATTCATTTTATCAGACTTCATTTTCTTATCTTTCTATCTTTCCACTAAGAAAGGAGTGCATAATTTTTCAACTTAAACTTTGGAGTCCTGCATTTAATTTCTTCTAAGAGCTATCCTGATCAAAATTCCCTACATTTCACAGCCTAATAATAACCATAAAATTTCTATTCATATAACTATAAGAAAACAAGTCAGTTCCCAAAATATCAAACAAAAATCTCCATTTGTGCATCTCACGTGAATTTAAAACAATTCAAAGGGAAGAATCCCCCACCCACAGATCTAGAATTTTAAATTTGACAACAAATATAAACCATGGATGGAAAGATCAGTGCTTCATCGATTTTAAATCCTACTCAATTGCTGTCAGATATCCAAATGTTCCTGAAAATGCCGCTGCATGTAATTTGTTATCAATGTGGCAACGATCTCAGCTTCTCATTGCATCTCCATTGCATAATTGTCCATCTTAAATATAGTACAGAGAAGAAAAGAAACCTTTAAACATACAAAGTCAATAATCTTTGGTTTCAATCAAACCCCAAATCCCTCCCAATACGAAATGTTCACGTAGGAGATCCAACAGGGAATAACCCGCTTGGTAATCAATGAACCCAAGTTAATAAACCCACATAGAGACATCCACACTCATCAAAATTCAATCTTTATCACAAGAGCACCTCCTTTGATCTTTTCATGAAAAAGAAAACAATTTAAAAAATAAAAAAAATTTGGAAGCTAGCAGAAAGAATTCATGAAAAAACAAAAAAAAAGGAAATGGCCTGACCAAGGTGGAATTCATGGCCGCCTTGGAGCTTGGCGATGGATCTCTCCCCACCTCGATCGAACACCAATTCAAGACAAATCGAACACAACACAGAAGAAGAACCCTTCCCCTCCCCTGAAAAATCAGTCTTTTCCACTTCCATGGATTTTCCTCACGTTATGAATCACTTTTTTCTTATTGTTCCATATAATGAAAAACCAAGAAAAAATAAAAAAAATCAAATCCTGGATGAGATTTGGGCGAGAAAAAGTTGAAGATTTGTTGTTTAAAAATAAAAATAAAAATAAAAACAGCAGAAGAAGAAGATTTGTCTGAATTCAGTGGAAGACGAATTTTGCGGGGCATGTAATCTGACGGACATCCGAATCCGAATTCCCTTCCACACGTTTGCGTTCGTTTTTATTACTTTATTTATTGTTATTACTGCCAGCAATAGCATTTCGAGGGCGGATATCGGCACCCCCACGTTACAAGAAACATATCCCTTTAAAAGAAAAAAAAAATTGTGTACTGTAGCAGTACAAGTAAACCTACTCCGAGATATGCATCTTTCTGACGATGGTGGTGAATTATGATTGACTGAGAGTTTGATATGTGTATCAACCCATGTCGGCAACCACTTGAGCGACGGTGTTGAAGTATGATCGATAATCACTTGGGCGACGGTGTTGAAGTATGGTCAATCACTGGGGCGGGCCCATGGATTGGCTGTGAAAAAACCCCCAAATAACATTCCAGTCCAGTTTTATTAGAAACCCCCCAATAAAGCCCAACCCAAATTTAGTGAAAAAAACCCCCAAATAGAAGTCTAGCCCAGTTTTATTAGAAACCCCCCAATAAAGCGCAGCCCATATTTTGTTCAAAAACCCCCAAAACAGTTATTCAACCAAGTTTTTTTTAGAAAAAAAATCCAAAACAACCTGCTATATAAATTTCAATTTACTCTAATTGAGCATCTTTTAAAAAAAATATATATTTTACAGTCGTCAATAAATAAATCACCCCCTTCACCAAACAGTATGTAATGAATTTGATTTTACTTGAAAATTCTTTAATTCTTTTGATTTATCATATGTTATATAGATGCATTTAAATATTTTATATTTTGACGATGTTTGGAGAATTGAAGAAATCACCTTCGCCTATGTTGGTCGTTTGGAGAATTGGAGTTTCTCTAGTTCAATCTTTCATTAAGTTTTAAATTTATTAGATTTATTAGAATTTTTTGTTAGGGTTTGTCTTGTTATTCACTTTTATGTTTTATTGATATATATTTTATTCCAAATAAATGTTGAATTATTCTTGCTTACCTTGGTGTCTAATAAAAAATTAAATCAAAACTTTTTAAACTGAGTTTGTATTTGTGATTTTTTTTTAATATAACATTTGAGTTTTTTTTTTTGGAATATATTCTTTATTTAGGTTATAAATTCAGATGGATTTTAAGTGGATGATTGTATTTTACTAAAAGAAAAGAAGAAAATAATGGAGAGAAGTTGTAACAACTGTAACTTTAATCGGGTGAGGCAGTGCCTGACAGATCTTATAGGTGTCGTCGGGCACTTGGGCGACGGATCTATGAGGATCCGTCGGTTTAGTGGGTGACGGGTCCATGAAAAACTGTCGGATATTTGGGCGACGGCTCTTCATGGAGCCGTCGGGCATGCATGCGACGGGCTCAGTTAGAACCGTTGATCTAGAAAAAATTTGAATTCGAATTTGGTCCATTTTTGGAAGGGACAAACGCATTGATTTGCGATTTGATTGGCTTTAATGGTGTCGTATTTTCTGTCCCCACGTGCGTGCGAGACTTATTAAGTCTCTCTTTTTCTCTCTCCCTACATTGAAACCCTAGAAACTAAAAAACCTAAACTTTGTTTTCTTGTTTTCGGCCACTGTGGTGAGGGGGCTCGGGAAGGGTTCAATCGACGAGTTCATATGAGTATCTTCTTTAGTTTATGAAGGGTTCTGAATGGTAGTGAGTCCCTTGTTAGTTATGTTTGATATGATCTCGTTTTCAAGGATTTCCAAATAAAAACAATAAGTTTTCCTTTGTTTTTCTTTAGATCTTGTTATGATTTCGGGTTCTTGTATTTTAACAAACATAAGATGACGACTTATGATGTTTTACGAGTTCTTTGGTTTCGTTATTGAATCTCGCATGTATACAATCGCAACTTTCAATTTTCTTAAAGCTTTCTTGTTGGGTTTCTTTTATTCCATGACTTTTAATATGAGATTTTTTATGACATTTGGATATGATGTTATGACTAAAGTATCATGATGTTTTCGGATGTTTTACGAGCCTTTGATGTAAAAGAGATATTTTTAATATGTATATGTCATGTTAGGGTTATTCGTTTTAAATAGAATCGTGTTTTGATCCTTTAAGCATTGTTTTAAATCCTTATATGTTTAAATTCAAACCAATGATGTGTTCTTTACGATTTTGAATGTTTGAATGTAAATCCATGTCGTATTTATACCTAAGATAGATTTAGGGTTTCGAAGACATTTTTTATTCGGTTGCAATCGGATTTCGATATGTATGATTTAATTTCAAAATAAGTTTTCTCACTGGTTCTATATCGTTTTGAAACGACTGTGTTCTGTTTTCAATAATAAAAGATTTTAAAGACGTTTTTATAAAATATAATTAAGGTTTTGTGTTATGCCTCGGGACGGCTCCTGTAGGGGCTGTCGGGCAGATGTGGGACGGCTCCCAGAGGAGCCGTCAGTTTTCAGAGCGACGGTTCCAGTAGGAACCGTCGGGTGTGCTTTGGACAGTCCCTGCGGGATCCGTCGGATAGGTCAGTGACGGCCCCTGTTGGAGCCGTTGGGTTCTGTGTGTACGGGTACATCTGGTTCCGTACAGTATGTACGTATTTTGATCAATTCGTGTCGTTTTCAGGTCGGGTTAGGGTGCTTTAGACCTTCTAGTGTTGTGCAGAATTGTTGGACCTAAGGTGAGTAGGTCTAGTCTCTAGTAGCTTTTGAAAAACTACCTACATCTATCATGTTCGCATCATGCCTATGTTATGAATACGATAGTTATCTTGAGTATAGAATTGTATGAGCATGACATCATGTTTTGAGACGTTATTTTGCGTATGAACTGTATAATAATTATTATGTTATTCTTGCATGCTAATATGTGAATTGTGGAGGACATCTTGCATGCATATCATTCGTTTGCATGACATCGTCTGCGTGACGAGGGTCTGCATGACGAAGTCCAGTGAGACTGTGTCTGCGTGACGCCGTCTGCGTGACGATTGGTTTGCGTGATCAAGCTCTAGTTGGAGCACTTTCGGCTGCGTGCCATACGGGCATGTGTGTTCGTTGCATCATACGCATAATGTAGATAGTATGAGATGGTGGTTATTTCCTCTAATGAGATGCATTCCGTTTTATTGCAATATTGTGGAAAATTTATGTTCTATTGGTTCAGATAATTTGGATTATATTCTGAAGGTTTTAAATATTATCATTATCAATGTTTTAAATCGCGATCGATTTATCGATATATCGATCAATATATCGGTTTTGCCGACGAAAACGCGATAAATCGGTGAGTTCGCGAGATTTTATCGAAAAAACCGATGACGTCAGCAAAACGTCAGCGATATATAATATATCCAAATCCGGATGATGTGTCCATTTGTAGTTAGTGTAGGTTATGTTAAGTTAGGGTAGACCGCAATAACAGTTTATATTTTATATTTTTATTTTTATTTTTATTTATAACAGTTTATATTGTATTATGTTTTCAATGTGTATGTATTATTAGCAATTATAAATTTGTATATATTAAAATATAAACAGTTGCATCTTGTTGTTTTTTCTGGAGACGAGTCCGAAGTAGTGGCGGAACTTTTAAAACTTGCCGGTGATGTGTGATCATGTTACACATTTGTAGTTAGCGTATGTTAGGTTAAGTTAGGGTAGAGCGCAATAACAATTTCTATTTTTTATTTTTATTTTTATTTTTTTTATTTTTTTTATTTATAACAGTTAATATTGTATTATTATTTCAATGTGTATGTATTATTAACGATTATAAATACGTATATATTAGATAAATTTAGATAAATTTGGTCAATCGATATATCGATTGATATATCGATTGGACCCCTAATCGATATATCGATTATATCGATATTTAAAACACTGATTATTATTATTGGGACGCTAAGATCCATTCACTGAGCGTGTGGTAGCTCACCCCTCCTTTTCCCCAACTTTTTAGAGTATTCGTTGGCGATCGTCGATCGTGATGGGCGTTGGCGATCTAGTTTCCGTTGCATTCGTAGGTGTTTGAATAAACCTTCTTCTTGGCATGTAGTGGACGTCCTTAGCTTTATCAGCAAAACCAGGAGATGTTTTATTTTAGCAAATAAAGTACTCGTGTGTAATCATTTGTCTAAGAATGAATTATTGACATCCTTGATTGGTTTATGTTTTTTTTTAAAAAACTTATGTGTTTTGAACTATTATGTTAGTCTATTTCATTAGGAAAAAAAATTGATAAAGTTGAGGTTGACGTAATGCACCGTATTGCATGCTTAAATAGAGGATAATGGGTACGGGGGCATTACAGAAGTTGATTTTTTTTATATAACGTTTAAGCTTTTGTATTAATGAACTTGTTTTGTTTTACTTAATTTTTTGATAAACTTATATTATTTCTAGTACATCATATGACTACAAAAAAAAAGTATTTTTATGAAGAAATTTTTTTTATATGAAAAGATTAATTCAGCCCACTCAGAGAAAATGTCTTGGATCCGCCCTTGGTCAATGAGTCAATCAGATGTAATAAATAAATGGGAAATATCCAAATACTAGTACATCTTATGAATACTATATAACCCCCTTACTTTTCTAAGGTTTATATAACTCCATAAAACATCTATATAAATCTAAATAACTCCCTAAGTTAAACTTCTATTTTGACAAATGAAGTATATTATGTGAATATTTTATTTGATTAATAATATACCAATAATTCCCTACAATTTGCTTAAAATGTAGAAAATCATCTATAAATAACGATTTTAACCCCCCTCAGATAAATTATAAAACTGTATAAGGTTTTTGGTATATTATGTTTTCAATCAAGATTTATTAGACATAATATTCGCAGACGAAAATTTAATTCATGGGCTATCTGGATTGACATAAGTTAACTGCAGAGAACGGATAGATTTATTTCCATGTAATTTACTTCCATGTAATTTTGGTTCTTTTGAGTGCTTTACTTCAACCTTACTTCCATGTAATTTTGGTTCTTTTGAGTGCTTTACTTCAACCTTTCAGTGGATATATGCTTTTGAAAAAACCAACTGTAGGGCTGACCCTGGGATTAGTGAATTCAGATGGGCCCTATACCAACTTATAAAATGGGGCCCCAATACATTTACATTTTTAAAAAATTGAATATAATAAAACATTTTCTACAAGGTTAAAACAAAAATGCCTAATGAAAAATGAATAATAACAAACTTAAAAAATTTATGTTTCAAAAAAAAAATAAACAAAAAAGAAAAAGCAAAAAATCTAAACTGTATTCAAAGAGGAAAACTTTTTTTTTCATAAAAAGAATAAAATATCCTTAAATCAAAGGATTTGTTGTTAAACAAATCATTTTTTTTAATAAAAGATAAATAAATCCTATAAAACAGAAATAAACAATATGGATAAGATTTTAAAAAACTAAAAAAAATTAAATAAATGAATGGATATGCTTAAATTTAAAAATGCTTAATATATAAAAAAACAAATCTCAGATTTTGGGGCAAAGGGAGGGGCCATAGGCAGTTTGCCTTGGTTGCCTCTTGTCCAGGGCTGGCCTGACCAACAACTGGTTATCAATCTCAACCTTGCCAGACAAAAACAAACCATTTCTACTCATGATCTACATGGTTTGATTGAATAAGGTGGAATTAATTGAAAATTCACCATGACCTGAGGTATAATTTTGAAACAAAATGTTGTGTTCAGTTGTGATAGCAGCTCCATTTGCACTGCTTAAGTGGACTGCTGCTGCACACAATTAACAACTAAATCTTGAGACCAAAAGTGATCTGCAATGAAACCAATCATTTCACCACACTTTTCTTTGAAGATGATCTTTTTATTAACATCAAGTGACATTAACACATTCATTAAATAAATTCAAGAAAACCACGCACAATAGATACAGGTGCAACATGAAATGGTAACTTTTTGGGGAAAAAGTTGAAATAGGGAAAAACACATAATCTATGCTTCATTTCAAGGCAGTCTTTAGATTATCAGAATGGTGCCATGAACTTCAAGCAACTTTTCCACACAATCTGGTGACTACCACTGGTGACAACAAAGTGGAGATGAAAAATCTGAATCACCTACAACAGATAAAAGGAGTCTTCTGCTTCATCGACATCCTTTCATCAACTCAGGGTCCCTGGAAATTAAGAATAGGCTGATACAATCGGATACATGCCCACATAAATTTCATCATAGACTGATTTGTCACGCCCCAGGGCGGCCGTCCCGAGACGTGGTAATAATATAATATCAGCTATCATAAACAAGAGGTCAACAATGACTACAATAAACAATACACAAGGCTAATGAAGCAATGACAACTGATAATACAACTGAAAAGCGGAAGCATAAACTATCAATAAGTCTGTAAACCGAAAATATTAGACTCGAATACACAATCACTGTCCTGTGAGAGCCAAGTCTAGCCAATAAAATACAACAAGTGCCACACGCACGAATTACCAATACACAAGACTTTAGGACTGCTGATAGCCTCGCACTCGCCAATCCGCCGAACAGAACGTTTCCACGCACGCAAGACCACGCCAGGAAAACTCCAGCTCCACGCCCAACAACGCCCCTGTAAAAGAAACAGTACGCGAGGGGTGAGCTACAAGCTCAGTGAGTGGTCGGAAACCGAACACCACTATAACAATTTATTGTTAAGGCAATTTCCTTTCAAGGAAAGACATGGGTTGAAACCCAATGGATAATAGGGTCACACGGCGGTGCAACCCGTCTCACCCACACCCTCACTCCCGAAGGGAGACTCTTGGGACTCTTGGGGAGAGACCATACCGTTTGTCAAGGAGACGCGGAATTACTGGTCTAACAACACTATTGGGATCATCTACATAGAGATAGTTGTTATCGATATCTCTCAACATCGATACTTAACCGAACCCAACCAATATGGGAACGGGTGAACAAACCAATGGGTCACGTAGCGACGTGACTTAACACATTCATCGCCCCGACCCTGAAGGGGAGCTCCAGGGAGACCCGGGGACAAACAAGGGTTAACCATAACACCACGTGTTACTGGTTAACGAGACACAACGCATCCATCTGCTACGAGGTAGAGATATACTTCGATACCTCAAGCGTCAGAAGTAACAAACCCAGAGTATACTCGATGGGTATTTGGGTCACGTGGCGACGTGACAACAACTCATCCTCACCCTAGCCCCCGGAGGGGTGACTCTAGGGACTTTTGAAACGAACTCAGTTGCTCTACACCCATCGTCATCCGGTAGCCCTCTCCCGGGGAGCCTCTACCTGGTAGCCTCTCCATGACCGCTATCTCTACCATATGGGCGCACCAATAGGTGTCATAAATACGTCTGGGAGCACCCCACAGGACAACTACGAACCGGGCAGCTTCAACACGGATCCGACGAAGGGGAGAACGACTTGAAGCCCGAAATATCACTTGGTAGCTCTCTCCCGTGCAGCCTCTACCTGTCGGCCTTCCACGATCAGTACATTCCCTAGATGTGTACCACGGTACGCATCGGTAGCACCTACAAGTGGTGGCACCCTACAGGACAGCTTCTATGTCGGGTAGCTTCGACTCATGACAATGTCAGGAGGAAGCACCTTGCGTTCGCAATGCGAACCCTATGGGAAAGCCAACTACCCTTGGTACTTACACACATATATCGATGATATCGAATACTCTTGTATTCCCTCACGGAGGCGTCACTCGAACGCGAGGACTATCTCTACACTCATGTAGAAAAGCCAGGGGCATAACCCAATAGGCGGTTCAGACACACGCCTAGCACGGGTAGGCCCAAGTTAATGCCGTAGCTATCGGTTTAACAAAACCGAGGCCAGGATGAATTCTTCAGAATTCGATACGAATGCATCACTCGGATGCAAGGGGGATTACATCGCTAGCGCTTTAACTAATAGGGTACGACCCGACCGCGGGTCATACCCTTGCCTATTACGGATAGGCCAAATTAGCTAACATGCGCGCATATATATATATATAAGGGGAAACATAACATGATAATATGTGCCACATGCACGATAATATATATAACTATAGGGGTACTCCCTAACATGGATTTACATCATAAACAACAAATCATACAATATGCATACGAGGTATGACCCACTTAAATATGCTTATAAGGCCATAATAAACATTCAATCATGTAAAGGATGACTCAAGCAGGCGTTGGATATTACCAACTCCAAGGGGGGTTTAAGCGTGATCTCGCGCGCCAACCGATGCATACCGATAATCCCAAGCGAACCTGAGTCAAGTAGGAATCGTATCTACTTACTTAGTTTACGCAAAGAGGGAGGGCGAGAGAGAGGGAAAGTCTCATCCTCTCCGGAAAGCTGGTCCTAGCTTTGCCCCAACAGATGGGTACAACAACTACACCATTCCTCCAGTCTAATCGTAAAGGAATATTAGTACGCATCCGGTTATTAACCCAAGGTTTAACATGCTGGATATAATTAATATAGTGGGGGTAGTATTACACTACTACCTAAGACATGCCATATTCTAATACATCCATAAACTCATTCGAAAATACATGCCCGAAACACCAGGGGCGCATGAAATCATAATTATACAAACATGAATACATACTTAAGCAAGTATAGGGTAGAATAGGGGTTCTACGCAATATACGAGCTATACAACCCTAACATGCAAATATCTAGCATATTTAGGGGTTAAGATGCCCCAAGGACGTGCGGTGCACGACTACGTGCATCGAGCGCGTCCCGAAGTGTTGGATCGAACCACTCACCTAACGAGCGCACGGCTCGCGAAACGCAAGAGAGCGACGAGTTGAATCCGAAGCCGATACCAATCCGCCAAGGATCATCCAATGGTTGCATTTGGCTATAACAAGCTGCTCAACACCACGAAGCACTCCGAACGCGTCAGAGCACCGCAAGCACGCCCTCGAGTACCCCGTGCACGCTGCCCATGCACCCTGCACGCATCAAACAACGTCAAGCACGTCCTCGAGCACCTCGTGCATGCTTCCCACGCACTCCGCACGCATCGGGCAAGGCCAAGCACGCCCTTGAGCACCTCGTGCACGCTGCCCGCACACTCCGCACGCATCGAACAACGTCAAGCACACCCTCGAGCACCTCATGCACGCTTCCCGCGCACTCCGCACGCATGCGAGCACCTTATGCACGCTTCCCGCGCACTCCGCACGCATGCGAGCACCTCATGCACGCTTCCCGCGCACTCCGCACGCATGCGAGCACCTTATGCATGCTTCCCGCGCACTCCGCACGCATGCGAGCACCCCCACAAACATGTGGCATGCACACCAGCTACAAAAGAGATGGCTGAACCCAACCGAGGAGAGCGGGAGGTCCATACACGGCTCCGGCATGCCCGCACACCGCTGCTCCACCGCCAACACCCCCGACGCCCCGCACCTCCTTACAAACAACACACCTTCAAATACATTGGAAGAGGAGACTTCATCACCACCTCCACCAACAACCAAGCACTCCTTATATGCATAAGAACCACAAAAAGAAGAGGGAAAACTCACCAAAGGAGAGGGGGGAAAAGGAAAGGAAAGGGGGGCGTAGGGGCTCGCAAGCGCACCCTCGGCCACCCCAACCGCAACCACCGCAACCACCACCTCTTCCTTGCTCTTCTTCTTCAATGTGGCATTACAACAAACACATGGGGGGCTGCTGTCCAAAGGGGAGGGGAAAACAATGAGGGGGAGCTTGAGGAAGATGGATTAAGAAGGGAGGATAACAAAGCACAACAACAACATAAACACACCTTTTCCACTCCTTTTTGATCTTCTTCTCCACCACCATCACCTCCTCCACCCAAAACACATACAAAAGGGGGGCTGGACCAGAAAAGAGAGGAGGAGAGACCCAAAGTCGTGCACATTTGGGGATTAAATAAGCAAAGGTCGAGTAAATGACCAAGTCATCCTCGGACTTAAAACCTCTGCGCAGCCTTCACTTAAACGGCCATAACTTCCTCAATACAGCTCAGAATTGCGCGATTCCAGTGGCATTTGAAAGATAAGACGATTATCTACAACTTTCATGTTTACACCCAGATCAAATAACCTCTCCAGCTATTCCAAAATCTAGGCTAAACATCTTACAGGGCTGCTGCCTGGATTTCTCAACTTCGGGGTATACTCGGAAAAATACCCATAACTTTTAATATTCGAATCCAGTTGATCCAATTCCACTTCTATATGGAAGCTATCACCAAACTTAACATCTCATAATAATATCGGATTTTTATCTCTTCGTCTTGGATTTTAACAAAATCAAATCCAAATATCAATCCGAAAGTATATAATTCCAAAAACGTTATCGGAATTAAACGAAAATTTTATGGGCAGTATTAAACTGTACCAAGACCCATAATATGCAGTTAGATTTATTAATCAGAGTCTTCAAACCCTAGCAGATAGCTAAAGTCAAAATTTTAGCGACTCCGATCGAAATTAGGACTCTAAATGACACAGGCCTAACATGATTAGCATAAGAATATTTACTGTACCTTTGGATGTGATCCAAAATGAGAAGTCTAGCTCCAGGTGGGATCTTGACATCTCAAAGTGGAGATTGCAGGAATATTGTGAGATCTTAGACCCATTATTCCTTGCTTCAATCTGTGAAGCTCCGTGCTCACACAAAGTGATTAAAAGTCAGGCAGAGTTCACAAACCTGTCGGTGAGCAGAGGCAGTGTCCTATCTGTCAGCAGACCCTTCTTGAAATTCTTCTCATAGTTTTGAAGGCCAAGGCCTGACAACATGTCTCTTGTATGTGCATAAAACACATCTTCAGTTGGTGGTTGGGAAAACTTCTGACCTAACTGGAAAAAGACACATGAGAAGTGCTGTTAGGTTCATGTGAACATAAACTTAGCTCACATATTACCACCCAAAAGTGAGATGTTGGACTTGTGATACAGGCATCTTTTAAAAAAAGATTATTTGGTTATTCTTGACAAAACTAACCACAGAAAACAATTTTGACTAAATGATACATGCATCTTATTTGATGATAATGAATCATGGGACCTCCACATATGTTCATCTTTCTGAATACCATTCTGATAGGTGGTCTTAAACATTAGTATACAAAAATAGTAGGCAGATGAAAACAGAAAACGAAAATGGAAAGGGGGAATATGAGGGTCCGAATGAAGTGGGAAAGCATGCATCTACTGGAATCTTACCATCAAGTAGCACCAGTTTACGTATTATTATCCCAATTGGGGGATGCATGCACTGGCCCATCCTACCCAAGGCCCCCAATTCTATTTTTCCATGGAAAGGTACTAAAAAGTTGATAAAAGTTCAAACAAGTCACGTTCCATATTTCAATGACGTTCATCCATCATGTTAATGTAAATTTTATGGAGAGACGGCATCAAGTGTGTTCCAATTTTTAACATAGGTCAGATCATTGCACAAGCAATAGAATATGATGCAAGAAATGAACCTATAGTGGTAATATCCATCATTGGAAAATCAGAAGATGACTAATACAGTTAAGAACTAAAGCTATTAAGTATTATGGGCTTCCATTTGCTGAGGTAAAGACTCCTTCCGAGGACAAAACATAATAATAAGCTATAGATTTCATAGGCATAACAGAGAATCCATCTCAGAATTATGAAGATGTCTTTGTTCAATCCTAACCTTAAAAAAGCCACCTTGAACAAGTGCAAAGAAAATTCCTGAGGTCACTGCATTAGCTGCAACATTGGACACCCCCCCCCCCCCCCCCCCATGCCACTAACCAGTGAAAACAAAGCTCCGGAACCAATGCCGCCACCATACTGAAACAGATATCATTTAAACCAGTTATAGAGTAATAACAGAAAAAAAAAATTGGGATGAAGGAGGGTCCCTTGGAATGGAAAGACCTGCTTAAAGACTAGTCCCAATGATCAACCCTCAAATTATGAATGGAAAAAAGAAGATCGAGAACAAAAACTTGAACTTGCCTCATTAATAATTCTATTGCAATGGCAATGATATAGCTCAAATCCATCAGTCTCAAGACAGGCAACCGAGAAACTATGTTGAGAAATATATGACTAACTAACTAACTGAATGTCTACATGTCTAATGCCTTGAGGTCGATGATCACTATCCCTCAAGAAAAAAGAAAAGAGCTTCCAACTTTATGTTCACAAACCAGCATTCAAGTTTTCCAAACATTCAGCTGACATAGTAGCACCCTCCAAGCTCTAATAAATTAATCTATAAAAAATTTGTACTTTTTAATTTAACAAGAAAGAAAAGGAAAATGCTCAACTGAAGGACAATTCAGGTTATCAAATGCTAGATATATTTTGGATATAGAAATGAGGTGTATTGCAGCTACTGTTTATTTCTTTCACATAACACAACTTATCTTCATGCTCAAAATTTCATTTCTGAACCATATTACATTGTATTCCCATCAAAGAAAAAAAAGCATTGTTCCACTTCCATCAAATTGGCCTTTGCTCTATTACAAAAGCTGACTCTGTCATGCAACAAAAAATGAAGATGAACAGTTTCACCTTCTATTAGACCCACGATATGTTTTTCATCTGAAAAATATGCAAGGAAAGCGCTGAGCATGTTGCCTTTCAGTGGTCCCAATCTTGCAAAAGTCACATTGTAAAGCTTTCTACTCAAATAAATACCACTTTAATATAGATGGTAAGATAGTTATGAAAGGATGAACAGTAATGCGTGTGCGCTCACAATAATCTAGTACAAATATACAAAAGATGCATTGCCAATGCATCACCTGAGGACATCTGATTGGGCTCAAGGGAGCTATAAATTACATAGATTTGATATGGCAGAAAAGATATCACTTGATAAGTCAGATGACCCAGAACCAGGCTACAATTGAACCGATTGCCAACCCAATGATCAAGAACAACACGGCCACGATTCCGACAGTCTCTGAATGCTGAATCGGAACAGTTTTGGGAGCCATGATCATCAAAACGGTTGTGAAGTAGCCGTTTGTCAGGCCGAGGAGACATGTCAACACAGTGACGGGGATCTCTGTCCTGAAGAATCTAGGGCCGTGCAAGCATCCGAGGAAGAGGGGATAGAACAGAAGCCTTGCTATGCAAGCAGCCACAGCAACACCCGCATTCTCAAGAAGGTAGACCGAAGGGAGAACCTTCCCGATCAGGTCGAAGACATTGTAGGCAGTAATCAGAATGATGGGATACTAGTCCTTGAGGACCATAGAGTGGACATCCTCTGTGATATAACCCGGAAATATGGAGAGCGTCACAATGTAGATGAGGACGATACCAAATCCTAACCATTTGATCCTCCCGAATATATCCCATAGAGTGGATCTCCAGTAAGCTCCACTCAAGGAGCCTTTCTCGTTCTCTTCTTCACTCAAGGCTTGCGCTTTGAGATCCTTGTAGTATCGGATGACTGGAAGCCTGTCTGCGATGTTGTAGCAGACCAAACATATGACCATGATGATGATGCTGACAAGTATAGGTTAGCACTGCGCCTCAAGCCGTGAGCGTCTTGAGGATAGATGGATTTCGTTATGATCCTCATTACGGATACAAGCACCCCTGCAGTCACAAATTTACAGCTTCATAAGGATAACCTAGTCAAATGAGCTCTTTAAATGAATCTTATCTCAACCCCTTATCCCCATACCAAACTAGGTCTTAAGGATTGGGTCAAAATCATTTTGGAGGAACCTATGCCTCGATCCATTAAGGGTGAATTGTAATTTGGCCAACTTGTTTAATGTAATCTTTTGGTTTCTGGGGTGCGCCCAATTTTGTATTTTTTTTGTTTATTTTGTTGTAAGGAGACTACTCGTCTCCGGGGTTTCTTGAAATAAGATTCCCCTACATTTCTTTCAAAAAAAAAGTGCAGATATTATGAACATAAATTTCGATCAATTATACTATGAAACTTAACAAAATATTCACTCATTCAGAAAAAGGTAATGCTTCCATAGTCATTGCTGGAGAATTGTACAGCTAGATTCATAAATTGAAATATCATGGACAAATATGAAGCGAAAACAAGGAAACCCTAAACTTTTGCATGATGGTTTTCCTGTCTTGTTTTTAAGACATACTACTGTTCAAGTGTTTTATTATTATAATTAAACATATTCACAGAAGTCAACTTATACCGGAAAGAGTGGGCATGCAAATTTCTCCAAGAAACTCCTTCTGCCAAAGAGTGTCCCACATCTTCAAGACATCATTGCCCACAAATTCATTTAAATCTCCAGCATCCGCAACTCTATGCAATGCTTTCCCTTCCGAATCCTATTAATAAAACCAAATATCATTTACGCCATCCGTAACATCATCATAGTTTGCATTGTTCAATTTTTCAAGATTTGACGAGATGATCCATGTTCTTTAATAACTCCCTCACCCCAAATTGATTCATGCCCTTGATAAAGCATTTGGACCATGGTGCAAGTCATCTCCCCTTTGATTGTGATGACAATTACACAAGCGCTTCTTTCTTACAGCAAACTAATCAAATAAATGAACTCTGCATCATCTAATAAGTATCAATAATAAGTTCCATTATTCTACAAAGTTAAAGAGTAGCCCAAATTTCAGATGTAAGTTGTAACTGAATGTGTTTTGATTGTACAAATTGTGATCCCAAATTTCAACAACCCCGTCTCCATAAAATAAAAGAATAAATAAAGGCAAGACATGAAATTTAACCATACCAGAGGCGGCGGTCCCGGCCATGGTTGCCTGCATGTACTCCTCCGGTAACTCACCGGCAGCCCCGACGATGCCGCCCTGAACGAGGGCGTCACCGATGCCGGAGAGGACGACGGCGGCGACGGTGACGTAGAAACCCTCATAGATGCCGACCCTCCCCTTGATGTAGGCGAAATCCATGACGGGGACGACGAGTAGGGAGAGGAGGAAGAGAGTGATGCCGGCGTTGACCCTGGAAGAGGTGGCGGACTTGTGGGCCCAGAGGATGATGAGACCGAGGAAGAGAAGGCAAGTGAGCATGTAAGCGACGGCGAAGACGCGATCGACGGCTTGACCGGGGTATAGGTAGGCGAAGTAATCGACGGCGGTGATGAAGGCGTTCCATGGGAGGAGGAAGCCCGCGCCGAGTGTGAAGAAGACAACATAAGCCACTCGGTAATGGTCCTTTGGTACTTCCGACGAAGAATCGATCAGGGCCTCCCCATCAAAGATCTCCTTCGCGAATCTGAATCTGAGTCTTCTTCAACGCCATCTCTCTCTCTCTCTCTCTCTCTCTCTCTCTCGTGTACCTTTATTTTAAAAATTATTTTTTTAATTTATTTGGATTAGAGAGGAATAGATCTCGTGTGGTAACGTTTATGCCAAAAATAAAATAAAATAAAATAAAAAATAAACAATGAAAGTTTAGATTTTAAAAAATTATTAATAACAAAAACTACATAAATAAAAATGGGGGCGGTTACACCAACACCGGTAAATGATAAGCTCACGCCATTTTTCTTGCCCACCCCACTAATTTCTCTTAATCCCTAAACCCACCCCCCATATATAAGTGAAACCTGAGAAGAGAAACTCACCCCCAAACATTACCCCCCCTCCCCTTCTCCCTTCCTCCTCTACTTGCGGTTGTTCTTCCCATACCTCCCTTCCGCCGTTGCAGGATATTTAGCCCGACTTCGCAACCCCCATGCTCCCCTCCAGTCGCCGACAAGGACACCCCCCTCTAGGTTGGTATTTGGTAGACACATTCCTCTTCTTATTTTTCTTCATGTTCTCTTCTCTTCTTCAATTTCTTTTCCATAGAAGTTTGGGTTTGTTGAATATTTTGTTGATATTATAAAATCTTGAACCCAAGTGAACCATAGCCCCCCGTTTGGAACGGAGATAAGATTTATGACATGATATATATTTATCCAAGCATAAGTGAGTATAAATAAGGATAAAGTGATTTTGTGTTTGCCTGTGTTTTGAATTATTCTCGTTGGTAAACGTAAAAATAAATGTTTTGTTGTTTGAATATAATGTGAATAAAGTATGGATAATGATTTAAAAAGGTAAAAAAGTAATGATAGTTGATTTGACAGTTGATTTATAAGTGGTGATGACAGTTGATTTGACAGTGACTTCACATATTTTTTGGGTAGAATAACCTATAATAACTTTAATTCCAGGGGGTTTATTAGAGTCCATATACAACTTTATACCATTTTATTCTGGCATACTTTATCAGGGGTTATCCGGGACAAACAAACACACCAAAATTCTTATTCGGGTTTATCTAAGGTTATCTAGGACCTTATACGAGAAACAAACGGGGGCTAGGTATTCAAGATTTCCATGTTTGTCTAGTGAATGGGATGTAATTTGAAACCTTAGATTGCCTCTTTTTTTTTTATTGTAGGCCTATGTGTTATTAGGAACAACATGTATTAATGTGAATAAACCAATGTAAAGCTAGGTTTAGGGGTTGGATTGGTTGTGTGGCATCTTAGTTGGAAAAGGATTGGTTAAATAGAAGACATGCATTATTTCATTGAGAATGGTTTGTAACATTGGTTGATTTTAAATGAAACTAAATGAACAATGAATTGAAAATGACATTTGACATTGGTATTGTTTCTTTTATTGATGTTGGTACAAAGAATTGAAGGGTAATTTGAATGAAATTGTTTCTTTTTATTGATAATTGTGTTCAACATTTGTCATTTGTGTTTGATTTAGGCCTTAGACGATTCAATGAAATTAATCGAAGATCGAATTAAAACAATTAATGAATAAAACATTAATAATGACAATAAACGAATAATGAATAAAATATGGTAATTGAAATTGGTTGATTATGTGATTTTTTTAAATTGAGAATGAATTGAATCGTTCAATGAATTTTGATTGGTTTGTAGCATTGGTTGATTAAATTGTAGTGACTGTTCATTGGTAGGGGAAACACCTTCTTCACATCAGCGTAGAGAGACATTCTTCAAGATCTCATCCATTTCCTCTGAGACAGGACACCCCTCCCTGAAGCATCTATAGTGCAGCGAAGGTCGAAGCAAAGGCATGATCGTAGGGTTTGACCTATTAATTACTGTAAAAGAACAATGCATAATGTTTTATACCTTATAGCCATGGGTTGAAGATTGTTCCATTTTGTGTTTGACCTATGGTGTAGCAAAAACTGGTCTTTAATCTTGGACACATGGTTATCGTTATTGTAATCGCATACTAAACGGGCTTTTTTGTATGTCTTTTTGGCCTGGTTGTATTAAGTTTGTGTTATTTTGAAATTTATAAATGGATGTTGTTATTATTATTATCATTATTATTATTATTATTATTATTATTATTATTATTATTATTATTATTATTTTGGTGTTTGTTCCTCCTGGTTGAATAATTTATCAGTGTTTTCTTTGGTTTGATAACTGACTTGACTTAATTGGATTTTGGGGGTTTTCAGTTTCGATTGATATCAGGATTTTCATTTGTTTCTGGTTAGTGGTGGATTAGCTATGGATAATTATAAACCCTCTTGGTGTGTTAGGGACACCTTGGGTGAGCTTAAGAAGTCTCACCTCCCCATTGATTTTTTTTTTCTTTTTAGTGAATAGTTGGGTAAGCTTAGCTTAAGTTCACCCCCTATCACCTTAACCACTATATAAGCCCTTCTATGTGATTTTATGTCATCCAAGCCTCATTTTTTACCACTCTTTCTCTCTCTTTGTGGTTGTCTCAACTGGTCCTCGTTGGGTGGGTTTGGTAGGTGTGTTTGAGAAATTTTTTGTGGATCTCTGTTGGAGGAATTGTGAGTGTTCAGGTATGTAGAATGGCTGGTGTATGCTTGTAATATGTTATTCACCCTTTCTAACCCCCCCCCCCCTTCTCTCTGTTTTCTCTGTTTTGTGTGGACCAGCAGAGATTAGGTTGAGGAGAAAGTGTTTATGGTGATGGGAGTCTTGGATATTGCTTAGAGAGGTAAGGCAAATCTGTCTTCTTGAAAACTCTATAATACTAGTACCTAGAGGCATATTCAGATGTTTAGGTCTTCATGTTCCATGATCATTCCTATGTCCAGATTCTATATATGAAATTTGGGGTTAAAATGTTATCTGTGCTGAAAGTTATAAGCCAATCTCTAAGGACTGTCTAGATTCATGCGTGAAATGACCAGCTTCTGAAACTATTTTTTGTTTGAGCATTTAGAGGCTTAATTAGACCCTGATATCTTCATGGATTATGATCCTCACATGTGAATGAATGAATGTGTGTGAATTATTTCAGAATTTGTGGATGTGTAATTGGTGCTGGAGAGATGAAAAATTTAAGGATGTTTGGGGTAGACGAGCCAGTTCTGGCATGTTTGAATTTTTATGCTATTATGCATGCTGTGAGCTTTATCTGGAATTGGTATCTTAATGAAATGTGTTGGTTTATGTGTCAGGAGTTATCATATTTAATTTGAGCTCCATTGGTTGTAGGATCTAGAAGTTATCGTATTTCTCGTAAGTTTGTGTTGTTGTGGGAGTGTATCGTGCTCTTCCCACCTCCGCTCTGCTCATTGTCCTACATCGACTTCTCGTGGATTGAGCGAGTGACGATCTGGTATTGGTGAGTGGTCCAACCCATGAGATAGGGATAATATGTAGCATGCTTGTTAGGCTATAGCGTATTTTATGCATTGTAGTGGTACTATAGAAATCTTATTTAGCCTATATTGCTAGCATATCATGATGCATGTGTTATGCAAGGTTAAATACCATGTAGTAGGGATTATTTACACACTTTTATTGTTATGCTCATGCAAGTTAGTTTTAACTCTTTCCACAAATTGCTCTTTACACCGTACTTGCATTATTGGTGGATATTAAATAACTATATCAGTTTTTGGCCTAATTATTTCATGTTCCTTATAATAACTTAATATGCCTTGCCTATTTGGGATAGACGTGTATATGACCCATTTTTGAGGTCATACTTGACATTAGTAAGTGTGGATAGTATTCCCTACGTCCTCATGATGCACTTGTTGGGAATTCTGATGGATTCTAAGTGGCTAGTTATCAAGTACCAAATACTTTGATCAATGTGATCACTTATGAGTGTGAAGTGTATCATCATGGTGTCATCGTGCGTTGAAGCTATCCAGCGTCGAAGTTACCCTTTGAAGTGCTGCCCCATGACTGGTACCGTCCTTGGCAGGCTGTCAGGGAGAGGGCTACCGGATGGCGTAGGGTGATTGTAGGGTATTTGTTGGTGCGAGTGTGGAGTGTATTACCGCGGCGTCATCGTGCGTTGAAGCTACCTAGCATCGAAGCTACTCTGTGAGGTGCTACCCCGTGACTGGTATGTCATGGGTAGGCTGCCAGGGAGAGGGCTACCTGGGAGAGGGCTACCAGATGACATGGGGGTGATTGTGAAGTATTTGTCGACAACTTGTTGTGTAATTGTTTAAGTGTTGGCTATGTATTATCTTCATTGTGTGGTGGTTGACTATTCACTGAGCTTTTAGCTCATCCCTCGTTTTCTTTTATTTTTCTCCAGTGGAGGCACAGCAGGTCATGAAGGTGGAGCTCCCATGAGGTTTTTCTTGGCTGCCTATATTACGTCTGTCTTTTGAGATTAGCGAGCAAGGTCGTCAGCAATATTGTTATTTTTGTTTGGTTTTCTTTTTTTGTGCTTGGGCACATGTTGTATATATTCTCTTTGTTGTTCAGATTTGGCTCACACAGGACAGTGATTGTATACCCTCTATCTGTAATGATATATTTGGTTACAGACTTGTTTATATTACGCTTCTGCTTCCCAGCTTAGTCTTTACTCTACCAGTCCTTATATGTGGATATCTTGTTGGCCTCCTATATGATATTTTGATATTGCTATCATTGTTACAAACTGGGAACAGCCGCTCCAGGATGTAACAGGTTGACTATGAGCAGATTTGCTTATTTTACATTCATTGATGGTTTATTTTGCTTCTATATAGCCTTTCATGATGTTCATTTTACCTTCATATTTCTAATGTTATGTTCAAAGTGGTAATATTATATTCAGAGTGGTAATGCATACTATGGAGACCTCTATTATTTGGGTGTGTGGTCGGTCGAACTGGATCCAAAACTTATTAAAAGTTTTGCTAGAATCACTTCAACCAACTCTAGTCAATCCTAACCGTTGTGGACGACTGATTTAAGTCACCCATGAAGGTTTTGAACGACTGAAGTCAATCAAACCAGGCCCATAACTATCTGGAACAGATTCAACATGTTAAAGTCGATCATCATATATTAATTAGGTATGAAGGGAATCAGGTACATAACTATCTGGAACAGATTCAACATGTTAAAGTCGATCATCATATATTGATTAGGTATGAAGGGAATCGATCAAACTGAGACATTGCGGACGACTGAATACAGTCGAACCAGATCTAAGACCTACCAAAGGTGTTGGAACACTTTGATCAAATCCAATTGATCACCATCATTATGAACGACTGTCCTTGGTTGCCCTGGTTGTTTGGAATGATTAATGTAAGTCAAACCAGGTATAGAACTTGCCAAACGTTCTATAAGATATGTAAGACTTAATTAAACCACCTTTACAAAATGTATCTTGTATTAACAAGATCTATACAACACACCACATCTACAACATATGCTATTTGAACTACCAATACAAAATTGGCCTCATTTAGGGTCTCGTTCTTCAAGTGCAAACAACAAGGTGGATGGAAGGGACGACGAAAGTTGTTACGCCCCCGAATCAACGACTCCATTTTGAAGCGTAAAATCCGATTGCGTTAACTAAATTCCTCGAATTTCAGAGTTCAATTTTTTTTCTCTAGAAACATAAGAATAATACTAAAATGAACTTTAATCTTTACTAATAATATAGCATTAAAGATCTCCACAACACTCCAAGTACTCTGGATATAACTTACGCAAAAATATATACAACTTGATACAAAAAATGGTTACTAGGAGGATGGGCCAACCACGTGACAAATAAAATTGATCAATCCTTCGACCAAGCAAGTCTAATGTTCTCGCACCCACAATCTTGTTCGCAGCTACACGAGATCTACCAATCTAAGTCTTTAAATCTGAAAGGTTGGAAAAAGAGGGGTGAGCAACCACACGCTCAGTGAATGGACCTTTAAGTCCCAATAATAATTGATATCACAAAATAATATCTTTTGATAATATATATCGTAAGAAAAATAATTTGGAACATATAATAATATGATATTTGCAAATACAGTAAATTTTTAATAAACCAAACTTAATAGAAGTCTTATTTCAAGATACATATCTCAAGATCCAGTCAAAACACATGATGCGTATGAATGCAAAGGACGCACGCATGCCCGTATTCCATGGCACCTAGCCATCAACAGCATCTAGCCGCAAGGATTTTGTTCTGTAAATCGTGTCACCTAGACACATGTCATCTAGACAAAGTCATCTAGACTTGGATCCATTCTGAACTACAATCACCTAGACTGAACCACCTAGGCTGCGCCACCTAGACGATGCGATGCATGCATGATCAACACTTATTTCATCCCAAAACATATGCATGCGATAGATTAAAAATTTAATACTCCCAACATAAATAAGTAATAAGGCACCAACCTATATAATATGACATGCTCGAGATTATACATAAAATATCATTTAAATTCATTCATAAAATCCTTCAAAAACTACATATGAGACTAGACTCACTCACCTTCGATCCAATGACACGCAAATCAATCCAAAATAATCTATAGCAACTTAACCAATCCTGAAACGATACAGCTTGGTCATAATATGCACAAATAGTACAGGACTTGATGGTACCCGTACATAAAAAAAACTGACAACTCCCATAGGGGCCCGTCCATGACAAAACTGACAGCTCCTCTGGGAGCCATTTAGAACGTGCCTGACGGCTCTCAACGAAGCCGTCCCAAGGCAAAAAACATGAGACCCTAATTTTGTTAAAATATTCTAACAAAGTCTATCATTGAAAAACTATACATGAGTCATTTAAAACACGTAAAACAGTAAAGAATTCATCATAAAAATCAAATCATGCGTACGAAATATCCAATTAAAACCAATCCAAAACTCATTTAAAACATCTTTGAAAACTGTATATTTAACATAGGTATAAAAGTAATATATAATAGGTAAAATGATACAAAATATTTACGAGATAGAACCAAGATCGTATAAAGAAAAATCCATTCGAAACCCTAGCTTATGAAAAAATGATAAAAGCATCGATGAAACATAAAACACTTGGTACACCTAAGGATCTGAATACACTTTATAAAATTCTTTGAAAACTGCAAGAGATAACATTTATATACCTAACATGATATTCTTCTATTCGAAACTCTAGATCTAAAAGATTCATAAGAACATATATAAGAAACCATTAAAACATATTCCAAAAATCCTTGAAGATATAGATCTATTATATGTAGAAACAACTAACATGAATCTATGATAAAAACTCTTAGAAATCATAAAAACATATATAGGTTCGGATATGTGCATATAAAGGTGAAAAAAAAGATTAAAAATATCATAAATAAATGATTTCTGTTTTTTAAACGAATAAACCTAAGCATAATATATACCCAAACATATATATATTTACACGAAAGATTGATAAACAAATATGAAAATCTCATAATACAATAGCTATAACATCCTATTCGACAAATCCTTTAAACCACACTAAAATCATGAGAAAAAGCCAACAAAAACCTAAGAAATCATAACTTCAAACATATACATGTGCAGCCTAATATTATCATCAAAACTTGTAAAAATATTATAAAATTATCGACAAATTATTGATATAATACAAAACCCGAAATCATACGAAACTTTCAAGAATCAAAAAGAAAAATCCATTCTTTTGTTGGGAAAACCTAAAAACGAAATCATATAATAAAGACCTATAAAGGGAATAATTATCTAATCCAAACTTCATAAACAGAGAATAATACTCACAATAACCTTCTATTCGAACCCCTTCCCGAGCTCCTCAACAATGGTGCCAGAAACAAGAGAAGAAGAAAAAGAAGGCTTTAGGGTTTTCGGGTTTGGATGGAAAAGAGAGAGAATATATATATAGGCTTATACACGTGAGAAAATCAAAACCAATCGTATCCCAAACATATCAATCAATAATACACATTAAATCTTTCTAAAACTGAAAATATTACAATTTGAAATCGTTTCCAGATTGACGGCTCCTATTGGATCTGTCAGAAAATCAACGGCTCACCCTAGAGCCGTCACTATTCCTCTGCCCGACCTCTCAGCACAGTTTAGCCCATAACTTGATCGATACTCATCCAATTCATGATAAGTAAAAAGCATTGAAAATCTGACATAATAACGATTCCAACCATACCTTAACTTCTAAAATTGCAGATATATAAGTCCTCCAAAACCTTATAGGAATATAACTCAATGCACAAAATTAAGAAATGACTAAGAAAACCATAGTCGTTACAAAAGTAGTCATCCGAGAAGTGATCGGCTGACCGGGCAAGGAGAGCCGTTGCGCGAGAGAGAGGTGTGAAGTGGGTTTGGGAAGGATATTTTTTTTCCTGTACTTGAGATTTGGGGATGGGGAGTGTGGTCTTATGGATTCTTATGGGGTGAAGGGGTGGGCACCATTTAAATGGGGGTGGGATAGGACGAGGTGGCTTTCTGCTTTTGAAATAACAGAGTAACTGATTTTTTTATAATTTTTTAGGGTGTGGGGTATTCAACTATAGGTGTGGGTACAATTACCCCCATAGAAATAGGCCCCTGCCTTTTCAAATTCACCACCCAAAAAAAATTTGGGTGATAGTTTGAAAATATGAGAGAGAGAGGGAAGGAGTGAAGAGAAAGAGAAGGGGGAGAGAGAGAAGGGGGGAGGGGGCTTGTAGGTGGTGACCGGAAGATGTCGGAGAGGGGGCATGGTAGAGAGAGAATACTATATCCGTATCTGATTCAAAATAATTTTATATGGAGACCGATTTTTGGATATCTAATCATTTTTAAAAATTTTGGGTACGGGATTGAATACAGATATTTTTGGAATAATTGACAGGCTTACACCCGATGCCACTGTCATCTGTCCACTTCTCTCTCTCTCTCTCTCTCTTTTCATTGTTAAACATCACACACAAAAAAAATTAATGGGGGTGGGGTGAATGATACATGGGATGAAAATAAAATTCTCTGAAATTAAATCATACAACATGTCCCCTCAATAAATAAAAAAACAAAGAAAGAATATAGTTATGTGACATAGACCCCTTTTTTATCAATCACGTTTTAAACCAATAAAAAAATGGCATGTCATCTGTAACCTTTTGAATGGGATATTTAAAATGTTTGGCTGCAAATCTTTTAATTGATTGCGGTGATCAAATTTTTTTGTCACTAAATCTGTAGTCTTAAAAAAACTATAAAATGGTCTGCATCTTTGGTCTGGCTGTCGCCTTGTGATCCGCACAAAAAACATAAGAACAATAATAGATTAATTAATTAATTTAATGAAGATTGAAAGCAAATACAGACCTGTTAGACGTGACATTCTCAACCAAAATGAAAACGAGACCACTGATATCCGTTTAGTTTGAACTAGTCTTCAACTACGTACAATGTCTGTGTAAAATAAATTTTTTTTTAAAGGATGTCCACAATCAATACTTTAATTTTTATCAATTTGCGATATAATATACTATATTATATATATACATATATAATTATTAAATAAATCATTTATAAAATTCATTATGAAATTACACATAAATGAGAGATATATTATTACTGAAAATTAGTTTTTTACATGTATACCCCTCAACAATCCCATATATATTATAAAAATACATCATTTGAAACTCTCAAACTAAAAATATGAATAAATAAAGAAAATTACGTTCATGTACAGTTTAAACCATTTTGAATAATATTATAAAAAATAATAAATCATTAAGAATATTTTACTAAAATGTGATTTTTAAGGGTATATAAAAAAAACTAAGAAATAAATTATTATCAAAATTCTTTAAAATTTAATAACTTTTTAAGTATAGCTCTGATTGATGCAATCAATACCTCGTTGGAAAGAGATTTTCGATATATACTAATATCTATGAAATATATTTTTCTTAAAAATGACTATTTCATTATAAAAAGTGAGCTCAAATATTGAAACTCATATTTGATCCAAATTTTTATATTTATCAACCTATATTTAATGATTATCTCAATCTAAATCTAATAAAAAAATAATGATAAAACATGATTATGTGACATGATCACCACCATTCATTCAATATATCATATAGATAGATATTAAAAAAGATTTCATATCATCCATTAAAATATTTATATATATATATATATATATATATATATATATATATATATATATCATTCTTACCCTTTAATATAAAATCAAATATCATAAATAGTCAAGGGTATAATTGAGAAACGAAAATGTTACACACACACAAAGGAATAAACATGGTAATTTAAACACGATTGGTTAGTAATATAGATAGATGCAACACAAATGTTAAAAAATAGATACTTTTAAACTGAACAAAATCGAAGTTGTGAATGTGAAACTGAATCCAATAAAAATAATAGCAAAAAAAAAACTGAATTGTGATTCATATGGATTTACAAAAAAAAAACAATAATTATCATTTAATCATTCGTTTAATTGATGGGCTATTTGGATATACATATGTGTTTTCAGGGGGTTTGGATATACATAGGTGTTTTCAGAGGGTTATATGGGCTTTAGGAAAAGTCGGGGGGTTATATGGATTTTAGGCAATTTACACGGTGTTATTTGAATTTTTTTTTTAAAATCAATTTTATTTTACCTTTTACTTATTATTATTGTGGAGGGATAAATCTGAACCATATTAAAAGACGACACATGTCAGGAATTGAACGGGTATGAGCCACCATACCCGACATCTAACAACCCGAACTTAATCCAGGAATACCAACCACGCACTCCTGACCAGGTGAGACTTGACCAGGCTGATCTCTCCACGAGGTGAATTAGGTCTAGTCGGACAGTCTTATACCTCACGTGTGAAAGTCGAGTCGCGTATCGAGCAGGGGCTCCACGTCCTGATTAGACGAAGACCACGAGCAGAACCTCGAAGACGGTCAAACATCCATAAAGTCAGTAACTGTTGGGATAGTCATTAAGGCCCATTATATACGAAACATGGGTAATTAAGGGCACATTCAGCTACAATAAAGTAGGGCAATTACCATAAAACTCGTCCACTAATAGCCACTAAAGGAAAGACTGTTACAATGACTATATAGCTAAGTGAACCCTATAAAAAGGGAAATGGTACATCAGATAGAGGTATGAGATCTTGTTGCTAACATGCCATCTAAAAGAGTGAGATTATCATTTAAATTCCCTTATTGACTAATATCTTCGGAGTTCCCTTGGCTGGCACCACACCAATGTCCCCCTTGATTCATTTTTTAGTGCAGTATCCATGTTCCCCCGGGTCCATATTAAAGAAGGAAGCTTCATCCGATTGTTTTGATTGAAAGGGAAAAATACTTTTTGAATTATTATTCACATCTAATTCTATAATTTATTTATTATCAACCAAACAAAAACTTTATTCATATATTTTTCAATGAAAATAATTAAAAATACAATCAAACAGAAAATAATTTATTCCATATCCATGCTAGTATTATTATTTATCCCAGAATAACTCAATTTTCCATTCAAACGGGCTACTATAAGGGAGCTGGAGCTTTCCTCCCACATCATTCACCACACCCCGGGAAGAGAGAGAGAGAGTTATAAAAGGATGAACAGTAATGTGTGTGCGCTCATAATAGTCTAATATATATATATATATATATATATATATATATATATATATATATAGACACACACACACACATAAGATACATTACCAGTGCATCACCAGAGGACATTTGATTGGGCTCCAGGGAGCTATAAATTACATTAATTTGACATGGACAGAATATAAATCACTTGATAAGTCAGATGACCCAGAACCAAGCTACAACCGAACCGATTGCCAACCACCTGATCAAGAACAACACGGCCGTGATTCCGGCAGTCTCTGAATGTTGAATCGGGACAGTTTTGGGAGCCATGATTAACACAACGGTTGAGAAGTACCCATTTGTCAGGCCAAGGAGACATGTCAACACGGTAACGGGGATCTCCGTTGTGAAGTATCTGGGGGCAGTGCAAGCATCCAACGAAGAGGGAATAGAACAGAAGCCTTTCTATGCAAGCAGCCACAGCAACACCCGCATTCTGAAGGAGGTAGACCGAAGGGAGGACCCTTCCGATCAGGTCGAAGACATTGAAAGCAGTAATCAGAATGATCGGATACCAGTCCTTGAGGATTGCAGAGTGGACATCCTCTATGACATATAACCCGGATATATGGAGAACGTACCATGCATATGAGGGCGATACCAAGTCCTAACCATTTATTTGATCCTCCCAAATATATCCCACATATCAGAGTGGATCTCCAGTGAGCTCTCCACTCAAGGAGCCTTTCTCATTCACTTGTTCACTCAATGCCTGTGCTTTGAGATCCTTGTAGTATTGGATGACTAGAAGCCTGCCTGCAACATTGTAGAAGACGCGGTTCACGGGTTGACCAGGGTATAGATAGGTGAAGTAATCCACGGCGTTTGATGAGGCGTCCATGGGAGGAGGAAGCCGGCGCCGAGTATGAAGAAGAAGATATCATTTCATTCATTTAAAATACAAAAAGTCATTCCACGTAAATGTCATTTCATTCATTTAAAACTTAAAAAGCAAATAATGTCACGGATTTGAACCCATGCGCTTTCGGACCAGTACCTAAAACTGGCGCCTCCTATCCACCCGAACCAGAATCACCAGTTGGGGAGCGGGGTTTCCATGGGGAGGAATTATTTCCCGCAAAGGGTGGTTGGTGAGAGGATCTCACACGGCAGTGGCCACCCCCGTGGCCGCTTCTTCCCCCGAATGTCACCATTCATGTGATCAAATGAAAAAAATGGACATGAATTATTTTTTAAAAGTGATATTGTAAAATCCCAAACATGCTTCTGGTCAACAACTGCTAGACAATCTGGACGGGAACTGTTTCCATGCAGTCTGCAGTTTATCCTTGTTGTGTGGGGTTTGATAATTTTATTTTCTGAAAACGTGTTAATGGAAATGTTGTTCTGTTGTGCCATAAAGTTATTGAAATAACTCTTAAATCTTGTGGGTTTTAGTAGTTACAAATCTTATGAGGGTCTAAAGTTATTGAAAGAAATGTCATGTTTCTTGTAGAAACGTGAATTTAAAAGAAAACGCTATTCACACAGTTTTTTTCAACATTAATTCCAATGAACACCGCGAGGCAGCGAAAGCAGATGTAAAAAATATGTTTGTCTCCGTGTTCGCGTCTATTGGCTGCTAACAACTCCAAAACACCAAACGGACTAAGCCTATCAAATATCCGAAAAAAATCTGAATTTGACCTGAATCCATATCCAAAAAGTTAGAAATATTTGATATTTAAATATCCGGAGTGCGAATATGAATATCGGTGTATTCGATTTGAAAAATATCCGTATTCGACATATATTATAAACATATATATAATTATATTACATATTGTTCATAATTGTTATCTTGTGTAAATTTTCAATGTATCATATCTCATATATCATTTGATTAACTAAATTAATGTTAATATTTAAGCATTTCAATTATCTGAAAAATATTCATATCCAAAAATATCTGAATTTGAAAATTAAAATCCGTATCTGAAATTTAGGATATGAACATTAATGTATTCGATCTGTATCTATTCGATTGACAAGCGGACCTTTAATCCACGTGGGATTGACATTGACATTGAGGTTGGAAAAAAAAGCTAAATATTTCCTAAACAGTATAATAATGAATAAAAAAATACATGTTTACTAAAACACAACAAGTCAATGGACGCCTCATCAAACGGAAATTACGCCCCCATAGTAATCATATAATTGTAAATCATTTCATTCAATAATTCAAGAACTGATCATTTTTTTTTTTTATCGATAAACATGGAAATACACTTCACCATATTATATCCAAACATTAATAAAAATTCAATCCATATAATGAAAACATGAAATTTTCAAACTCGTCAATGAATTTGATATCCTAAATAATAAATCACCATAATTAAATGACTTATAAAGTCTCCCAATTGTCAAAAAACAATAGTGCCTCCAACAACAATAGCATGTTATCATCATTTCTGGTGTTTAAGGGTGCATTAACAAAAAAGAACTAAAGATTTCAATAAGCTACAACAAAATTTATCAATCCCATGGGCATCATCTTCTCAATTGTAATGCCACAAATCATTGTTTAAGCAGCAATCCATCAATCATGCAGTGCTCCCAGAATATCATATTCTCTAAACTAGTAATACCTGAGCAAATACAACAAGAAAACCAATGCTATCAGAATGAAATTATTTCACATGATATTAAAAATGGAAATATCCGCAATAAGAAATGATAGTTTCATAACTGAAAACCATTGTTTCTGTTACATTGGTATATGATAACAAATTAAAGTTAGAAGCAAATTCAAAGTCAATATAACTGAATGAAAAAATCAAAGTCTAATGTGATTACTGTGTGAGACATTATTCGTGGTTGTGTGTTAAGATTGCAAGTCGCAGTGTATGATCTTGGTGAAAATTTAAAAAGAAAAATCATAAAGAATCATAACTCAAACATTTTATGAACTACCAAACAGCTAGAGATGCTTGGTAAGACCAATTGAAGCACAGAAGCAAAGACATAACTACATCATACATAATAATACATGTGACTTGATTACAAGCACAAGGACACATAAAAATCCATCACCAATAGAGCCACATAAAAACCAACAAAACCAAAATTTGATACGCAACTCGAATAATTTACAAGATCCTCCCAAATAAAAGGGGCAAGAATAGCAATCAAGAGCTGAAAACCATTTTATATTTTACAGCAATTGATGACTGATTGGAGTAAAGTGGGTCACAAGATGAGAGGCCCTTAAAGCCCCAGAAACTTTTAAAACGATATGTTAAATGATATTTAAAACATAGATTCGTGCAACAGCAACTCCCCAAATGTGAAAATCTTAGAACTTGGTAATATGCATTGATCCTCCATTTAAAAGTAGAGCAAGATAATATTATATATTGTTGAGGGATACAGAGAGATGGGAAATTTTCCCAAATACTTATATGTGCTAACATATATGTTCAATCAATTGGCCTTTGGGAATCAACTATTTCACAGACATGAAGAAATCTTTAGAATATCACTGGAAACCATAACTAAGAATTCTACTAAAACCAAGCAAACAGCAACACCCACCCCAGCAGCAAAAGCTACCGACGCCCATCTGGTCACTGGTCTCCCTGAGGAGAAAAATAAAAAGTAATTGATAAACCAAGTATATTAGTTCATTGCAATGTAAAACTCTTCAATTTACAGAATTTCAAAAATCTTGATTACTACCCAAAAATGTATTTACTTGCCAACATTTGAAATATCACTTTCTAGGTTCAGAATAAACTCAACACACATCCCTACATAACTGATTTTGACTTTTATTCCATTATAAACAAAATGGAAGAAGCTGCATTTTTTGAACTGGAAACCGGCTAGACATCAATATGAGGTACTACAAGTACAGATCACACATGCGCTTCACTATGGAGATAATAATGTTAACCTTGTATTCTGTGTGTCAGTGTGTTGTGAGGTTTAAATGATCACAATCTCATATTCGCATTGATTAAATCAATAGTCAATGTAGATTTGTTAAGCAATGCATGACTTAATCCAATATGAACCAAAAAATTTCATGTATGCAACAGACAATGAAGCAAATATGGGCACCAAATCACCGATACACTCACATGCTTCTGCAGTTGCAACTACA
Source organism: Acorus calamus (assembly GCA_030737845.1). Taxonomy (NCBI): domain Eukaryota; kingdom Viridiplantae; phylum Streptophyta; class Magnoliopsida; order Acorales; family Acoraceae; genus Acorus; species Acorus calamus. The sequence continues at coordinate 7,653,072 of CM060879.1, forward strand.
GATACCACATCATCTAAGGCAGTATATGAAATCCCTAATAGAACATACACTCTATTATGCCAATATATAAATCAATTACAAAAATGTATTGAAAAATGTAACACCCATTATGATATGAATGCATGATCCACTCACAAACTCTCAACATCTAAAACCAAATAAATGGTATCAAATTTGTGATATTAAGGAGATGTTCCACAACTAACCCTATGATTCATGATTTGGTTGAACTGAAGGGGGAAAAACTGAGCAACCTTTTTATGTCATCTCATACAAAGAACATCTCATGTTGTTCTGTTCTTAATTTTTTTTCTTCCCTGGAGTCATCTTCTTGGGATTTTATATTCATCAATGAAGTGATGTGCAAATTTAGAAGAAACAACCAGATCTAACTACACGATCCAATTGAAACACCCAACCATCTAATGTCAACATCCAATTGGAACATCACAAATTAGATAGAAGTCATATCTTGTAACATCTGTGAATTTTATCTTATTTATATATTTAATTTAAATATATAAGTATGATATTTGAATTGAAATTTGTGTGTTTTGTGTGTTTTTAAGTTTTGGCTCATTTAGTATATCTTTGTTGGCCCATTTCAATTTACAATTTGAAATACTAATTATTATGTTGAAATTTTTATATATTTTTATTTTTAAGATCTTCAAGATCTTAAATGGTTACAATCTTATTAACATTGGAGCTCAAAAGATTAAGTTTTGAGATTTCATTGTTATTGATTTTGAGGGACCCCGTTTTGAATTTGTGAATTTCTTATAATATGCTCTAGGGACCTATATGTAATTTGGATAGGGACCTATTTATAAATATAAAATAAGCAAGGGATCGTTTTGTCATTTCATTAGATTTTGGTATCTAAGTATATATGTCTATATTAAGGGTGTGCCGTGCGCGGTGGGTCTCGTCGGTTCGGCAGAAACCGAGAGAGAGAGAGAGAAAAGGTATTTATTCTTTTTCTTTTTATAATTTAATTAGATCAATGTTTAGCTATTTTGATTTTTAAGATTTAAATAAAAATAGAGTTTTGATTTATTATTTATTTTAAGGATTAAATATATTTTTATGTTATGAGATTTTTAGTTTTTTATCAAGTTATACTTTTAATATGTATATGTTTAAGTTGTTAGATTCTTATGATTTTATAAAAACAAGGGTTTTGATCTATTATTATTTTTATTAGATCTATATTAGATATTTAGATTTTTGAGTCCTCATAAACTTAGGGTTTCGATTTATTATTTATTTTAAAGATTAGATTTTTTATCAGATTTCTAAAATATAAGTTTTTTAATAATACTAGGGTTATGATTTATGCGTATACTTAATAAGATTTATTTATTTTCAAATTTTACTAATTAAAAGTTTAATTCTTTTTTTAAAAGGATGTTTTATATTATTTTATGAATTTTCGTTATTTTATTATTATTTTAAATTTTCTGGATTTTTGTCTTTTTCTGGTTTCGTCTTTTAGTGTCTGGTTTTATTGTAAATAAGTTTTTAATCTTTTTCTTAGATTGTGGTATATATGGATGGGTTTTTGATTGTTGGGTATAAAAATTTATACCTAATAATTATGGATAGGTAATTAGGTCTTGGGCTTAGGCTTAAATTATAGGTTTTAATTAATAATTTATTTGATTTATCTAGGTTATGATTTTTGTTGTGGGCTTCATTCGAGGTGAGTAGGCCTATCGATTTATTTCGTGTGAACTTTTGCTCTATAACATTGAATTTCATATGCCAATCATATTTGTGTGATATTATGTGTCATCCATGCATTTATATTTTGATAAATTTGCATGATTTGGATATTTTCTTCATATTGATCAAATTGCATTTTTGTTGAATGAAGTTGAATGATTTAATTCCTTCATCATGTCATTAAAATAGCATGAATTATGCTATTCATGTTTCAATAATTAACATAATACATTGTCTAATGCATATGCTTTCGAAATAATATTTGGATTAAAGATTTTCATTTCGAGACTTTTGAAAAAATTTAGGACTAGTGGGGACAACCTAGTCCTAGGAGATTTTATCAAGATGCATATCATGACATATTTTCTGGAATAAATCCCCCCGTAGTATTTCGCCTTTGGGGAGGAAGGTCTAGGACTCGAAGAGTCCCAAGATCGGTGAGGGGTGTGGTAAAACATTCCTTACAGCGGCGGATTCCTTTGTTTGGAATCTGCAGCAACCGGGGCATCCTGTGCTGGTGTTCTCGTAGTGATGGCAGCGGCGACCCATCAGCGTCTTCTAGATCCGACGTCTCCTCGATGGAGCTTTTTGAGCGATTTAGTCGCTTGGGGCTTGGCACACCTGTTTTGGGGAACGGTTCTTCCGATTGAGAACCCTACTCGGTCATATCATTTAAGCTGCATGATTTTTATGACGTGGACCAAGGATTGAGCCACGTGATTGCATTAAAATTATATTTTATTAAGCTCATGAATTTAATTTAATTTTTTTAAAAAGAAAATTCTTTTATATATATATATATATATATATATATATATATATATATATATATATATATATATGATATTTTTTAAACTCTCATGATTTCTCTAATGTGGGCCAATGATTTGGGCCACGTGTGCATTAAAATAATTTAGAATTTTCAACTATTACAGATATAATTCAAAAAATAAGCCAATTTGCAGCGTATGTGCAAATGCACATAAATATAGTGTAAGACATCTTTTTAATTCATGTCAAATAATTTAAATACAATAGCATTATGCAACTACAAAATGAAATATGTATATAGACAGTTTAAATATGTACTGCTTTGAACAATAATGACCAGTGAGATTAAAAAAAGGTATAGATATAATGTATTGAATATGATGTGATGTTATATATGATATGATACGATGAGGTTGTCATATACATAACAAATTATTTTGACTAAATGGATATTCATATAAAATATATAACATAACAAAACACTTAAAATAGGCCTAGAAAATAACAAAACACTTAAAATAGGCCTATTCTATGCCTATTTTGATCCATATATAAGTGACATTATCCCCATTAAAAAATTCTAAATTCAATTTTTTTTATTTGGATAATATTTAGAATAAAATCATATTAACATTCAAATTAGTAAAGATAAAATTTAAATAAATTATATGATCCAGTGATCAATTTAAAGGGTATATCATTAGTTTTTGGAAAAAATCTACCAGTAAATTATCTGATTTTCTTATTAGTTATTGGCAGTAGAGGTGGTAAACGAGCCGAACGAGCCGAGCTTTGACATGTTCAAGCTCGGCTCGTTTATAAACGAGCCGAGCCGAGCCGAGTCGAGCCGAGCTCATGAGCCTCAACGAGCCTAGAATTCTTCTTTATTTTAGGGTTTTTAGGGATTGAAAATAAAATTTTAGCCTAAATGAGCCAAGTTTATTAGCTTAAACGAGCATAACTTTGTATTAATTTAATGTTCTAATTTTATAAAGTAGTTTAGTCAAGCTTCAACTAAGTTTTTATAATACAAGCGAGTCGAATTTGAACACAAAATGAATCTCGATCCAGGTCCCGAGCCTAACCGAGCTTTAAAACTTATTCAAGCTCGCTCATTTGTCTAAATGAACGAGCCTGAACGAGCTCAAACCGAGCTGAGCCCGAGCGACTTGGTTCGTTTACCAGCCCTAATTGGCAGGGATTAAAAATGAACATATCATTTAAAGATGAAGACTTCAACTGTAATATAAAGAAGTAAGGCATTGAACTCTAAATCATATAATTTATAGAGACTTAAAAATTAAAAAACCCATAAAATTATATTAAAAGTTTATCCTATTTTACAATTACCGGATTAACATTTCTAAATTTCTGAGAAGATGGAAAAATGCAATTTTTCATGAATCATAAGTCAAGCAAAAAAATATTATTTTATGAAAGTGGCTTTTAAGTATAAATAATACCATTTTCAAATATATATATATATATATATATATATATATATATATATATATATATATATATATATATAGGGTATTCTTAATTTCTAGATGATAACCCATTAAAAATATTTAAAACTCAGATTTGAGTTAAATCTTTAAGAAAATAGAATTTAAAAAGTGATACATAGAATAGAAATAAAAAAAATAGGAAAAATGAGTTAAGCCATTCTCACATATATTTGATTTGTTGTTTGTTGGATTCGACCACCGCCTCACCTTAGAAGTTGTGAAGGAAGGAACCTAGAGATCGATCAATGTCTTATTGAAAAAGGAAAAAATCAGAATTTAAAAAAACAAAATCATATATGATATATTCCATATGAATTATACGATAACTTACTGTCAAAGATCACGAATAAGAAAATAAAAATCAACATATTAAAAAAAAATTCATCCCATTTTATATAAATATAAAGAGAAAATGGGGGGATGAAGAGTTGCAGTTGTAAGAAAGTGAAAGGGCTCTGATGAATAATGGTGGATTAAATGGTGAAAGTAAAGACAAATTAACATGCATGGAAAAAGTTGGAGGAGAGGTCTTCATGAAGAAGATGAGAGGATGAATGTCTGGGGCGTTAATAGAGGGGAGAAATCAGTGTGAATGGAGTAAATGCCAACATCACTTAATGGACACATTCATAATGACATTATGTTGTATTTGTTCACAACTTATTTTAGATATGTAATGTACAATTATAATATATTTTGTAAATATTGTCTTTGTATTGTTAAAAGTTACTAATTTAAAAATAATAATAAAACTAATAATGAATTATATTTTAAATATCCTTTCATTTTATAAGCATCCCTTTATCCTCATAATATCATGATTTTTTAATTTAATTATAAGTTAATAAATATATTTATCTAATTTTAGTTGGTATATATAAAAATATTGAAATACATATAATTTATGTAAATTATTAATATGGTTTTATATAAGATATGATGAAATATATGTATTGGAATAAATTATGAATGAGATTAAAATGATATGAATGGATTTTTTTGGATTGATTAGAATTGTAGGGGTAAATGGTCATATGGTTATGAGTAAAGTGGTGTGAATGGATTGTAATGGGATTGAATGATCTGGTAGGAATAAAACGGTCATTTATTATGTAAATATATTGTCTTTGTATTGTTAAAAGTTACTAATTTAAAAATAATAATAAAAATAATAATGAATTATATTTTAAATATCTTTTCATTTTATAAGCATCCCCTTATCCTCATAATATCATGATTTTTGAATTTAATTATAAGTTAATAAATATATTTATCTAATTTTAGTTGGTATATATAAAAATATTGAAATACATATAATTTATGTAAATTATTAATATGGTTTTATATAAGATATGATGAAATATATGTGTTGGTATAAATTATGAATGAGATTAAAATGATATGAATGGATTTTTTTGGGATTGATTAGACTTGTAGGGGTAAAATGGTCATATGGTTATGAGTAAAGTGGTGTGAATGGATTGTAATGGAATTGAATGATTTGGTAGGGGTAAAACGGTCATTTGGCAAGTTTTTGGTTTAAGAGACTTTTATATAGTAGTATAGATTATCCATATCTTATTAACTTATATTTCTTAAATAAAAAATTACATATTTTAATATTTTTTATATATGAATCTTAAATAATTTATAGTTATCTTATAATATTCAAATCATCCATAATTAATCTTTTTTAAATTTGTAGCCATTCAACTTTAAGTTTTGTAATTATTAAAATACCTTGTATAGATAATTAAATTTTTAAATCGATTTTTAAATTAGATAACTTGTAATATCTTATTTATCCTTAACTTATCAAGTTTTATTTTGATTTAACGATTTTAATATAAACATTGAATAATTTTTATTTAAAATTATTTTTATATAACTTATTAACCCGTTCTTTTCATATAAAATAGTAATTTTTTTTAATCTATATCTTAAATTTTTTAAGTTAAACCAATCCATCTAAAATTTAAAAAAAATCACAAATTTGTTAAGCTTATTTAAATACTTTATGAAAAGTATAATCAAGATTAGTGCATCCTATCTTTAACCAAACATATTTAATTTTATGATTTTGATAAATAAATATTCTATATTTCCCATGAAAATTAAGTTTAACTAAGTTGATATTAAAAAAATTTAATATATAGAAAATTGAACAAATAAATATATATATATATAAATAAAAATAGAAATTAATATTCATACATTTTCTATGTCTATGTTTATTTTATCTAAATTCTAAAAAATTCTAAAAAATATATTTGATCAAAATTCTATAAAAACAATCCACCATTAATTAAATGAAGACTATATTAAAAATCATTAAGATATAAAAGCTTAAGAAAAAAACAAAATAAATAAACAATAAAAAATACAATATAATATCCATATATTTTCTCTCTATATGTATTTTTCTATTAAAATTATAAAAAAATTAAGAACAAATCCAATCAAAATTATAAAATAAACCAATCAAAAAAAATTATAAAATAAAATTCAGCATGAAGTTAAACGAATTGTTTTTTTCTATGTTTGACACTATTATTTTCATAGGTAAACCATAAACATTAAATTCTTACATTTGAAGTTATTATTGTAAAGATGTTACTGTAACCAAATTATTTGACATGAATATTAATCAAAACATATGTTAGACTTTGTCTATGTGCATTTTTGCACGTACATAGCAATTAATAACCTACAAAATTAAATATTTAATTAATACAATGAGGCAGACCGAATGTCTGATCAATTTTTGTATTGATAGGTAGTGTCTCAATTTTTTGATGGGGGTAGTGTCTCAGTTTTTTTTTATGATGAATTAAAATTATTTTATATACCAACAATAGCTTTTATGACCTTCAGTAAATCAATATTAATCATCACAAATCAAATTTTAAGAAAGTTGGTTAGCACCTCACTCCATTAAAAAATATCAGTGAACTCCTGGGGCACCAACCTAAAAGAAAAAAGAAAAAGAAAAAGCGATGATCCCCATTCACCAATTGGATGAATTTTGTTTGTGATGATTGTTTGAAAGTTGCATATCGGTGTATCATTTGTTCAATCTGATCGAGATATTTATGTTAATTCTTCTACATGTGCCTCGATCTTGGAAAATCTTATATAACCATTCAAAAACAAATAAGGGAAAAATTCATATAACCCCCCTGAAATCTTACTTAAATTCATATAATCCCCTGCAATCTTCATATATCCATATAACCCCCTGTAATCATACCCAAAATGCATATAACCCCCTCTGTCCACCTTCTGTCAGCCGAATGGCGAAATTGAGAAAAATCCATATAACCCTTTGTAATCTGGCCTAAATCCATATAACCCCCTGCAATCTTCATATATCCATATAACCTCCTGTAAGGCTGTAATATTGGGAAAAATCCATATAACCCCTTGTAATCTGAAAAAAAATATTTCTAAAAATTCAAAAATAAAAAAATTCCTCTTTGACATTTTTGAATTTTTAAAAATACTTTTTTCCAAAAACTGTCACATCTATCATATCACACATACATCTCTCATTTATTCCCAAACACAAATAATTTATGCAGGGGTATAGTTGTCATTTTAAAAGTCATAAATTCTTATCCATCTTTTATCTACCATTTAGTCTTATTTTATCCAAGGTAAATGAAACAACAAAAATATTAATTTTACGTTTCCCAATGAGAATAATAGAAAATACAACAAAATAAAGATTTACAATTCATTAAATGTTAATGCATATAAATATTAATTTACTCTATTATTAATGTATCGAGGTACTGGTTATGAAATTACATGTCATTTATAATTCAAAAATTAGTAATAAAAAAATAAGAATAAATAAAAAAAATTACTCTATTATTAATATAAAAAAATTATTTTTCTATTTTTCAATTTATAGAAATATTTTTTCTAAATTACATGGGGTTATATGGATTTTTCTCAAAATACAGGGGTTATATTGATATATGAAGATTGCAAATGGTTATATGGATATATGAAGATTGCAAGGGGTTATATGCATTTAGGCTAGATTACAAGGGGTTATATAGATATATGAAGATTGCAGGGGGTTATATGCATTTAGGCTAGATTACAGGGGGTTATATAGATTTTTCCCAATTTCACCGTTAACTCGGTTGACGGGAGGTGGACGGAGGGGGTTATATGGATTTTGGGTATGATTACAGGGGGTTTAATGGATATATGAAGATTGCAGGGGGTTATATGGATTTCGGCAAGATTTCAGGGGGTTATATGGATTTTTTCCAATAAATAAATAAAGGGAAAAATCCAAATAACCCCCTGAAATCTTGACTAAATCCATCTAACCCCCTGCAATCCTCATATATCCATATAACCCCCTGTAATCATACCCAAAATCCATATAATCCCCTCCGTCCGCCATCCGTGAGCCGAGTTAACGGCGAAATTAGAAAAAATTCATATAACTCCCTGTAATCTGGCTTAAATCCATACAACCCCCTGTAATCTGGCCTAAATCCATATAACCCCCTACAATCTTCATATATCCATATAGCCCCCTGTAATTTAAAAAAAATCCATATAACCCCCTGTAATCTGAAAAAATATTTCTAAAATTTCAAAAATAAAAAAAAATTCCTCTAGGCATTTTTGAATTTTTAAAAATATTTTTTTTCAAAAACTATCACATCTATCATACTTATTCCCAAACATAAATAATTTATGCAGGGGTATAGTTGTCATTCAAAAAGTTATAAACTCTTATCTATCTCTTATATACCATTTATTCTTATTTTATATAAGGTGAATCAAATAACAAAAATATCAATTTTACGTTTCCTAATGAGAATAATAGAAAATACAACAAAATAAAGATTTACAATCCATTAGATGTTAATGCATGTAAATGTTAATTTACTCTATTATTAATATATCGGGGTACTGGTTATGAAATCACATGTCATTTATATTTAAAAAATTAGGAATAAAAAAATAGAAATAAATAAAAAAATTTACTCTATTATTAATAAAAAATTATTTTTTTATTTTTGAATTTAAAAAATATTTTTTCCACATTACATGAGGTTATATGGATTTTTTCTAATATTACAAGGGGTTATATGGATATTTGAAGATTGCAGGGGGTTATATGGATATATGAAGATTGCAGGGGGTTGTATGGATATATGAAGATTGCAAGGGGTTATATGTATTTTTTCCAATTTTGCTGTTAACTCGGCTGACGGAAGGCGGACGGGGGGGGGGGGGGGGAGGTTATATGGATTTTGGGTATGATTACAGGGGGTTATATAAATATATAAAGATTGCAGGGGGTTATATGGATTTAGGAAAGATTTCAGGGGGTTATATGGATTTTTTCCTAAAATAAAATAAAATAAAAGTACTCATTATATTAATTAAATTATAAAATAAAATAAAAGCAATCATTATATTTAGCATATATATACATATGTCTAAATATGTATTTTTATTTTTATATATGCCTGAACATTATAGAAAATAATAGTGGATAATCTAGGCATATGTTATATAATATATAATAATGAAATGATTGATTACAACACAAGCAAATCCATCATTTTCATATATACATTAAACATATGAGGTGATATCAATATTTCATATATCTACATACTTAGAAAAAAAAAGATAAATAAAAAATATGAAAGTCATGTGATAACTATTATCCATAAAAGAAAAGAAAAGAAAAGAAAAAGATATTCATATTGCTAAAATAAAAATCCATGAGAATCCCTCCCTTTTGGTTGGGATTTTAAAATGACTTTTTTTCTTTATATTTCTCTCTCTAAAGTACACAAAAGTCAATCACTTATGAAAGTCTGCAGAAATCTTATTTAAATTGAATAACATGTAACAAAATGTTTACTATGAAGTCTCAATCGAATAACACTAGATTTTTTGTTCACAAAATAATGTCTCAATTGAATAACACTAGACTTATTGTCCACGAAATAATGTCTCAATCGAATAACATTGGACTTTATGTCCATGGAATAATGTTTCAATCGAATAATACTGGATTTTTTGTCTAGGAAATAATGTCTCAATCGAATAACGTTGGATTTTTTGTCCATGAAATAATGTCTCAATTGAATAACACTGAATATTTTGTCCATGAACCAATGCCCTGATTGAATAACACAAGATTTACAAATCCGTGTATATGGACAAATTATCCATGAAAATCCTAATCAACTACCCCCTATTATTTGTGCATTCTATTATTAAATTATTAATTAACAAAAAATTTGATTAATAACAAATATAACCCAGACATAGTGACAGACTCATGATTTTATTTAAGAGGAAGCTTGAAGAGAATTACTCAAAATTCAAAATAAAATTTTTGTAAATATATATTATATTATTCATGTGAAATTAATTTTGAAAAATCATTATACCGTACATAAAAAAATTGAAAGAATAATATGTTATAGTCTTTTGACTATATTTTGGAGGAGAGAGAAGCAATTCATATGTGTTTGGAAACCTTTATTATAATAAGAAGATTTTTTCCTTTGTTTTATGGCTGGTATTTTTTTCTCACAAATTTCGATGTGGTAGGTGAACGTTGACCAAGAGTTCACCCCTGTATATGACGTTTACGGCTTATAGCTTTTCATGGGTTATACAAGCTTCTCGAGTTCGGATCCGGTCAGTGCCGACTACGATCAGTTCGGTCAGTACCGAATTGCACCACGTTCAAATCGAACTGCACCACGTTCAAATCGAACTGCACAACAAATTGTTGGGTATATTTTTTACTCTCTTATTGGATACTGATGATACTTAGGAATTCATATTTTCTCCAATAGTTGATTGAATCCAATAAGAGAGTAAAAAAATATACCCAACAATTGGTTGTGCAGTTCGATTTATAAGTGGTGCAGTTCGATTTATAAGTGGTGCAGTTCGATTTGCACGTAGTGCAGTTCGGTACTGACCGAACTGACCATAGTCGAGCACTGACCGGATCCGAGCCCCAAGCTTCTCTCTTTCATGGGTTCACGTGAAATTTTTAATTGCATACAGTTACATATTTTACATAAATAATAATTTTCCATTAATTTTAAAGACAAGAATAAATTAGGATGACATGTAATCTTAATTATGGTTGATCTATGTCACCAAATTGATTAATTTTTGGGTCAACATAATCAAAACACTATTTTATAGATTCCTGTTTTAATTATTGCCAAATTTCTGCTTGCCTTTATTATTCTCTAATGTGAATCAAACTTGGGTCTTTCCCATTTTGTGGATTCCAATATTAATTATTGTGTAATATGCAACTGACTTACTAATAAATGTCATATATATGTTGTGGTTCGCTAAATTTGGAAACATAAACAAGAATTCTCCTCCTATATATATAGCGTTCATAGTTATTCTTATTTGTTTACAAAGTCATCTGTACACAAACAAACTCATATTTCATGATGAAAGGGGTGAAGAGAAAGCCAGGAAGACCAAAAGGTTCAACCAAACTCAAACCCACCATCAACAAACATGAAGACATTAAACCTCCTTCTCTCAAGAGAGGCAGAGGACGCCCAAAGAAGATCATCAAGGATCCAAAAGCCAGAGAAGGTGAACGTAATCCGCCACCCCAAAGCGGCACCTCGGTCGATGACCGTGCCTCCTTTGATTCCAGTTGGCTCCACAAGATTGATCTTCCTGATGAGATCATACCTGAGATGTTTGCTTTTGAGGACTGTTCTCTGGAAGAGTTCATGAGGGATGTTCCTGAACCCTCTGGTCAGGATGATGATCAGATTAGAAGACCAGCTGATCCTACCAAGTAAAGATCACAAGGATGCATGGTGTAAGAGTTTTTTTTTAAAAAAAATTAAAAATATAGTTCTTTTTGTTTTAATATGTAAGGAATTTATTTTGATTTGTTTAAAGTTTTTTTCTTTTTTTTATGGAATGATAGACAAATTTGTCTCAATCTTACTGCTAAAATAAAAGCCATGCCCAAAGTATACAAAAGCACTCGTTACATCAGAGTTATTTTGGATGTGCATGAGAAGTTAGAGATGAGTCCAAATCTTGTCAATTATGGTATATCAGTATTATCAGTATCGAGTTGTACATCCTATGAATCGAACTAACCTATTAATTAAATTGCAAAGAGAGTGACAATGTATCGAACAATTAACTGTATAGTTCGATTCATAGACTATATAGTTCGATTAATAAGTTGTGCAGTTCGATACTGATAGTATTCAAACTTGACTAGATCCGGACTTGTTAGAGAGTGAGGGTCGAAGATTACAGTACTTGTTGAAGATGTTTGGATTTTCTATAGTTCACTAATCTTTATTTATTGGGAAAAATCCATATAACCCCTTGAAATCTTGCCTAAATCCATATAATCCTCCTGCAATTTTCATATATCCATATAACTCTCTGTAATTATACCCAAAATCCACATAACCCCCTCCGTCCGCCTTCCGTCAGCCAAGTTAATGGTGAAATTGAAAAAAATCCATATAACCCCCTGTAATCTGGCCTAAATCCATACAACCCCCTGCAATCTTCATATATCCATATAACCCCCTGTAAATTGTAATCTTCATATATCCATATAACCCTGTGCAATATTCAAATATCCATATAACCCCCTGTAATTTTGGGAAAATTCATATAACCTCATGTAATCTAGAAAAAATATTTCTAAAAATTCAAAAATAAAAAAATAATTTTTTATTAATAATAGAGTAAATTTTTTTTTATTTCTATTTTTTATTCCTAATTTTTGAATTTTAAATGACATGTGATTTCATAACCAGTACCCCGACACATTAATAATAGAGTAAATTAATATTTACATGCATTAAGATCTAATGAATTGTAAATCTTTATTTTGTTGTATTTTCTATTATTCCATTGGGAAACGTAAAATTGATATTTTTGTTGTTTGATTCACCTTGTATAAAATAAGAATAAATAGTAGATAAGAGATGGATAAGAGTTTATAACTTTTTAAATGACAACTATACCCCTACATAAATTATTTATGTTTGGGAATAACTATAATAGATGTGACAGTTTTTGAAATAAAATATTTTTACAAATTCAAAAATGTCGAGGAATTTTTTTATTTTTAAATTTTTAAAAATATTTTTTTTCAGATTACAGGAGGTTATATGGATTTTTTCCAAAATTACAGGGGGTTATATGGATATATGAAGATTGCATGGGGTTATATGGATATATGAAGATTGTAGGGATTATATGGATTTAGGCCAGATTATAGAGGGTTATATAGATTTAGGCTAGATTACAGGGAGTTATATGGATTTTTCCCCATTTCGCCGTTAACTCGGCTGACAGAAGGCAGACGGAGAGGGTTATTTGGATTTTGGGTATGATTACAGGGGGTTATATGAATATATGAAGATTGCGGGGGGTTATATGGATTTAGGCAAGATTTCATGGGGTTATATGGATTTTTCCCTTTATTTTAAGTAATATAATTTATGATTTTATTTCATTATATTTGAAGTGATGTAATATATGATTTTTATATTATATATATTTTCTTAATTTATTATCTTCCTAATTAAACTCATCCCTCCCCTTTATAAAAGCTTATAAATTTCTCTCTCTATAACAAAAAAAGGTTGGTTCATTGTAAATTTTTCTCAATAGAAGTTACTTTTTTTCCTTTTTTAATTTTATATTGATTGTTTATCATGAAGAAGAATTTTTTTATGAATGTGCATATGTATGAAATATTATTTTTATGTTGATATATATTATATTAAATTACATTTTATGTTATGTATGAATAATTCATGTTGAATTTGAATAATTGAGTTCTTTATTTGTTATTTTTAAAATCCCAAAACAATTCTACGAAGGTCTACGTGAATAAAAAAATCTACCTGTGAAGGTCTACAAAAGTCTGTGAAATTACATAAGAATCAATATGTGAAAGTTTGCAAAAGTCTGTAAAAGTTCATGAGAATCAATCTATGGAAATCTGTATAAGTCTGTTTTCTGCAAAAGTCTGTGAAAGTATACAAAAGTCCATCACTTAAATAATGTCCACATAAATCCACCAAAATTTGTATCAACTACTCCCCCATAAGGTAATTTCATAATTGACAACAACTAATAACTGAATTCTACTGTGGAAAAGTATCATAAATCAACCTTGAATAAAATCCTCAATTTATTAGAAGAGTCTGACTTTTACTTTCCTCAATAGTTCTAGCAGATATTACCATTTGTAAATAAGTCAGTTGCATATTAGATAATAAGTAATATTGGAATTTACATCGCGGGTGCGAAAGGTGTTGTAACGCCCTGGAATCCGCCACCCATATTAGGCGAGGGAGACGGTGTGCTACATGTCGTAAACCTCGAATCTTAGATAAATCTAAGAGGATCTAATCATCATTAATCCAAGCATAATTTAATAATTAACTAAACTACGTTGAAAATTTATTACTTAAAACATCACTAGGATCTAACAATAATCCATCTCAAGTATGAATGATTACACACACAATAATTATTAAACTTAGCAATCTCTATGGTTTTGATGATAGAGCTAAGGAAAGTCTACTACATGCCAAATGAAAGGTTATATTCACCCTAATGAAAGCAAAACTAGATGATCAAGGACGACGAGCCAAACTTGATTTCATTAATGCCTTCGAGATCCACAAACGCTACTACTCGATCATCAAATCTGAAAGGGGAAAATGGAGTGGTGAGCTACAACATGCTTAGTGAATGGACCATCATCATCCCGTTAGTACATTTGTATTCAAAATATCAATATCAAGTATGTCTACACAGATATGTAATATATCAAAAATATATATACAACAAGGCCACCAAGACATACAATAGTACACACACACGCACACAATCCTATCAAACATGATGCATGCAACACCATGAACACGCATGTCCGTCTTCGCAACACCTATCTCGCGGTCCTTCCACAGGCATGGCCACGTAGACATAACGATAAAGACTTATGTCCTATGTTCTCGGACCTAGCCATGTAGACGTACGCCCACCTAGACGTTGGCCATCAAGATCGAGCCACCTAGACAAAATGAATGCATTTGATAACCTATCATATCTTTAAAAACACAAAAGAATAGGGCATCCACAATCTCAAGATACCAATCATATCATGATAAATATATCAACAAAAGCATGCTCACATTTTTATATCAAAACTAGCAAAAATAGATAGTCTTAGCATGAATACATAATACATTCTTTGAAATATACATATGAGACTCAAGTCCACTTACCTCCGATTCAACGATAATATGCGTGACTCAATACCGGGCTAATCCGTATAAGAAAAGCCTGAAATAGAATAATAATTCCAATAAATAAAAATAAATTGAAAAGCCATATTAAATAAACCACCCATTTATTGTAACCCATTTATCCCAATAACCTGCACCGGACAATGGGTCTCTAGGACAACCCACTGGTTTATGAGACAGTCTGGTTGGGCCCAGAACTATTGTTCAACAAACTAGAAATTCCAGAACACCCAAAGCCCAAGACCCATTAGTCCACAGGCCAATCGGGTTGGTCCCAGGCCCACTGTCTAGAAATTCTTGACCAACCCTGTCACGCCCCAGGCGTCCCCGGTGACATGGCAATAATAAAAGTATCAGCTATCATACAACAGATCAACCATGACTCCAATAAATAATATACAAGGCTAATAAAGCAATAACAACCGATAACTTAACTGATATGCAAAAGCATAAAAAATATATCAATAAGTCTGTAAACCAAAAATATTATTACAGACTCGAATACACAATCACTATCCTGTGAGAGCCAAGTCTAGCTCAAATAAAATACAACTGGTGCAACACGCACGATTTACAAATACATGACTCTAGGACTGCTGACAGCCTTGCACTCACCAATCCACCGGACAGGACGCTTCCACGCACGCAAGACCACGCCACAAGGAAGCTCCAGCTCCACGCCCAACAACGCCCCTATAAAATAAACAGTACGCGAGGGGTGAGCTACAAGCTCAGTGAGTGGCTAGAAACCAAACACTAATACAACAATTCGGTACTAAGGCAAATTCCTATCAAAGAAAAGCATAGGTAGAAACCCAACGAGTAACAAGGTCATGCGACGGCGCGACCATACCCTGACCTTGCCCTCACTCCTAAGAGGGAGGCTTTTGGGACTCACAGGGAGGAACAACTATTAACCATAACACTTGGTGTTACTGCGTAACAGTTAAAGCGAGTTCATCCGCTATGAGGTAGAGATATACTTGGATACCTCAAGCGTTAGGAGACATACCCAGAGTATACTCGACGGGTACTAGAGCCATGATACTACGTGACTCATTGCACACACTCAACCTCACCCTAGCCCCCGCAGGGGTGACTCTAGGAACTTTTAGGATAACTCTGCTGGCTCTACACCCTTGGTCCACCAGTAGCCCTTTCCTCGGGTAGCCTCTACCTGACATATTCCCATGATCAGTACGTCCCGAATGCATCGGTAATACCTACGGATGGGAGCCCGGTGCCAGGACAGCGTTTTCAACGCCGGAAAGTTCCTACACGGATCCAACGAATGGGAGAACGATTCACGCTCGCAATATCGTCCGGTGGCCCACCGTCATGTAGCCTCTACCTTGTATACTCCTATGATTAGTACATCTACCGAATGCATCAGGAGTACCTACAACGAAGGGCAGCTTCAACATCGAGGCCACGGTACACGACGATATTGGGAGGAACCACTACATGTTCGCAGCGCGAACCCTATGGAAAGTCAACTACACAAGCGGGTGGGTCAAGTATCAACTCGAGCCCACCACACCCTCACCAACACCCTCACCCTCACAGGGTGACATAGGACTCTTGGGATGAGGTCGACTGTTCTACACCCTTGGTCCACCGGTAGCTTTTTTCCCGGGTAGCCTCTACCTCACATACTCCCATGATCAGTACGTCCCTAGATGCATCGATAATACCTACGGATGGAGCCCGGTGTCAGGACATCATTTTCGATGCCGGGAAGTTCCTACATGGATCCAACGAAGGGGGGAACGATCGACACTCGCGGATATGATCCTCTTGGATCCGTCGTCATCGGTTACCAAACACCGATTAAGCGCAACGAATTCTCATGAATTCCCTACATGGCACATAACTCAGATGCGGGGAAAACATTTTATTCTAAGTGGCAATGCCATGGTATGACCCCATAAGAGGTCATACACTTGCCTAAACGCATTAGGCAAGGCTCATGGCCTAATGGGCATATATATGATATGCAATTAATTACACAAGGATGGCCTACCTAATCATACATACATGACGTCAAACAGGAAAACACTCACGAAAATAACCTAACATGCGTTGGATAGCACCAACATAGAAGGAAAAGGGTTAAGCGCGATCCGCGCAACAATAGGTGCATGCCAATAATTCCAAGCAAGCCTGAGTCAAGTAGGAACTGCATCTACTTACTCAATTCGCGAAAAGAGGGAGGGGGAGAGAGAGGGAATGCCTCATCATCTTTTGAAGCTGGTCATAGTTTTACCCCAACAAGATGGGTGCAACAACTATACCACACCCTCAAATCCTAAATCCAAGGAATATTATGCATGTACCATGCTATTAACCCAAGTTAAACATGCTTGATATGTCAAATAAATAGAGGTCGTATTTCAAATGAAACTACCTTAAGTCATGCCATATTCTATACAATACATAGGCAAGAATAAGGTAGAATATGGGGTTCTATACAATATACGAGCTATACAACCTATCATGTATGATATCTAACATATTTAGGGTGCAAAGATGCCCCATGGATGCGCGATGCACGACTACGTGCTTCGAGGGTATCCCGAAAGGTTGTAATCAAACCACTCACCGATACCCAGATTATCGTGCATCCCATTCGAGGAGATCTGCAAGATAAGCGTACCAATAGAGGTGAGTAAAATCACATACAAATATTAGAATTAATTAAGGATGCCTAGGACAAAGACACGCATGCATACGGGCTCGCACGCATGCAAGCACGAACGCACGCACACACGTATGCACACACCCACGCATGCACGAGCCCCCCCGGACACCCACCCAAACGTGTCAACCCTCAGCACGCCCAAACCAGACCCGGGGACATCGCGCGCAGCCCCGAGGAGCCCTGGGCGCAGTCCCGGGCACCCCGCGCATGCACGCCGTGCGCGCCGCGCGCACCGCGCCTAGACGCGCGCACACCCTGCGTAGACACACGCGCACTCGCGCGCACCCTCGTGCGCCCGCCCGCGCGTACGCCCTCGCGCACCCGTGCGCGTGCAGACCCGCGCCCAGCCTCCCAAACCCTCCCCCAAGCCCCCCACATGCACCCAAACCCAACCACATAGCATGCACACCCCAAATACATCCATATATGCCTAAAAACCAATTTAAAGAACGGGAAAACTCACCAAAAGAGAGGAGAGGGAAGGGAAGGGGGAGGTGTGGGAGATCGCAAGCACGTCCAAGACCACCTCAACCGCCACCACCTCTTCTTTACTTCCCTTCTACATGGCTGCACCAAAAGGTGAATGGGGAAATAAGGGGAGAAACCAAGAGAGGGCTTGAGGTGGAGAAGATATAAAGGAGACCAACAACAACAACACCCTACTCACCTTGATCACTTCCACTCCTTGCTCCACCATCTTCTCCTTCTCCAACTCATTGTGGCATTTCCACAAACACATGGGGGTGCTGATCTAAAGGGGAGGGGAAGACATGGGATCAGCTAGGGGGGAGAGCAGGAGAAGGAGGAGAAACAACAACACAACAACAAATACTAAATGCATACACACCCACCTTCACTTCCTCCTTCACTTCTCCCTCTAAGGCTCCGTTTGGCAGAGCCTTCACAAGGCGTTAGCGTTCGCGGACACCGGCCGACGCGAACTCTCAACCAAACAGAAATAGCTGCGTTCACGTTTTATGTGCATGTTGGCGGTGTATGTGTATTTTTTCCTGACATTTTCAACGCACTGAAACATAGATTCTGCGTCGACGGGTTGATTCGGCCAACGCGGTGGTGCGGATCGCACATCCAAACGGAGCCTAAATCATGCACCAAACACACAAAGAAGGGAAAAAAGAGAGACCAAACAGAAGAAGAGAGAGCTCCACGAGATGGTGAAATCGTGGGATTTGGGGGGATTTAAATAGGCTAAGGTGGGGTGATTTACCAAACTGTCCTCGGACTAAAAACTCTGGACAACCTATACTAGAACGGCCATTACTTCTTTAATACAGCTCTGAATTGCATAATTCTAATGTTATTGGAAAGACAAGAAGATTATCTACAACTTTCAGATTTATACCCAGATCAAATAACCTCTCCAGCTATTCCGCAATCTAGGCTAAACATCATACAGGGCTGCTAACAAGATTTCACATCTTCGGGGTATACTCAGAAAAATACACATATCTTTTGATACATGAATCCAGTTGATCTAATTCCACTTTTGTATGAAAGCCAGCTCAAAACTGAACATCTTATGATAACATCATATTTAAACCTCTTCATCTTAGATTTTAACAAAATCAAATCCGAATACCAATCAAAACTGCATAATTCTAAAAATGTTATCGGAATACAATGAAAATTTTATGGGCAGTACTAAACAGTACTGTCGGTGTCGATAAAATTCCGCGTGTGTGGGGTTTCTTCGGAGGGCTCGGATCGGATGCGTGCCCTGGCGGGCTCGGTCGGATCGTCTTCTCGGAAGGGGTGAGGGTGTGGTTCCTGGTTGAGGCGCCCGACAGCGGCTCAAGAGGATTCAAGGGGTTTGTGATCGCCACCTGCTTTTTCTAAAAACAGGAAAGGGTTTGAGTTGGATTTGATCGCCTACGTGGGGAGTTTGTGGGGTCTCCGCTCTGAGACACGGATATACCGTACACAGAGGTGAAAAGCAGGTAATCCTATTCTGCTTCCGGGCTTGACTAAAGGAGTTATGGGACAAAGGGGTGTGAGTATGGGGTGTGTATGGGGGGGGGCGGCTAGTTGGATCTAGCCGTCTGGTCAGGGGCGGCTAGTAGGGTTTAGCCGTCCCAGGCCTGGTTTGATTTGGGCAGGGGTTTGGTAGGAAATGGGTTTGGTTTTGGGCAGAGGCTAAGCTAGGTTTAGCCCGGGCTTTTGGAGGGTGAGATGAGAGGGTATTTTATGTGGGGAATGGGTGTTTCTCTCACAAAAGGGCTCTCTCTCTCTCTCTCTTGGGATTTCTAGTGTGAAAAGGGAATGTGAATTGTGGGATGTTGGTGTGGAAGGGTTGTTCTTGGATTTGTTGATTGATCATGTTATATTTGGGCTTGGGACCCCTCTATTTATAGTAAAAGAGGGGCAGGGAAATATCCCGAGGGTAATGGAGTGGGTTGGCTTTGATTGGACCTCTCATTAATGCTCTGGTTCTTTTGCCAGAGAACAGGTGAAGGGCGGCTACTTCCTGGTAGCCGCCCCTATCATGACCTGCCAAACGTCCCATCTCTGACAAGCGGTGGCTTGGGTCGGCTACTTGGTTTGATCCGGCCAAGAGAGGGCGGCTAAAGGTCATGACCCGCCGCAATGATCAGCATTTAATATTGCTTTATGTCCCATCCAGGGAACTGGTCTAAAGTCGGCCAGGGGCGGTTAGGGGGGGCGGCTAGTGTGAACTAGCCGCCCAGTGAGGGGCGGCTAGTTAGGGTTAGCCACCCCTTTCTAGGGACTTAGGTTTTTTTAGGGTTTTGGTTTTGTTTTAGGTCTGGGCTAGGGTTTGGCTTAGGTTTAGGGTTTGGGCGAGGGTTTGGTTTTAGGTTAGGGTTTTGGGCTAGGTTAAGGTTTAAGGTTCCGGTTTAGGTTTAGGTCAAGGCTGGGATTAGGGTTTAGGGCTAGGTCAAGGCTAGGGTTAGGGTTTCTGGTTTACCGAACCTTCGGTTCTCTTATTTGTGTCCACTTGTGGGAGATTTCCGTGTGTTACTTGAAGTATTTCCGTTTCTCTGGACGGTCAAAATTGGGGTATCTACAGTTGTCCCTCATCGGACGGAGTCTTTGTGCGAAGCAGGAAAGACTTCGACCGATGATAAGGAAAGAGACCCCTATTTTGGCCGGCCCGACCTTCAAGAAGTTATGCTAACACGAGCAGTACTTTTTCGGGGAGTTGATTTAGGCTGTCAGAGGCTAGGTCTTGACTTAGAATTTTTATCTGAGAAGATGATCCAGGTGGAAGGCGGGAAAAGTAAATGGTGAGTGATCCAACCCGCGGTCGGGGTTCTTAGCTATCGTGCACGGAGCAGCCCAGCGTCAGTTTCCTCGTGCCTACCGTTCCCGTGTTTGGGAAAACTCAGCAAAGAGGGGATATCGCCGACAGAAAGCAAGTAAAAGATTGATTTGGGTGAATTGGATCATCCGAGGGATAAGAACTCTAGAAAAGAACCAGAACTGAAGAAATTTGAATCTGAATGGTACTGAATGTGTTGCAAAACTTCGGGAGAGTCGTGTTTGATCAAGTAATGTCTGGGAAATAAGCCAATACATGGCTGTTTTGGTATGGAGAACCTTGAATTTTAGGGCTGAAAAGATTGGAAGGGGGTTTTTTAAGCAAAAGAGAAAAACTGGGAGGGGCGGCTAGTTGTAACTAGCCGCCCGAGAGGGGGCGGCTACTCGCGGGTAGCCGCCCTTCAACTGGGTCCCTTATAACCGAAAAGACCCTCTCTCTCCCCATATGTTTTTAAAACGGTTTCTCTTCCCTCTTCTCTTCTTCCTTCGGTTTCAAACTCGAAAACCCTGATTTCTTTGCCTTTCTTTCCTCCATTTCGACCTCAATCTTTCTCTTCCCTTGATTTCGAAACCCTAGTTTGGGTTCTCCTTTTCTTTTCCAAACCGAGGAGATGACGAGGTCGAAGGCGATCGCTTCAAGGGGGAAACGACCGCGGGTGGCTCGTGGAGAGCGTAGCCCGAGCTCTTCATCATCGGAGAGCGATAGGCCGGAGGTCGAGGCCGTGGGGGAGGGTATGGGTACGACGGAGGTGCCGCCGGTGGATATTGGCGTGGGTGAGGTCGGGGATTTGCCTTCGGGGCTGTCCCGGAGGTAGGGGGGAGTGTGATAGGCTATATACGCAAGAGGAGGCGTGGGGATCGACCGGTGGTGGCCGAGGAGGCGGTTCCGGGGGTTGGAGGATCGATTGAGGGTGCAACCGAGGGGGTAGGGGTCGAGGGAGTTAGTGAGGAGGTGAGGGCGTCGTTGGATGCCCTCGTCGGGATGTTGGATAGGGAGGCCACAGAGGCCAGGGCTGAGGAGGAGGAGAGTAGGGCTATGGGGGCCTTTGCGGAGTTTATCTCCGGCGTGGGGAGGGTGGAGGGGATAGGAGAGGCTAGGGAAGGGGCCGGGAGGCCGAGGGTATGGGTACTGGGGCCGCCGAGGCCGGTGTGGGTGTTGGGGCTGAGGCCGAGGAGGCCGTGTTCGAGGAGGATGAGGAGGAGGATGACGATGGGATGGACGATCCCGACGAGGCCGAGGTGGACGCTCCTGGGTCCACACGGGCCGTGGTATGTTCCTAATCCTTTAGTCTTTGCCTTTTATGCATGTGTTGGGGTATGAACAGGTTGTATGTGTGTATTATACTCGTATATTTGTGTTTTAAATAGGCATGCTTGTGTATAAGTTTAATCACGGTGGGATGTGTAAGCATGCTGTCATGGGTTTGTTTTTATAGGGAGGGGGACAATTTCTATATATATTTATCCATGTTTGTCAGATGCATGTAAAGGAGAGAAATGATATAGCTAATATGCTTGCATGCGATACTTTTCTATGTGTATGTGATTTCGTACGTGTTTGATCATGGTAGAGCATGAGGGGGTGTATGCATGCGTTTCATGGGTTTGAGTTCCATATGGCTGTATTGCTTAGGTGTGTTTGATAGGCTTGATGTAAGAAAGTGTGTGAGTGGTGACCACGGTGGGATGTGTTTGGATATTTGTCTAGCATGCGTGATCATATGAGGAGTGTAGTTTCTTACTTTCATTCTTTTAGTATGTGGGAGTTTTGATTTCGCTAAGCATGGTTTAAAACGATTTCGTAGATTTGGACTCTTACCTCTCGCTCGTTTTTAAACTAACCCATGTTCCCTTCGCTTGTTTTGTAGAAGCCGAATCGTATCCGGGCTTTATGGCATGGGACGAAGAGATGGTACAATGCCCTGGGGCAGGAGGAGAGGAGCTTGGTGGATGGAGCGGGCTTCCGTTCCTTTTTCTTGATCGAGCCATTCCACGTCCACCGTCCATATGTGGAGGCCTTGGCGGAGAGATGGGATCCGGAGAGTTGCACGTTCATCCTCCCTACTGGTGCTGTCATGCCGACGCTCGAGGACGTCCATCGGATCACCGGCCTTCCGGTTCTGGGGGAGGCGGTGATCGCGGCCACCCTAGCTGACTACAGGGGGCTTTTCCGAGAGTTGATCGGGGAATGGGAGTTCGTGGAGCGGGAGCGGACGCTGAACCGGATCCCTTTAGGGCGGCTTTCGGGGCAGTACGGCCTCGGTTCCTTCACAGAGCGTCAGAAGGGCGAAGCTGCAGCTAGCTTCGAGAGGCGGCGGGCGATGATCGAGGCGAGAGAGGCGGCCGCGTGTCCACAGAGGGCACGGAGGGAGTTAAGAGCGTTCTTCCTCTACTTCTTTGGCCGGGTCCTTTTCTCGACGGCCTCTGATAAGGTCTCCTCTCATTCCCTTCTACTGATGCGGGACTTGGAGGGCATGGGGCGCTATGCTTGGGGAGCGGCGATGCTTGCCCACTTGTTTGCGGAGCTCTCGAAGAAAGTCAAGAGGGCTGGAGGAAAGAACCTTGGTGGCTTCGCACCATTCCTTCAGGTATGTGTAAGTGATGAGTGTCTTCTTCTTGGTTTAGCTTTACTTTGGTCATGATAAATTCCCTCTTGCTTTGTTAGATTTTCGGGTACGAGCACTTCGCCATTGATCGCCCGACTTTGGCTCCGTTCGATCATGCCCTCCCTTGGGCCATGAGATGGGAACCCCGGGGATCTTCCCGTTTGCATCGCCTCGCCCAATTCCGAGAGGCCTTCCGCGTCTTGTCGGAGGAAGAGGTATAAGTTTTCTTTGAATCCTTTTGGTTTGTACTTGGTTTTCTTTTGACTAAGCGCTCTTCCTATCTTTCGATGCTTTTTTTTTTAGATGACATGGAGGCCTTACTCGGAGGAGGTTCCTGAGGCCCTGGCGCGAGACATCTGGCTGATCTACTTCAATGAGGTCGTGTTCCATGCGATCAGCCGGGTCGTCCGTCAGCTTGGGTACCATCAGTGGGTGCCCGATCCTCTTCCGCGGCGCCCTTCGATTCCGGTGGCCGGGATTCCTCGGGATACGAATCTCCCGAGGAATTACGCGACGTACGTGGCGGGATGGATGGGTCGAGGCGTCTTGGTGGAGCGTCGTCCTGAGGTGACTTCGAGCGACGAATACCTAGCTTGGTATCGTCGGGAGTATGCGGATATCCTCGGGACGATGGAGGAGGAGATCCCGGACGCTTATGTAAGTTTAAAGAATCCCTTTTCTTTCCTCGTTTTTTTGTTTGAACTCTTCTGAATGGTATTTCCTTTTGCAGGTTGAGTTGAATGAGATGGAGAAGAGGCTCAAGACTGCGACTGAGCACCTCCAAGCGCGGGCCAGGCAGATAGAGGCGTTGCGGGCACAGAGAGGACGCTTGCAGGACCAGGTCCGAGTCTCGAGGCTCAGGTGGATGCTCTGTCGAGAGCGAGGGCCGATGGCGCTTCTTCTTCTTCCGTCCCTCCTCCTTCCATGGTGTCCGAGCGAGAGCTGGAGTTGACGAGGGAGTTGGATGTGGCCCGGAATGAGCTGACGGCCACAAGGATGGAGTTGGGCCAGGCGAGGGGCAGGGCTTCTCGGGCTGAGGAGGAGGTGGACCAGCTGAGGTCCATGATAGCCTCGAGGGAGGAGGGGTTCATTACCCTAGGCCGTGAGAGGGACTCCCTCCAGATGAGGGTGTCGGAGTTGGAGGCTTCGGCGGGCGTTCCTGGAGGTTTGATGGGGGACCTGGTTCGTTCTCTCCAGGCGGCCGGGGATAGGGACAGAGAGGCACTCAAGGCGTCGGAAGCGAGGGCGCGGGAGTTGGAGGAGAGGTTGAGGGCTGCCGAGGATCGGGCCAGAGGGACGGAGAGTCGTCTCCGACAGAGATTGGAGAGAAGAGACAGGGATATGCAGCAGGTTCGTCTCTGGGAGGCGACTATGAGGGGGAAATTGGTCGGAGGGGGCTCTATGACCGAGGCGGACCTTGATCTTCTTCCACTCGAGCCTGACCATTCTCTCTCGGCTTCCTTGGCTACCGGGGCCACTTTTAGCCGTGCATCTCGCCCTTCGGTGTCTCGGAGTCGTGGGATATATGCGAGGGCCGCGTCTTCGGTTCGAGAGACTCCTGCTGCTCCCGATGCTCCAGAGGTTCAGTCTTCTCCTCATCCGCCACTCCCTTCTCAGCCAAGTCAGGACGTTCCTCCTACTCAGCCTCCAGCGGATGATGATACGCCGAGGTATAGCTTTTGTGTCTTGGTTTTAAGTAGAAGAATAGTACATATGCGATGAATTCATGCTTTTCTTCTTTTGTTTTTGGTTTTAGGTGATATTTCGGTGAAGTATAGCTCAAGACTTCGGAGTTTGGAGCTCTTGGTGGACCTATCTCTTCTTTACTTTTTAGGTGTTTAGAAGACAATTTACGTTTATGGTCATGGTGGGACAATTTAATTTCTTGTTTGTATGCATGGTTTGGTATAGTTTAGCATGGATGGTTAATGTTTTTTAGAAAGCCTTCCTAATCTATAGGGATGTGTATGTGTGTGGATGGATGAACTTGGTGTTTATAGGTCTTGATTTATGGATGGATGTAGAATTCTAATATATAATCATTATAGCATGGTATCGGTACAGGTCTTGTGTATGAATGTGTGTCTAAAATGTGTGTATGCATGTTTGGGAAAGGAATGTTTTGACAGGTATTCAAAGGAGTTGAAGAGTTGATTGAGGCTGGGACTGACAGGGCAGATGGGGTAGCAGGTGAGGGGCGGCTAGTTGCGTTTAGCCGCCCAGTGAGGGGCGGCTACTTGCATTTAGCCGCCCCTTGCCTGGGTTTTTACCTGGACAAGAGGGCAGGGGAGAGGGGCGGCTAGTATAAATTAGCCGTCTCCAGGGGGGCGGCTAGTCGGGTTTAGCCGCCCCCTGCCTGGGACAATTTTCTGGTTTTGCTTCTTGTCTGCTGCTGCTGAAAGTCCTCCTGAGTGCTTTATCCTTCGAGACCTATAAAAACATTCTTTCCATGGACCAAGTGTTAAATCCATCCAGATTGCGCCCCTGCACTGACTTCCGAGCCCTTCTTGCTTGAATCGTCAAGGGCTACAATCCATCTTAAGGCGGAATGGAAATAAAATGCGAGAAAGTAAAAGTGCGGGAGACCAGGCTTTAGTGCGCAAGGAAGGGATTCCAAGTGCGTGAGTGAAGAAGAACTTATGTGTAGGAGTTGGGGACAATTTCTTCTCACGCATGTGCGGAAGGGCATGAGGTGAGTGGAGGCAATTTTAATATTTGTGGGGACAATACGTGGGGACAATTTTAATATGTGGGGACAATTTTCAAGAAAATCGGATGCCAAAGTGTTTTGGAAAAGGAAAATGCACGCTTATGCGTAAGTATATGTGGCATAAGGGGGTATTTTAGTTTTTCAATGACTTTTTAGGTGAGAGGGCAATGTTCTCGATTTCCATAAGTAAAAGATGCCATCAAGTCCCCGTGGAGGAGCCCTTGTGGTCACTCATGTCCAAACCAGGATTGTATTTAAGAGGTATAAGCCTTAGGCGTCGATTTTCCTAGGTTCATGGTTTTCAAATGCTTAATCGTATTATTCTAAACATGCTGAAAAATCCATGAGTGTACCAAGAGTTAAGTCAAACAAGCTTCCTTTGGATAGGCAAGTTTCTAAATGAATTCGCGTGAGTGTGTGTGTAGGTGTAAACCTGGACGTGATCTGCCTTCGGTTAAAATTTCGCTTTTCCTGGTGGACATAGCTCAATTTTGAACCCCCCATTGCAAAAAAAATAAAGAGGGGAGAGGGTGAATGGGGTCAGAATAATATCTTCCTTTCGGGCAATATTTTAGAATTGTCCCAGTCTAGCATATGTCTTACTTCCTAGGTCCCTCTGGCTTTCTCCTTTTTACCACTTCTTTATTTTTGGGTGGAAAGGTACAGTCCGTTGTTTGGATCTGTACATGGTATAGCCGTTGTTTAGCGTATACCGTGCGTAAAGGCGTGAAAGCCTGCTAAATAGAGAGTTTAACCCGTTCACTTGGGTGTTTGGCCTCTCCTTGCCTATCTTTCTCTTTTTTTGTTTTTTTTGTTTTGTGTTTTGATTTGAGTTGAGGGGGGGGGGGCTCTTCTGTTTTTCACCCCGATTTTTTTCATGTTTCCCCTCTAGAAGTGTTTATATAGTACCAGAGCCAGTTTTTGGGACACATGCTAGGTCCGGGTAACTCCTCATTTTGACCTAGGGTTAATACGAGTGGGGCGAAAATAAGGGATATTTTGCTTTGGGGAGTTTTAAATTGTCCCAGTCTACGGGGTAGGCAATTTTTCTTCCATCAGGCAAATCTAGTCCAGTTATACGTGTGTGAAGGGAATGACATGATCTGGCGAAAACGTGTTCAAATAGATACGAGTTTATCTTTGAGAGTCTTATAATTCTATCATCAAGTACTAAACGCTGGAAATCGTAGGAAGGAAGAATAATAGTTCTTAAGTATTGAAAGTTTTTCATGCATGGAATTTCTTTAGATAAAGTGCATTCCACGAACCTGGAACCTCGACTCCTTCGGCATCTACCAGGCGGTAGGCATTCCCGGAATAGGCATGGGTGATCACATAGGGTCCCTCCCATGTGGGTTGCAGCTTTCCTCTCGGGTGAGGCTGTCTTGATGGCATGATTTGCTTAAGTACTAATTCCCCGATTTCGAATTTTCTTTTTATCACCTTCTTTTCAAATGCCCTTGCCACCCTTCTTTGGTAGGCCTGGGCATGGTCTGCCGCTCTTAATCTCTTCTCGTCCAGTAGTTCGAGGCGTAGTAAGAGCGCCTCCCTCTTTTCCTCAACTTGGAGATCTTCTTCTAGTACTATTCTTAAGGATGGGACGAGAATTTCGTAAGGTACTACTGCTTCGGTTCCAAATGTGAGTGAATAGGGGGTTTGACCAGTGGGCGTCCTAATGGAGGTTCAGTATGCCCAGAGGGCATCTACCAGTTTATCAGGCCAATCGGTAGCCTTGTGGGTTTCTACTGTTTTCTTTATAATTTTGAGTAAGGTTTTGTTGGTGGCCTCTGCTTGTCCGTTCCCCTGTGGGTAGTATGGCGTGGAATGATGGAGTTCTATATGGTGTCTATCGCATAGGTCTTGGAACTCTTGGGAGATGAACTGGGGGCCATTGTCAGTTATGATTACTTTGGGAGTGCCAAACCGTGCCAGGATGTGAGTGCGGACAAAACGAGATAGGGTAGAGCTTTTAATTACTACGTAGGACTCGGCCTCGACCCATTTGGTAAAATATTCTGTGGCGGTGAGGATGAAGGCCTTTTGGGTGGTGTTTTCTATGGTGTCCCGGAATGGTCCTATTATGTCTAATGCCCACATGGAGAAGGGCCATGGTGATGTCATGGGATGTAAAGAAGACGCTGGTGCGTGTATTTTGTTGGCATGGGTTTGACATTGGATACAACGCTTAACGTATTTGTTACAGTCCCCTTCGAGCGTGGGCCAATAGTAGCCTATTCTTAGTACTTTCTTTGCTAGCATCTGGGCGTTGACGTGTCCCCCGCATACCCCAGAGTGAGCTTCTTCTACAATGGTGTATGCTTCTTCGTCGTCCAGGCATCTGAGCAGTTCTCCGTTGAAAGAGGCTCGGAAGAGTATACCCCCTCGGAGGCAGTATTTGATTGCTATCCTTTTAACTATTTTCTGGTCGTCGTTGGTAGCATAGCTTGGGAATGAAGCGTCTCTAAGGTAGTTTTTAATATCAAAGTACCATGGGTTTCCGTCGTCCATATTTCCTGGTTCAATAGTTAGGATTTCTGTGATACCAGTATTTTTGTGGGTCTGGTTCTTTTTTAGGAGATTTTGAATTTTAGGGTCTCTGAGTTCGGTGGCAGGTGTTTCCAGTCTCTGAATAGTGACTGTTTCAGATGTCCGAGATAAAGGGAAGGCGAGTGATGAGGCTAGGGAGGCTAGAGAATCGGCAAGAATATTGCCAGTCCGGGGTGTGAAAATGTGAGTGACCTCACGGAATTGTTTTTGAGTGGTTCGTAGTTGGGGAGAGGTAGTTGAGCGAGGTGATCAGCGATGGCTTGCCCTTTGACGGATTTTTGAGTGGCGTACGAGACATCAAACTCGTTTAACTGTACTTGCCATCGGGCTAAGCGTCCCGTCAATGTGGCTTTCTCGAATAAGAACCTTACTGGGTCCATTTTGGCAAAGTATTTGACTTTGTGGGCAAGAAAATAATGTCGCAGCTTTTGGGAAGCCCATACTAATGCTAGACAAGTCTTTTCTGTAGAAGGGTAGGCTTTTTCGTACTCAATCAGGGTTTTACTTAGGTAGTAAATGGCCTTTTATTTTCTTCCCATGTCGTCGTGTTGTGCAAGTACGGCACCAATGGCTTCTTTAGTTGCGGCTATATAGAGGAGCAGGGGGCGCCCGGGTACTGGGGCCGAAAGTACTGGGGGTTTAAGAAGGTACTCTTTTAAATTATCAAAGGCCTTTTGGCATTCACTATCCCAATTAAACCGGACTCCCCCTTTTAGTAGTTTGTAAAAGGGGCGACATCGTTCAGCATGTTGAGAAATAAATCTCCTAATAAACTGCAACCTTCCTATAAGCCCTCTTAATTCTTTTAGGTTCTTGGGTGGGGGCATTTGGGCAATGGCTTTTGCTTTGGTCGGGTCTATTTCTGTCCCCCGTTTACTTACCATGAATCCCAAAAGTTTTCCCGAAGAGACACCGAAACGACATTTCTTTGGGTTCATTTTAAGTGAATATTCCCTGCATCTCTGCAGTACTTGCCTAAGTATTTCCGCGTGTCCTATTCGAGTTCTAGATTTAACCAAGATGTCATCCACATATACTTCTACTAGTTTGTGCATCATATCGTGGAACATTGAGGTCATTGCCCTTTGATAGGTTGCCCCTGCATTTTTGAGCCCGAAAGGCATCACTATGTAGCATTAGGTTCCCCAGGGTGTGGTAAAGGAGGTCTTTTCTTGGTCTTTTTCTGCCAGCCGGATCTGGTTGTATCCAGAAAAGCCATCCATGAATGAGAGCATCTCATATCCTGCAGTGTTGTCGACAAGGAGGTCGATGTGTGGGAGTGGGAAGTCATCTTTTGGGCATGCTCGGTTGAGGTCCCTGAAGTCGACGCATATTCGAATCTTTCCATCTTTTTTTGATACTGGAACGATATTTGCTATCCACTTTGGGTATAAGACTACCCGGATAAACTTAGCCTGGTGGAGTTTGTCCACCTCATCTTTGATTTTTAGAGCCACTTCGGGATGGAGGCGCCTTAGCTTTTGTTTGACTGGTTTTGCGTTTGGCTCTAAGATTAACTGATGTTCGACTAACGAAGTATCGAGCCCAGGCATGTCTTTGTAAGACCATGCAAAGACGTCTTTGTACTCGTGTAATATTTTAATTAGTCTCTCTCGTTCATCGTGATTTAGTTCTGCGCTAATCGAAATGATTTTGGGGTCAGTATTTGTCCCTAGGTTCAGCTCTTCTATCTTCTCATCTGCTTCCTCTGTCTTTTCATCGAACCTTTGAAGGCTCTGCTTAAACTCCTTAGACAGGTCTTCTCTTTCCTTATCGTCCTCATCACAGATTTCGAAGACTCCTAGACCGTCATCTGGGTTTTCTATGTCATCTAGGTCTGGTTCTTCTACCACCGCTATTGATTCAAATTTCTCTAAACCTAATATGGCCCTGCTATATCCTTCCAAGTTGCTAATGATCTGGTCAGGTACTTGGCTCCTAGTGGGTTTTACTGTTTTGGACGAGGCACTAGGGTTGGGGTTTTTGGTTTGACTGGCGAGACGCTGTAGTTTGTTCAGGAGATCAGGGTCGTCGCTGAAGGGGTGCCATGCTGGAGTGAAGTCATCTTTGTCGAACAGGGGTCCTAGGGTTCTGGTTTCCATTTTTTTTTGTTTTTTTTGTTTTTTTTTTTGTTTTTTGTTGTTTTTTGTTGTTTTTTTTTTGTTTTTTTTGTTTTTTTTTTTTTGAACAGAAAAGACACTTATTATTTACAACCTACTGGATTGGTGGAAGTGCTTCAGCCGACTTTCCTCCAGCAGCTGGCGCTCCTTTGTTGCGATGCTTGAGCACTGCGAGAAAAGGAGGCTGGGTCAGCTGGAGTTTTGTCGTCTGGTGGCGAGTGTGGATTTAGGTGTTTATCAGGGAGTGGGAACAGCCATTCTAGGGAGCTAGAGAGGTAGTCTAGCTCGCTTTCCTGGACAGGGTCTAGGGGGCATATGGTTTCTTCGGAGGGTTCTACGATTATTTCCCTCACGAAATGTTCGTACAACTTTCAATTATATTTTCCCTCCAATTTAGATTTGTGTTTGGGTGAGCCGATCCCCCTCTTATCTAGCCATGCCGGGATGTCGATGGGGTCCAGGATCCCATTTTTGTGTCCCAGAGTTTCCCCAGGAAGGTAACCCATGGTCCCCATTATACGCCAGCCAGGATTTTCAAACCTAGGGTGGCTTGTCTTTGAGGTAACCGGGGGAGCGTTCCGGGGATTTAGCCAATTGGCCGGGAAATCTAAGATGTGGACGGTGGTTTCCAAGGGTTTTGAGCTACTGGTTTTTATGGCGGTGGTTTCATTATCAGCGAACCTTGGCTTAGGTTCTCTGATCGCATCCCCTTGTACTTTGATTATCCGACCTCCCAAGGGAAATTTCAAGCACTGGTGCAGGGGAGAGGAGACTCCTTTTATGGATGCTAGCCATTTACGTCCTAGGATCATATTATAATCCGAATCCATTTCTAGGACATAAGCTTTTGTGTTAGTTTCCAGTGGCCCCACTTTTAATCGGAAGTCCTTGAAGCCTAGAACTGGACGAGCCGTTTTGTCATAGGCAAATATACGGGTGTCCGTTTCAAAGAGTGTGGTTATACACCCATCGATGTGCTCGAAGGTTTGTAATGACATGAGGTTTACTCCTGCCCCGGTGTCAATTAGAACTTTATCCACCGGGTGTCCTTCGAGGTTGATTGTTATACATAGGGTTGAGATGTTGACGACTTTATCATGGACTTCTTCCTTAGGTCTAAAGGTGATGACGGGCCCCAGTCCTGCGGTGGCTAGAGCTATTGGTATGCCTAGGGTAGAGATCTGTGGGTCGACTTGAGTTCTTTCTAGGAACGTTCTTAGAGCCTGCTGGTGGTGTTCCGAGGTTTCGATCAGCTCTAAAATAGAAATTTTCGTGGGGATTTTTCGGAGTTGGTCTAGGATGTCGATCCTATCCCCGGCGCGGGGCTCCTCAGTTTCGGTTTCAGGCAGGGGGTGTCTATAAGAGGGTACAGTGTTAAAGATTCTGCCTGCTCTGGTAGTATGATGGTTCAGTGCGTCAATGGTGGTTCGGGGGCTTTGCGTTATGGGGCGCAGGCTTTTGTTGCTTTGTAAGGGGAATATTGGTTGGTCTTTTTTGGGGGAAAAGAGTCTCGTGGGTTTGGGGAGAATAGGTGAGGGGGTTGGTAGGATGGGGGAAGAGGCTGGTAAGATTATGCCACCTGGAACGATTCTGGGTGACTCTTCACAGTCAGCGACTTTTATGGTGTAGATGCTTTCATAGCTCAGGTTTTCTGGTTCTGTCAAGGGAGCCTTCGTAGCTGACCTTGGGTTTTGGATTGTAGTTTCTACGGGGTTATGGTTTTCTGGGACCTTCTTGACTTCTAGTGGTCTTGTAAATGGGTTGTTGAGTCCCCTAATGGTGGCCCAGTCTAAGCGTCTTTCTTCGTCAAGAGTGTAGACAATGTCTTTAAACAAGGAGCATTGCTCGATGGTGTGGCCGTGATGCCGATGATACTGACAAAAACGGGTTGGGTCAGCACCGATAGGCGGAGGTCTAGCCGTGGGTAGGGAAATGCTATTGGCCTTTAATAAGGCTCTGAGGATGTTCCCTAGGGTTTCTGGGAGGGGGGAACGGCTATCTCTTCCGTTTGGCCATCTTGGGCCGTAGGAGGGGAAAGGTGTGGCCTTACCATGGGGGCCGTACGTGGGTTCTCTGAGGGCTATATCTTGCGTTCTTGGGGGATAGGATAAGAGGATCTCCTGTTTTGGTGCTGGTTATGGACTGAGGGGGTCTGAATTGGGGAATTATGGGTTGCGAGGTTTTGTCGTATTGGCACGGGGACGGGTACTGATCGAGGGGTAAAATGTTGATTTGCTTGCCGAGGCGGTGCATATCCGGATGATCCGGGCGTGTACTGTCTCGGAGCTGTTCCTCGGTCAGGAACTCGTGCTCCGTTCGGGTAGAGTGCCGATACTTGGTTAATGATCCCCTCTACCGTGGGGGTTTGCGCCTTACGAGGCGGTTGTCCAACCCTATGGCTGATAGGTGGGGACTGGGTTTGGACTGCTGGGGCTGCACAACGGGAAATCCTGTTGTGGCGGTCAATCAGAAGTTGATACGTAGTGCAGTCTCCGTACGAAAGGCTCGTACGGAGCTCTGGACTCAGGCTCTGTAACATCATGTCAATTTCTTGACATTCTGTGAGTTGCAGACCGGTTCGGTGGACAAGGGTGCGCCACCGAGACACGTATTGTTCGAATTCCTCCCTAGGCCTCATTCTCTTTACGGTTAGATCTGAAATAGAGGGGGTTCTAATCCTCTGGTAACCGTAGCGGCCCAAGAATTTCTCGCTTACAGCCAAGAAATTCGACAAGTGATCTACAGGGAGGGTGGAGAACCATTGTAGTGCTTCTCCTTCCAATGATTTCTGGAAGAGGAAGACTAGTAGAGGTTGATTATCTAGAAACGGGCGTGCGTCTAGATAAAAGGCAGTCAAATGAATGTCTGGGTCTCCACGACCGTTGTACCGGTGGAATTTGGGGACTTTGAATCCCTCCGGTAGGTGGACTGATGGGATTTGTCTCAGGTTATGTAGAGACATGTGTTTGGGGGCCGAGGGACCAGTCTCGGAGAGAATTCTCCTGATGGTATCGTCCAGTGTTTCTCCCCGGGGAGGGCTGCCTAGAGGTCCCGGGTTTGGGGTGGTTTGGTAGGGGCCTGGGGTGGAAACAACTGGGAATTTTGGATTCGCGGGGGAAAGGGGGGTGAACGAAAAGACACTCGGGTTGACCGAGTGACTGGGTGTGAATGGGGTTTTGGGAATGGGTTTAGGGGTTTTGACAGGGGTCTCCTGTCTCGAGGTCTTGGCATGACGGTAGTCAACGAGGTCATGAAACATGTCCTCTACCGTTTGATACCCTAGACTAGCCATCCTTTCCTCTAGATGGGTCAGGAACTGTGTGGCCTGACCCTCTTGGTGATTCCTTTCCTCTAATATCTCCTCTTCCATGTGGGATTTCATGACGTAGAGTGGGGGGGTGAATGCAGATTGAAAGCAGTAAATAAAGCAGTAAAGGATTGCGCAGCTGTGTGCGACTTACGAAAGCAGTAAAGGATTGCGCAACTGTGTGCGACTTACGAAAGCAGTAAAGGATTGCGCAGCTGTGTGCGACTTACGAAAGCAGTAAAGGATGTTATAATGCACAGTAGAAGAGGATTTAATTCAAGGAGTGAGAAACTCTAACCTTCCTAGAGGGTTGATGGCATTTTAGTCAAGTTTGTAAAAGGGGGCAGAAGAGGATTACCTTTTGTTGTTTTTCACGAGGGAGGTCCCACCGTGATCGCCAGAATTTGTCGGTGCCGAGAAAATTCCGCGTGTGTGGGGTTTCTTCGGAGGGCTCGGTTCGGATGCGTGCCTTGGCGGGCTCGGTCGGATCGTCTTCTCGGAAGGGGTGAGGGTGTGGTTCCTGGTTGAGGCGCCCGACAGCCGCTCAAGAGGATTCAAGGGGTTTGTGATCGCCACCTGCTTTTTCTAAAAACAGGAAAGGGTTTGGGTTGGATTTGATCGCCTACGTGGGGAGTTTGTGGGGTCTCTGCTCTGAGACACGGATATACCGTACACAGAGGTGAAAAGCAGGTAATCCTATTCTGCTTCCGGGCTTGACTAAAGGAGTTATGGGACAAAGGGGTGTGAGTATGGGGTGTGTAGGGGGGGGGGCGGCTAGTTGGATCTAGCCGTCTGGTCAGGGGCGGCTAGTAGGGTTTAGCCGTCCCAGGCCTGGTTTGATTTGGGCAGGGGTTTGGTAGGAAATGGGTTTGGTTTTGGGCAGAGGCTAAGCTAGGTTTAGCCCGGGCTTTTGGAGGGTGAGATGAGAGGGTATTTTATGTGGGGAATGGGTGTTTCTCTCACAAAAGGGCTCTCTCTCTCTCTCTCTCTCTTGGGATTTCTAGTGTAAAAAGGGAATGTGAATTGTGGGATGTTGGTGTGGAAGGGTTGTTCTTGGATTTGTTGATTGATCATGTTATATTTGGGCTTGGGACCCCTCTATTTATAGTAAAAGAGGGGCAGGGAAATATCCCGAGGGTAATGGAGTGGGTTGGCTTTGATTGGACCTCTCATTAATGCTCTGGTTCTTCTGCCAGAGAACAGGTGA
Source organism: Acorus calamus (assembly GCA_030737845.1). NCBI lineage: Eukaryota > Viridiplantae > Streptophyta > Magnoliopsida > Acorales > Acoraceae > Acorus > Acorus calamus. The sequence continues at coordinate 7,688,925 of CM060879.1, forward strand.
AGGGCAGCTAGTGCTAACTAGCCGCCCGGGATGGGGCGGCTACTTCCTGGTAGCCGCCCCTATCATGACCTGCCAAACGTCCCATCTCTGACAAGCGGTGGCTTGGGTCGGCTACTTGGTTTGATCCGGCCAAGAGAGGGCGGCTAAAGGTCATGACCCGCCGTAATGATCAGCATTTAATATTGCTTTATGTCCCATCCAGGGAACTGGTCCAAAGTCGGCCAGGGGCGGTTAGGGGGGGCGGCTAGTGTGAACTAGCCGCCCAGTGAGGGGCGGCTAGTTAGGGTTAGCCGCCCCTTTCTAGGGACTTAGGTTTTTTTAGGGTTTTGGTTTTGTTTTAGGTCTGGGTTAGGGTTTGGCTTAGGTTTAGGGTTTGGGCGAGGGTTTGGTTTTAGGTTAGGGTTTTGGGCTAGGTTAAGGTTTAAGGTTCCGGTTTAGGTTTAGGTCAAGGCTGGGATTAGGGTTTAGGGCTAGGTCAAGGCTAGGGTTAGGGTTTCTGGTTTACCGAACCTTTGGTTCTCTTATTTGTGTCCACTTGTGGGAGATTTCCGTGTGTTACTTGAAGTATTTCCGTCTCTCTGGACGGTCAAAATTGGGGTATCTACAAGTACCAGGACCCATAATATGCAGTTAAATTTTTAATCAGAGTCCTCAAACTTCAGCATGTAGCTAAAAATCAAAATTTTAGCTACTCCGATCGAAATTAGGACTCTAAAAGACACAGGCCTAACAAACCCAAACCCATATTTTTTCTTTCTTTCTCCTTCACCTTCTTCTTCTTCCTCCTCCACCTACCTCTTGTACCCAACTAAGAAAAATTTAAACCCATCACCATAACCATCGCCCTTCCTCCTCTAGACCATGACCCCCGCCGGGCCCGCCGTCCGGAGGTCCGCTGGTGACTCAAACCCCCTTCTCTCTCTATATATTTTTTTTGAACTTTTTTGCCTCTCCCTCTCTTCTCCTTTTAGTACTAACATCTCTCTCTTTCTCTTCTACACCCAAATACAAAAGTTAATCATCCAAAATCATTCTTCTATAACACAATCACCCAAAACAAATATTAATCAACCATCTTCTCAATCATGATAAATCTCTATCACAACCATCTAATCTAAGATCTAAAACCCAAATCATATAAACACCATGAAAAGAGAAACCTAATAAGATCTTGGTAGATCTACAACCAAAATAAACAAAAGGTTTAAGAGAGAAAAGATGATGGAAACATAATGACAATAGCCTCAAGATCTCCATTCGAATTAGGGTTAATAAGGGATATAATAGGGATATTTAAAGGGGTTAATTTGCTGTCAAAATCCCTAAAAAATATGGGTTGTTATAGATTTTGGATTGAGTAAATCGTAGGGAAAATTTCATATAGGTCTAGACAGAACTAAAATTTATAAACAGGTCCTTCCCTGACTAACCCAAAAATCTAATACTAAAAACTGGGTCCCCAGATCCAATTTACATACCAACAACCTCCTATTAAAACCCATTGACTAAATCCCCAGACCCATTTAACATACAAACAACTCCCACAAAGGCCCAACGAAATAATATACCAAACTTTTGACCTAAACAACTGCACAAAAATAATAAATTATTATCTCTCTATATAAATATATAATATATAATTATATAAAATATGCAGTTGTTATTGTATTTGACCATCACAACATGACTCGAGTGCACGATGGGAGACATGGTGGTGGACTCTACATGTGGCTTAGGGGGAGGCCTTGTCGAGTACTTTAAGCTCGCTTTCAAGAAAGACAGAAGGTGGCTGCCTAAGTGGTTCAATGAGGATCTACCGTGTCTTCCTTTGGACTACCTTGAGGTGAAGTGCGGGATGTTCTATTTGGTGTGGATGAAGATAAAGCGTCGGGACTTGACGGTTTTGGCCTGGGCTTCTACAAACATTTTTGGCCACTTATTTAGGAAGATGTCATGGACGTCTTTGATGAGTTGTATAGGGGTGCGCTGGCATTGGTAAACTCAATGCTTCGTCAATTGCTCTCCTTCCAAAGAAAAAGGGGTGGCTTCGATATTAGATTATAGGCCAATCTGCTTGATGAACGGGCCTTAATTGCTTGTGGCAAAGGTGTTCGCATGATGCCTCCGACGGGTCTGTGGTTCATTAGTAGATGATGCACAGTCCGCATTCATTCTAGAGAGGTCACTTCATGAGGAGTTCGCTATAGCCCATGAGATCATTTCTGCGATTCAAAAGGATGGATGGTGTGGGGTGCTGTTTAAGGTCGATTTTGAGAAGGTTTATGATAACATCGATTGGGCATTCCTATTGCATGTGCTCGGCTTGCATGGTTTTCAAGCACCATGGTTGAGAATGATTGAATTATGCATTTGATCGGCGAAGGATTCTATGGTGGTCAACGACATGGTTTTTTCAAGTTGAATAGGTGTTTAAGACAGACCGATCCTCTTTCCCCGGTTCTTTTTACCATTGTGGCAAATGTTTTCAATCGAATGTATGGATCGACAAAGGCAGGTGGTTGGATTAAAGGGCTTGTGGCCCACCTAGCGGGGACAGAAGTTACCCATGTCCAATTTGTCGACGACACTTTGTTGTTTGCCCAACCTGAGGATAATGTAATTTATGGCTTGCAATTCATTTTGTGGTGCTTCAGGTTGCTTTCGTATAACGCCCCGGGCTTACACAACAAGAAATTATCCACTTTGCCCCTAAATGGGCTCACGGCTTTAAAATGCATCTTTGTGTGTAAAAGTCATGCTCATATATAAGCACATACTATCTCCTCCCATTAGGCATTGTGGGACTAAACAACCAAACCCTCACCCTCACCCAATCCATGGGCCGGACAGGCTCTAATACCATTATGTAACGCCCCAGTATACCTAACACCCCAGATTACCTAACCGTTGATTGGACGATAAACGGGTCGCTACTACACTTAATACAAATAGATTACAAAAATTTGAACTCTTTTTTTATATATATATGTGATAGCAATATAATATAAATATAATAAAACCGATGATAATAAAATAAATAAAATCCAACGGTTTTAAATCACCAATGACTTTATAAAATATCAGAGTTTTCGCGGATACAAGATACTGAAAAGGAAACACACAATAAATCACCCTTGTGGGAGCTATCTAAACTGAACAAACCCAAATAGTCGATCATGACTATAATTTGTTCTCGAACCACTACTTCGAAGATATTCCTGAAAGATGCGAAAACCCAAACTTTACTTTGATCCTCATAATATGCGATACCTGGTTATGAAACAACTAGCCCATATCGAAAAGGGTGAGCGATCAACTCAGTGAACAAGTCAATTGACAAATTACTTCACATGACATTATATATATATATATATATATATATATATATATATTTATATAAAAAATCAGAATTTCTTTTAATAAATAATTTACTTTATTAAATCAATTTAAAATCATGAATTAAAAAAATATTTTAATACAATCAAGTGGCCCAATCCTTGGCCCACATCAATAAAATCATGAGAGTTAAATGATATGATCAAATACAAAAAAACAAAAATAAAGTTATATTATAAACAAGAATTTTCTTTAATAAATCAATTTAAATTCATGAGCTTAAAAAAATATTTTTATGCAATCACGTAGCCCAATCCTTGACCCACGTCATAAAAATCATGCAGCTTAAATGATATGATCGGGCAGGGTTCTCAATGGAAAGAATCGTTCCCCCAAAACAGGTGTCCAAGCCCCAAGCGACTAAATCGCTCAAAAAGCTCCCTCGAGGAGACGTCGAATCTAAAATACACAGATGGGTCACCGCTGCCTTCACTACGAGAACACCAACACAGGATGCCCTGGTTGCTGCAGACTCCAAACAAAGGAATCCGCCGCTGCAAGAAATGCTTTATCACACCCCTCACCGATCTTGAAACTCTTCGAGTCCTAGACCTTCCTCCTCAATGGCGAAATACAACGGCGGGGTTTATTTCAGAAATATGTCATGATATGCATCTTGATAAAATCTCCTAAGACTTAGTTGTCTCCACTAATCCTATGTTTTTAAAAAATCTCAAGAATACCAAAATCTTTAATTTAAATAATTATCTAAAAAACATACGCATCAATATATGCGTCTTATTAATTCTTAAAACACGAATAGCATATTCATGCTATATTAATTATCATGATGAAGAAATTAAATCATGCAACTTTATTCAATAAAAATGCAATTTGATCAATATGAAAAAAATATCCAAATCATGCAAATTTATCACAATATAAATGCATGGATGACACATAATGTCACACAAATATGATTGACATATGAAATTTAACGTTATAGAGCAAAAACTCACAAGAAATAAATTGATAGGCCCACTCACCTTGAATGGACCCTAGGTCCGGAGAATGAAGCCCACAACAAAATTTACAACCTAGGTGAACCAAATAAATTATTAATTAAAACCTATAATTCAAGCCTAGACCTAATTTCCCTAATTATAATCGACAGGTATAAATCTTTATACCCAATCAACTAAATTTATCTCATATAAATCATAAAAAAAATATAATAGAATCTAAGAAAGAATATAATAGAACCTAAGAAGAGGATAAAAACCTACCAAACATATAACCAGTCACTAAAAAACAAAACCAGAAAAGACAAAACACAGAAAAAGACAAAATCCAGAAAATTCAAAATAATAATAAAATAACGAAAATTGATAAAATAATATGAAAACACACATTTTTCTCTATAAAAATAAACTATTAATTAGTAAAAATTGACAACAAATAAAACTTATCATCTTATGAATATGTATATATCATAAACCTAACTTTATAAAAAAATTCCAATTTTTATAATCTAACATAGATCTAATCTTTAAAATAAATAATAAAACCTTAGGTTTATCAAAAACTCAAAATCCAAAACATAAACATATATCCAATAAATCAAAACCTCAGTTTTATAAAAAAAAATCAAAATACAATAACATAAAAATATATTTAATTCTTAAAGAAAATCAAAACCAAATGTTAACTAAAACTAAGAAATTCATCTAAACATATAATAGATCTATATCTATTATATAACAAGAAGATCTAAAGATGAAAAGAAAAGGAAGAGATCAAGTACTATACCTCACGGTTTTTTTCTTCTTTCTAACCCCTTCTCTCTCCCACGGATGAACTCGATCTTTCTCTCTCTCATATACATAGTTACATAATTTTCTAACCTCATATCCTCATTTGATTTCAAATTAAAAAAAAAATAGTTAATGAAAAAAATTGAAAGGATGTGGATTAGATAAAAAAGAATATATAAATAACCAAAATGAGAAGGAACAATTAAGGAAATCATAAATTTTAAATTTGTGACCCATGTATAAAACAAAACAAATCAAATCAAATACTCAAATCTAACGAAAATGATAAAATGACCCCTGGATTGTTCCAGGTTTATAAATAGGTCCCTATAGTGTATAATAAAAATTTCAAGATTCAAAACTAGGTCCCTGAAAATCAATAACAATGAAATTTCAAAATTTAATCTTTTGAGATAAAAAAATTTATAAAATTGTAACTATTTAAGATCTTGAAAATCTTCAAAAGAAAATATATAAATTTTTTAACATTAACAAATAATATTTAAAATTGTAAACTAAAATGGGCCCATAAGGATACGCTAAATGGGTCAAAACTTAAAAACATATAAAATACACTAATTTTAATTCAAATATCCTATTTATATATTTAAATCAAATATATAACTAAGAGAAAATGCACAGGTGTTACATACTTTTATTTAAATCAAATATATAAATAAGAGAAAATGCACAGGTGTTACATGCTTATATTTAAATCAAATATATAAATAAGAGAAAATTCAGGGGAGAATACAAAAATAAGATATATAACATCCAATGATAATAATCATCCAACCAATAGTTGTAAGAGTAGTCTTACCATTCTAACTCAAAACAACATCTATACAATCATTTCCAGTAGGGTTACACGTCCATGTAATACCTAACAAGCATAATAATATAGAAAATGGTATAAGAATCCAACTTATATCCCACAAACAATCAAACAAATGTACATCCATACAATAATTGTATAATTCAGCTTACAAGTCTGACTCATACACAACTAGCTCAATAATATATATAAAAAAATGGTATAAGATTCTAACTTATACTCAACCAACAATATTTAATCGAATGCACAAGCAAAACTATCAATGCTTTGCATTGAAATTCCAACAAATATCAATACAAGTAACATACAATCATACAATAAAATAATCATATAAATTAGATCCACAATTCTTCCATTGCGCCACTCTGCTAGTGACCCAAATCACGGGTGGATGAACTTATATATCACAACTAATGACAATAATCAGTTATAATAATTAAATATATAGGCCAAATCCACCCATGCTTCACATCATAGATGTTATAACTCATACAGCATAAGCAATGGCAAACAATACAATAAAAATATACAAGTCAAGCTCACCCATGTCACATACCATGGGTGATTCGATTTGTATGGAACAAGCAAAGAAATTATAAGCAACCAAATGCATAAGTGAGCCCACCTACGTCCCATACCATAGGTGGCCCAACTAATACAATGCAAACATTGACAATATATAGCAAAAATGATCAACATCAAAAAATTTCATACATAATTGTACAAGTTAGACCCATCTACATCCCATATCATAAATGATCCAACTTGTACCGTCAACATAAGGGCAATAATAATGACAATAAGATTAAACTAAAGATATTTACAATCTTTAGAATTTATATATATTAGAATATCATCTGCTGACATGGACATTCACAGATTGATTGAACCATCCGCAACACTATACAAAACGTGAAAAGAATCTTAATAAAATTATGAATACATGGCCACATTGAACAACTTGAAAATATCGGTTGTTAAGGTATGTCTCTCATGTGTGCACGCTTCGACGTATATTTAGTATGAGCAATCATCCACCATATAGTGCTCTTACATAGAGTAGCATCTAATAAGAATTCAAATCCTACATGCATCAATCCTAATTGACTCAATTCATCATAGGCTTCAAAGGAATGACTCTCATACATGCTTATCTTGAAGCTCTAAAAAAATAATTTACAATGAACCAAAATAACTAAGTTCCAAAAATATAGGGTATCCAAAAACTCAGGTGGGATATCCTAAGATCCAATAATGCAATTTAAGCTCTTATATATATAGCTAGATTTATACGCGTGCTAAATGCACATGAACCTGAATTTACAAGACGCAAGTGTAATATCGATATGCATAGCATAATGTAGAAAAATATTTAGCACATTAAATATTGTATATATAAAAATAAAACATTCATGATAAACAAGCATAACTAATGTATTAAAAGAATTTAAAGCTCATTCCATTTAATATATAGCATAATAAATTTGTAAGCCATGTAAAATATATACAGAGTTACATTGTAATAAATTAACGTAACAAATATGTAGAGAGTTTAATTAAGAAAGATCTAGTAATATCTTCGTTTATTTATTTTTTGAATTATCAAGATTTGAATACATCGATATAATTTACTTAAATTTGACTTTCAAAACTTAAAATATAATTACAATTTATATAAATCTAATTTGAAATCTTTCATTTAAATAAATAAATAAATAAACATGAGTAACAGCTAAATTTATGGCAATGTAAAAATGTATATATAAAAAAAAATATGGGTCACTTCCCCTTTAATAAGAAATTAATAGATTTAGGCTCTAGTATAACAAAAATAATCAAATAATTATTTTTTTATATAGACTAATATAATCTCCTTAGGATGATCAAATTTAAGCCATAAACTTTACAAGCTAACTAAGCCTAGGCTAATAGAAAATCAAGAATAAGATCACTAGAAAACACGATGTCACGATCAGGAGAAGACAGGGCAATTCATCTGGAAATATTCAGGAAATTCATAAGCAATAGGAGTTACACTAACTTAGGCCTTCAAGTCGATAGTAGTATCCATAATGATGGCTAGATATCCCTCACATTGTTCGCCTAGCAATCTCTAAGCATGAGGAAAAAAGACGAATCTGATTGGATATGATCCACCAAAATCCCCAAAGCGGAATGATTGTCAGCCTGGAATACAAAGGTCACAACCTTTGAAATACAATCAACACTTGTGTGGAAGATAACAATAAATCCATTCCAAAGATAACATTGAAACCAAGAATATCGAAAATTAAGATATTAGTAAGCATCTAATGCCCATTGATTTGAACCAAGCAAGAGGGAAAGCAAACCTTGGTGACAACTTGTTCACCAACGACAATGGTTATGTGAAGTGTAGACATCGAGATTGTAAACTTCTTTATTAAGAGTTTCTCAAATCCAATAAAGTGAATGAATGTGCGGAACCCAAAAAAAAACATATGCTGAATGACTAGAATAGAGACAACACTACAATCCCTTATTGTCATAAAAAAATTCTAAATGAAATGACAAACATCACAAATAATAAAACATTTTTTTCCCCTAGACACAAACCCTAACCTAGGCTCCGACAAGACGTGGCTATGAAATGTACTTGACAGATATAATTATGCACATGAAATATATAAATGTAGTTTATTTGTGAATATTATGCTTTGAAAATAAAATTCCCTAATATGTATGTAGAAAATGATATATTGCATAGGGAAATGTCCAAGACAACTCTAAAAGGTATATCAAAATATGTATTTTTGAACATCTAACAATGGCGACGAGTACTCACTTTATAATTCATCACTTTTAAGTATGATGTGTTTCTTCTCAACTTCCATCTATATAATTGAACCCTTCCAAAATTAAGCCTTTTGCTTTTTTGACCAATGTACACAATACGATGTTAAATCCGTTAAATCCATTATGATTCTCTTTTCTAGATTCATGCTCTTGAAGACCTAAAAAAAAACAAGTTGGGTTTCACATATTCAAAACTTAAAATGTGGTAACATGTTTAGTATCATTATTGGATAAATGAAAAAGGGAGGGGTTGTCCCCAATAACCCAATCTCCAGCCCCACCACCCTTTTTCCTGTGTGGAGGGGTGGGGGGACAATAGTGGGAAAGTGGGAAAAGAGAGAGAAAGGGGAGATAGAGAAAGGGAGGGGGGGGGGTGTGACAAGAAGCAGATGAGAGTTGTTAAGACTATGTCATTTTTAAAGGTCAAATATCACGTTTTATTTATTTTAATAGTTTGGGCATTCAGTTTCAAAATCTAACTGCATATTTGTGGTTCTGGTGTTCATTTGGGCTTAAATGAAAATTTTCGTAGCATTTCAATGTTTTTTAGAAATTATGCAGTTTCGATTGGTATTTGGATTTAATTTTGTTAATACCCAAGATGAAGTAGTAAAAATCCGATTTTATCATGAGATGTTCAGTTTTGAGTTAGCTTTCATACAAAAGTAGAATTGGATCAACTGGATTCATGTATCAAAAGTTATGGGTATTTTTCCGATTATACCGGGGGATATGAAATCCTGGCAGCAGCCCTATTTGATATTTAGCCTAGATTTCGGAATAGCTGGAGAGGTTATTTGATCTAGCTATAAACATGAAAATTGTAGATAATCTTCTTGGCTTTTTAATGGCATTCCATACCTCCTTTGTCGGAGGTATATTGTGAAAGTTATGGCCGTTCTAGTGAGGGTTATCCAGAGTTTTTAGTCCGAGGACAGCTTGGTCATTCCATACCTCCTTTGTCTATTTAATTCCCCCAAAATCCCATGACCTGGGGCTCTCTCTTCCCCTCTCTTGTTCTGGTCCAGCACCTTTTGTGTGTGTATTGGGTGGAGGAAGTGGAGGTGGTGGAGAAGAAGCTCAAGAGAGAGTGTAACAATGTGTGTATAGTGAGTTGTGTATGTTGTGTTGATGTTTCTCCTCCTTCTCCTCCTCCCCCCTAGCTGATCCAATGTTTTCCCCTCCCCATTAGAATAGCACCCCCCATGTGTTTGTGGAAATGCCACAATGAGTGGGAGAAGGAGAAGATGGTGGAGCAAGGAGAAGAAGAAGATCATGTTGTATGTGAGTGCTTATGTTGTTGTTGATATTTATCCTCCCTCTCCTCCTCCTCTAGCTGATCCCCTGTTTTGCCCTCCCCATTTGATCCAGCCAAGTAGAAGGTGTGCTGTGAAGGAGATAGTGGTGATGGTGGGTGTGTGTGTGGTGTCATTGTGAGCCCCAACACCTTCCCTTCTCCTTCCCCTCTCTTGGTAATTCTCTACCCCTACTTTTATGCTTGCTAGGATGTTGTAGAGGGCATGCATGAGAGTGTTGTTATGAGTAATTGGTGCTGCACATGTGATGGTTGTGTTAATGTATGAATGGGGTGGCTTTGTGTTGTAAGGCAGATTTCTGTCTCCTTAAGATCCTTGTGAATCTAGTACCTAGAGGCATATTATGTAACGTTTCGGTATTTTTCAGCATTATATATTTGTTTTAAATATATAATAAAAATTTTAATTATTTCATTTTCAGATTTGACGGTGGGCCCAAATGGATCCAATTTGATTTATAATTATGATAATTATAAATTGATAATAAAATAATTATTTTATATTTTTTTGTAGATCTTTATAGTATAAAGATACTTTGGTTGAAATTTGGTGAGATTCGGAGTTTGGAAATTTAGATTTTTAGGATTTTGTGTTAAGTTATTGGCCCAGGGATCTAGTTGCGAATCCAGAATACCTTTTATTAGCCTTCAAGGGTCTATTTGTAAATCGGATAGGGATCTGTTTGTAAATCAGATAGGGACCCCATTGTGAACCTGGAACACTTCAGGGGTCGTTTTGTAATTTCGGTTTTGGGTTTGGGTTTTCATCCAAATTTCAGAAGGTGTGAAGGGTGGTTATGACCTAACCCTTGATGGAGATGGTGGGTGGTGTAACCGGATCTAAGGTGAGAAATCATGCTTCTATTGATTTTGTTGTTTAGGGTTTCAATTTATTTTTGGTTAGGAGATGATTGTGTCAATCTATTGTTTGGGGAAGAAGTTTGATGGATTAGGGTTAGGGTTTGATCGATTTTAATTGTTTGATTATTTGATTATATTTCAATTGATCTCGAATGAATTCTTAGGATCAAACTAGAATTATTGGTTTTGGGGATTTAAATGTTATTTTCGGGTTGATTATATGTATAGATGTTAAATCATAATTTTTATGATGATAGAGTCGTTTCTGGAAAAATTGTATTTCATAAACAGAAATAGTTTTTGAAAAGATCTTTCCAACGAATCATGAATCGTCCAATTCGGAGTTACGAGTAGATAGTTATGAGTTTTGAAATAATTCTGTGTTGTTTCTTAGAATTCAATATTTAACTTCATGACCAAGTTTGATGAATTTTAGAGATTTAAAGAGATCAAAATGGATGTTTAATGAGTATAATTTGATTTGTGGGATTTGATGGTGACTCAAATTGGATCTTAAATCAATTAAATTGATTTAATGGGATCAACGAATATTAATCGAATATTACTGTTATTGGGATATAAATTGATTGGATTTAGTTATTTCAATCATTATAATTATAGTTGAGCCTTATTGGATTTGTCTAAATATTTATTCGAGGATTGATTGATTATATGAGTCTTATGGAATAAATGGATATTGATTATTGAGGGTATATGAATATTTTAATATTTATTCGGAGTTGAGATTTTTCGTTAGGTCTTTAAGATGAGTTGCGGATTGTAGGTCTATTAGGTTTGGGCTTTCGAGATGATTCGGCTTAGTGTTGCTGTAAGTTGGTTGTCAGGGATTTGAGTCATAATTGAATTGTTTCTGATTTATTATTTCATAATTGTTATGCTAGGTTATCAACATGCGAGTGTGTATCGTTCATGCGCATGCATCAGTTTGTATTGCATAGACTGATGGTGAGTAGGCCTATTGATTTATTTCATGTGAGATTTTGCTCTATATTGTTGAATTTCACATGCTAATCATATTTGTGTGATATTATGTGCATGATTTGGACATTTTCTTATTTGATCAAATTGCATTTTATTATTGAATAAAATTGCATGATTTCATTTCTTTATGATGACAATTAATATAGCATGAATTATGCTATTCATGTATCAAGAATTAATAAAACGCATATATTGATGCTTATATTTTTTTTATAATTATTTGAATTAATGATTTTGGTACTTTTGAGATTTTTGAAAAATTTAGGACTAGTGGAGACAACCTAGTCCTAGGAGATTTTATCAAGATACATATCATGACATATTTTTTGAAATAAATCCCCCGTAGTATTTCGCCTTTGGGGAGGAAGGTCTAGGACTCGAAGAGTTCCAAGATTGGTGAGGGGTGTGGTAAAGCATTCCTTATAGCGGCGGATTCCTTTGTTTGGAGTCTGCAGCAACCGGGGCATCCTGTGCTGGTGTTCTCGTAGTGATGGCAGCGGCGACCCATCAGCGTCTTCTAGATCCGACGTCTCCTTGAGGGAGATTTTTGAGCGATTTAGTCGCTTGGGGCTTGGCACACCTGTTTTGGGGAACGGTTCTTCCAATTGAGAACTCTACCCGGTCATATCATTTAAGCTGCATGATTTCTATGACGTGGACCAAGAATTGGGCCACGTGATTGCATTAAAATTATATTTTATTAATCTCATAAATTTAATTTAATTTTTTTATATATATATAACTATATATATATGATGATATTTTTTTTTAACTTTCATGATTTCTCTGATGTGGGCCAAGGATTGGGCCACGTGCGCATTAAAATATTTTAAAAAAAAGTTCGTGATTTTAAATTGATTTAATAAAATAAAAGATTTATTAAATAAAATTCTAATTTTCATAAAACTTTATTTTTATATATACTGTCACGTGAGGTAATTTGTCAGTGTGCTTATTAACTGAGTTAATCATTCACCCTTTTCGATATGGGCTGGTTGTTTCATAACCAGGTAGCTTACCTTCTGAGGACCAAGACAAAGCATGAACTTTTCATACGCTTCAGGGATCTCGTCGAGGTAGCAGTATTGGAGAATAAATAATAGTCACGGTCAACTATTTGGATTTACTTTAGTTTAGATGGCTCCCACAGGGGTGGTTTAGTATGTCTTTCCATTTGAATATTTTATTTCCGTTAAACTCTGATATGTTGTAAGACAATTGGTGATTTAAAATCATTTGATATTATTTATTTTATTGCCATCATTTTTTTAATTATATTTATATTTTATTGGTATCATTCGTTAAAAAAAAAGGAGTACAAATTTTGGTCTTATATGTGGATTAAGTTTAGTAGCGACCCATTTACCATCCGATAAGCGGTTAGGTAAATGTGGGGCGTCACATATTATCAGGCTTATGTCTTAATGTTATATGATCATATATATGTATAAATGTTATATATGAAATTTGGTGTCATTATGATATCTGTGTTGTAAGTTATAGCCTGATTTTCATGGTCTGTCCAGATTCGCGCAGAAATTGACCAGCTTCTGAAAATAATTTATTTTGGGCATTTAGAGATTTTATCAAGTTATTATGTCTTCACGGAATATGATTCCAACACATCATAGAATATGTGTGATTTATTTCAGAATATTTGGATATGTATTTTGTGCTGTGGAGACCAATGATCGGGGCTGGTTGCAGTGGATGAATTAGTCTTGTATAAGTATGTGTCAAAGAGTTATTATGCATGGTGTGAGTAGTATCAGCAGTTGTTGTCTTCACGAAGAAGGCTTGTATATGTGTCAAGATACTTTATATTTAATTGAACATCATTGGTTGTTCTTACAGATCTCGTAGACCGGACGTGCGGCGATCCAAGTACCTGGACTGGTTTGATACACCCATTTTGAGATGCGTTCGATGCATGTAATCCTACATCGCGCATCCATGGGGCTGTATAGCTATACTCAATCTTGATTCTTGAATTATATTGCTATATCAGATCCATACTATGCTAAATAACTTGCATGCTAGGTTTATATGTAAATTATGATATGTAGGATCCTATACTTGTTAGTTTTATTTGTGGTATCTTATATATCATGAAGTATAGAGTATGACATGACCTTATGTTAATAAGTTACATAGTATTTTGCTTATACTATTGTGTAAGCCTCTAAGTAACCTATTCCTTGTGAGAATGTGGTTAAGATTCATTCAATGATGATAATTGTGCATATAGTGGAATCATGTTTGATTTAGAAAATGCAGTTAATTCTTGAATGCTAGGTTCTTTGAACATGTGGTCCATGCACCTTGTTGTGATAAAAAATCTCATGTGATAATTGTGTGTATGTTCAATTGTTTGGCCTTATTTGTGATAGGTATATCTATGATCTGTTGTTGTCAGGATCATACATGTTTTAGTATACAAATGTTGTAGCTATCTTTCCTGCATCCGATTGATGTCTCTATGGGAATTCATGAGAATTCATTGTTGTATTGGAGTTTGTTATCTGATAGCTATGATGATAGAATGTCAGGCATATCTGTGTTAGGTGTGTGCATGAGTCACATTTAAGATCATGTCTTATCATGATTGAGTGCAAGGACTTAGCTTTTTTCCCTCGCATCCAAGGGATGCATCTGTGCGGGAATTCAAGAGAATTATGTATAGCAATGGTAATTGCTAGAGGATAATAGTTGATCTGTGAGGATCGTATTGTGAGCGTGGAATGCTTCTCCCTTACCTCGTATCCGCGTTGAAGCTACCCGGCATTGGAGCTATCATAGATTCTGCTCTTACATCATAGGAGGCCCAATGTGTATTTTGATACCCTTGTGACTTTCGTACCTATCTTGGAAGGCTGCCAGGAAGAGGACTACCCAGGAGAGGGCTACCGGAAGGTTAAGGGAGTTAGCGAGTTGATTTCCTTTCTAATAGTCTCATGCCACCCTACGGGTGAAGGTGGGGTTGAGGTTGGAGTGCTTCCTCCCGTATCGTCGTGCGTCGAAGTTTTCGAGCGTTGAATGTTTCCGAGCATCGAAGTTTCCGAGCGTTGAATGTATCTCCCCTACCTCGTATCAGCATTGAAGCTACCCGATGTTGAAGCTATCCTGGACTATGCCTCCACATCGTAGGATGCCCAAGGTATATTTTAATATTATTTTGACATCAGACCTACCATGAATGGTTGCTAGGAAGAGGGCTATCGGGGAGAGGGCTACCGGAAGGTTAAGGGAGTTAGCGGGTTGGTTTATGTTTTCAATAGTCACATTTCACCCCGTAGGGATGAGGGTTAGGGTAAGTTGGGGTCACATTGTCACGTGACATTTATATTGGGAATGCCCAAAGTATAATACATCTGCTGAATGATGTGAGACATTGCGATTAGATTTAAAATACTGTGTTATCCAGTAATGATATGCATTATGGTTAACCGTTTGGTTCCTCTCTAAGAGTTCTAAGAGATCCTCCCTACGGGTTGAGGGTTAGGGTGAGGTGAGGTCACGTCTTCATGTGACATTTATATATGTTGGGTTTCATCCTATATTTCTTTTTCTTGAAAAGAAAAATGAACTAATATCATATGATTATTATAGAGCTTGGATTCTTGTTACTCATTGAGCTTGTAGCTCACCCCTTGTGTTTTGTTATCCACCAGGGACTGGGTTGGCGTGAAGCTAGAGCATCTCTCTGGCGTGGTTCGTGCGTGGAGCGTCCCACCTTTTGATTGGCGAGTGCGAGGCTGTCAGCAATCCTATCTTTTTGTGTATGTACTAGTATCGTGCATGTTGCACCTATGATTTTATTTGGACTAGACTTGAACTCTCACAGGACAGTGATCATGTATTCGGGTCAGTAATAATATTTTTGATTTACAGACTTAATTGTATATTATACTTCCGCATCATTTCTTTTTATTGGCTACCACTTCTCTATAGCCTTGTTATCTTATTTGATCCATGTTGATTATTGTATGATTGGTAACGCTTCGGGGACGGCCGCCTCGGGGCGTCACAAGAGTAGCAGGAGCGGGGTGCGGCGGAAGAGAAAGATGTGCAGACGCTTGGGGAGGTCGGAGAGAGGGGGGGTAGAGAGAGAGAGGAAGAGAGAGGCTGGGGAGGGGGTAGCAAAGGGTGGAGGAGGGTGAAGGGCGTAGGAGGTTGGGAAAGGGGAGTGGGAAGAGAGAGAGAAGTCTCCCTCCGTCGCTCCACTCCCTGGCTTCTCTCTTTCTCTCTCCCTCTTCCTTTCTCCCTCTCCCCCTCCCCTTCTCCAGCCTCCACCACCTGCCACCCTACTTTTCCATCCCATTTGCCCGCATTCACCTCTCCCTCTCCCTCCCCCCCCCCCCCCTCCCCTATTGTTCCCACCAACCAAAATGACATTTTTGGTTGGTGGGGATAAACATATGGGTGGTGGGAGTTTTTTGTTGGTGGGGATAAAATATTGTTTAGTGAGATTATTTCTTTTTAATGAAGAAAGATGTCATCCGTGGAACTCATACTCATCAAAGAGTTTAGAATATATTTTGGTGATGGGAAATTTCAATAAAAGTTGAAAAAATCTCAGATTTATTGAATACTAGCCCACAAATCTTGTGCATCGGATGAGTCTGGGGGAATTTGAATTCGAGATCTATGGGGCAAAACCCATGCCTTTAGTTTGAATCCCCTAGGCTTACCTAATGCATAAAGTTTCTCAGGGTTTACGTGTCATTCGGTGCATCCAGGGTATTCCAAACTCTTGGTGAGGTTCCTCATAAAGAAGAAAGTGAGAAATATTTAAACATGCCCCATTGAAGATAAAGATCTACCCGGATGACCTTTAAGTGTAAAATGCTCCTCTTTATCCTTCTTCGAACATTGGGCTTTAGTGTTAGGCTTAGACATGAGAGGGTGGAATCTATCTGCATACATGCTACCACCTACTTCTTATTATAGACCTTCAAAGGAAATATTTGTAGATGATATCTTATAGTGATGGTAAGAAAAGGCCACAACACACTAGGATCCCTTGTCTTTTTTGTGCGAGGGGCTTTATAGTCATATAACACCTACCTTTCTTACACAAAAAGTAATTACACCTGAATCTGCCCAAAAATCGGGTTGGGTCAAGTTCAACCCTCCCAAGTTGCACCTTATGAAGTATAGAATTTGAAGGAAGTTGTCTTTTCTTAATTTTTTTACTTATTTATTATTTTGAAGATGGGGTGGGACGTCTACCAAATTTATTTTAAAAAGTTGTGAAATATATAAATGGGAAGACAGATGTCTCCCTAATAGAAAACAAATAATTAGACTACAAAGTTCAATAAAGCCTAGGTAGCATTTGGGAGCTCAGGTTGATTCCTAGGAATCATACTTTTTCTCTTTTGAAAAGTTGACTCCAAGGAAGCTTATTTTTTATGTTTCTAAAAAGCAGCTTTGAAATGACATTTATAACTGAAAAATTGAGCCCAATTTTTTTTGTTAATCATGGGTGTTTGGAAACACATTTGAGGATTTTCGATTCCTGCAAAAGCAAAATCACCCAAAACATAAGCAAAATCACCCCCAAACATGTTTCCAATGCCCACTTTAGAATGCTTGTATTAATTGATTTTTTTACCAACTATGTTCTTGTGATTACCGTACTGCACTGCTGGATGTCTGTTGTCCTCCATTGTTATTTATAAAAAAAATTGTTCATCCTTTGTTCATTTTTTTGACAATGCTATTCAGGAAGCTATTGCTGGCAAGTGCAATGTTTTATGCACATCAATAGACCGGAGAAATCCTCAACCTTCAGAAGAAGAATTAAAAAAGGCTGACTATATTTTCTATCGTACATTTGATGTTGAGACATATAGCATATCAGATAAAATAGGGGACAGTATTGCTGGGATTGAAGGTAAATATGCTTTTATGCTCACTTCCTCAATAACACATTCTGTGAATTTAGATGCAGACAAATTTCTTCCTGCGACTCTCTGATCTTAGTTGTACATAAATGATTGTGCAGTAAGATTTCTCTTCAATAAAAAAGGAGGACAAACCACCAAGGGTGTCGCCACAGATATGAGAGCACATGGGGTGAAGATAGAAAATAGGGGAACATTTATATCATCAAAAGATCGGGTACATTCTGATAAATCGGAGGATGCCACCAAGGATGTCGCCACAGATATGAGAGCACATGGGAAGGTGAAGATTTTGAACATGGGAACATTGATATCAGAAAGAGATCCTTGGTACAATCTGATATATTGGATGACAGACCTCGAAAGAAAATGAGAATTACTGGACGTCTGAGAGAGACAAAGGTGACACCAGATTATGTAAGTCAGCCCACATTTCTGATGAGGATGGAAAGACTTCAATGCTCGTGTTTCATCTGAAGTAAAAGCAAAAACCAGATTTGCAGAAGAATCTGTTTATCTAGAGAAAGGGTCTTTAAAGATTAAACCTTATGAAAGGAGAAGCAGACCTTCAAATGGAACTCCGGTGAAAACATCCTTGGATCATCTACCAAACGAAAAGTTTCAGAAACAGACTTCCGAAGTAACCAGAAAGCAGGGGACATTGTAAGTTTCTGAAATAATAGTCATATTTTCTTTACCTTTTTTTTTTTGGCAGGGAGATGCTTTCAATCATGATTTTTAGTTGGATGTTGAGTGACAAATTTATACAGTGAATGATGATCGAAATGTATCCATTTTGAAACATCTATAGCCATTATATTTGTTTGATGATAGGAACCCCAACATTAGTTAGAAAAATCCCGAATGCGCATAATCACCCACAAACCTTGTGCATAAAGTAATATAGGGCGTGCAAATACACCCCCTGCCTTCCTTTTTATCTTAGTTGAAACTTTAGAAAATTAAGTCATTGGTTTAGGAAAATTTAATGTAGTTTTCCAGTTAGTTAATAATGATGGTCACCCGGGATTCTCTATTGTATCTTTTTTTGAAGTGAGTAAAATTTTTTGACAAAAAATTATTTCCCACGTGCTATCCGGATCGGGCCAGGCTGGGCGTGCGCGTGTCGATGGGCCCAAACCCACATCAATTTAGGTCCCCCCTCAATCAAAAGTGGGGTGCCCTTTGGGGCCCAATCTCAATTATATCTTTTTCTTGTAAAAAACTGCCTTTCATACAAGTTGACTTCTTTACCAGTGATGGTTGTTGAAGCACGTATCATAACAAATTTATGTGATATATGACATTTTTTAAATACAATTTCCAAAAAAATATACGAAGTCCTCCCTTTATCTTTCAACACCTTTCCCTACTGACTGTCGTAGCTAATCTTTTTTAGTTTGATTATGTCAACGATTTTTTTATTCTATGAAATGCTAGCATTCAGTTTTCCCATTATTTTCTAATTAATATTATATTATTTTCATGTCTTATATTGACAGGTCAGAAAAAACTGGTTCAAGCAAGAGGTGCGTAGTCTTTTCACCAGTTCATGTGCCAAGTCATGATTTTGCGTATTAATCTTGATGAGAAATCAACAACCTCATGCATCCTTCATTATTTTTTACTTTGCATCCATATGTCTGGTGCTGATAAACTTATGATTTGTTAATGCTGATATGGTAGTCAAATAATCAGTTTGTGAAAATTCCATTAAATTAGGAAATCGCTGGTTGAGGCAGACCAAACTGCTTGTGATCAACTGTTTTTGAAAAACCCATCAACTTACATACTATCTTTATTTTTGATAATGACAATTTTACACAACTTATCATAACATGTTGTAAAACATCATATTATACAGAATAATATGGGCTGAAACATACTATTTCAATATAGCAATATAGTAACCATTTTTTGAATACGAGGTACTCAGGATCTGTATTATATTTGTAAGTTTAGATACTGAAACATGATACAATGTAACACTCTGTGTACTGGGACTTGGACCTTCTAAATATGAATGTAATACTTGATGAATTTATAAAAACTTATCTGAGGTTTTGTGGACATTTAAGGTGATTCCTAAATAACAAATAGTCAAATACTGATAGACAACTGTAAGCAAATTGGGGTTGGTGGTATAGAAGAGGGGCAATATAAGGAGGTTATGATGCAAGTAGCTAGTAAATGCTATGTTTTTTTTTTCTAGGAAAAGTAAATGCTATGTTGTAAAGACTTGAATTGTCAATATAAGAGTCCAATTTGAATTGGCAATGATTTGAAACTGAAATTTTATTAGATAACAGTGCTTTTTTTTTTTGAGGAAAGTGGGGCCATTAATGCTTGACCGAAGAAGAATCTGTGGTCCTGGCCCAGAAATCACCTTTGGCCTTCCTCATTGCACACCAATTTGTTTTCTTCTCTTTGATGAGGATATTATTTCGATGAACAGTCAAAGGGAAACCATAATCTTCAGAGCCAGACTTCATTTCCCAAATCTGTTTGTATTTCATGGCCATACTATTTCCCCTCACAGGTTTTCTGTTGAGGATCTGTAGGAGTTGACTGAGGAACCCAATCTCCAATGTTTCACATACAGCTTTGTGCTCTTCGAGTTCACTCTTAAGCATATCAAAAAAATTCCATTCACCTACTCTTAACTCTTGATCAGCCACTTTCCTCTACTTTTTGGAGGATTGGTTTCTTAAATGTCTAAAGATACTGAACAAAGTTGCCTTCTCTCTCAACTGCTTATAGTAAATTCAGCTTGTCTAAGTCATCTCTTTACTACTAAATATTAGGATCCGTGTTTGTTTCCCTCTATACTTGTTGTTCATTAGCATTTTTTTAATATCAAAATGTGTTTAATTTTTATGTAAGCTAACTAGAACTTTTAATACTGATTATCCTAGTATGATGTATATCAAAATCAAGAATCTTGCATTAATGGATGTTGGTCCTTATGGTTTTTGTGGGTACCTTGGTGCATTGAAGCTTTGCAGCTTATTGTTTCTTTTCCTTTATTTTGGAGACTATGCTTTTCTTGTCAGACACTGTATGATATTGAATTGCAATCTCCTTTTTTGTTGAAAGAAATTTAGATAAAGAACCACTCTTATATGCCATTTCTAATCTATTTTACTTCTTTTTTTTTCCATTTTCTTGCCTGTGTCTTAGAGATTGGGTTCTGTTTCATTTTGTTATTAGCCTTGGAAGGATAAGATGAAGACTGCCATTGAAGAAGGAACACTTGTTCTCCTCCAAAACTTAGATCCATCGTACACCTCAAGAGATGTGGAGGTATTCAGCAAAACCAGAGATGCTTATTCAAAATTATCTTATTTGTTGAGCAAATTGGATGCTAAATCGTATTGTCATGTATACTTCCGTGTAATTGATCCTACAATTTTTTTTTCTTTTTAGTATATATATCCTACAATTGTTTCAGTCAACAGTTTTCTGAAATTTTTCAACATGAGTACTCTTTCTATTGTAGCTATATTAACTGTGTTCTTTTTTTCATTTTATGAATATCTTTTGGGCGTATTATTCATTTGATGTGAAAACATGCTAAATTGTTTTATGACTTGTATAATATAACTGACTGGGTATGGCCTATGATTTAATATGATTTGCATGCAATTTTATTTCCTTTTCGCTTTTTTTTGTTTGTTTGCAAGAGAAGGTTGAATGTTGTATTATTTCATTGATTAAAAAAATCTCTCTTTTATTATTTGCAGGACCTTATCTCTTGTGCTTTCCAAAAGCGGTGTGATGCCAGGATGGTCCAATGGACTACATTCTCTATCCCTTATAGTGGTAATTACCTATAGGATTTTGACTGCTTTTGCTGTTTATCTAACCAGTTTCAGTTTGTTGTGCATCATTCATTAATCTCTTGAACCAGAAGATAAAGCTTCTTTCCTTATAATAACTGTTTGTGAATATATACATATGTCAAAGACATCTACTCTGTTATGGCAATGGTAGCTTAATGAGTGCTTCTTCTGCCCTAGGTCGAGCATTTGTCATTTTCAGATAAAAAAAAATGCAACTGAGGTATTGAAGAGGTTGGAGGAGTGTAGTTTAATTTTGCCAAACAAAAAGTGAGAGAGTGTTAAATTGGTTGGTTGGTTCTCTAAAATTTCTGCTACTTATTGGTTTTTTTGCTACCACTGATGTTGCATTGATCTGTAGACTATTATCTTATTGATGCTTTTAAATTATGACTTCATTCTTTTAGTTCTATATTTGAGCCACCCTTGTACTTTCCACCTACTATCAAATTCCACTTTTTTTTTTTTTTGAAGAATGGTGCTCCCTGGATTTGATCCCTTGACCTATTTCGTAGAGGTGGGAGATATCAAATTCTACTTAGTACTTATTTCCTTCCGTGTCTAATTATTTTTGAGGTATAGTACATTTTGCCGAGCATCCTTTTGAATCGTAGTCACTCTCTATGGTGCCTTATTGTTCAATTCTCCTTGAATGATGCCAGGTGCTGTTGTTGCAGGGTTCTTGTTGGCAGCGAAGGATTACGGGAGATTCCAGAACAGAAATACAGATTTGTTGGGAATCTGTCCCTTGAAAGAAAGAGGTTCGCGATGCAGCGAGAGGAAATGGTGATATTCATTTTTCAGCATATTTGTTTTTTGATGATTGTTTTTTTTTTTTCTGCATCTTGAAAATTTACCCAAAATTTATATTTTGGTTCTCCAAATTCAGGTATCTGAACTGAAATGGTTCCTAATGTCCTGATGTGCATGGATGGTGTGGAATGCCAAATCACATGCCAGTATTTGAAAGCAATTGATTTCATGCCAAAAGAGCCTGACTGCTCCCTCTCTCTCTATACACACACACACGCGCGCGCGCGCGCATTTGTGTGTATATATGTATGTATCCATCCAACTCTTAATTCATTTTGCATTGGGTTCTCATCTTTTTTTTAATGCTGTTATCCAGAAAAACGCAGTGTCAACATCTCATTGTTCCCAACCTAACACAATCGAATACGAGATGGCTATGGACTGGGAGTTTCTCCAGGAGAAGTAAAAAAAGTACAGTGGAAAGCTCTGTATAAGGTATCTCACTAGAACTTGACATATATACGTGTTCATGGAAAATTAAGTGATTCACAACCTCTTTAGGGACATGAAGAAGAGATGAAATACAATTTCATCAACCTTCCTCTTCCTCTGATTCACAAAAGATGATATAAGCTGGTTGACAAAGATTCACGTCATCAGTTCTTTTTTGGTATGTGCCATGCTACCTATTGTCCTTTGCGATTTTGAACTATTTCATTTCAGGTGTTGTTGGTAGCTTTGATTGTCGTTAAAATCTCGTTTTCGCCAACAAAATAAAGACTCTTACCTACTCTTGATAGAAAGTGATATTAAGAGGTCGATCCCACAAGGAGGCTATTGAAGCAAACGAATAAAAGTAAAAGATTATCAATTTTTTTAAAACAGGTTAAAACAAATTGTCAATGATTGATTTAAGAAAACTATTTTGAAAACTAAATTGGAAATCAATATATAAAAAAGAAGACAATCAATATATAAAAAAGAAGACCACCAAGGATTAGAAATCTACTCCACGCGTATCTTGATGATTCTTCCTTATGCATTTAATGAAAACAAATTATTTTAAAAGCAGTTCACTTCTACTTGATTTAAAAATATGGTTTATAAAGCATCGTATCCCATTTAAGTAGAACGATGGAAGATTTAAAAATATTCATAATCAAAAGAAATTTGAATTGAAGAAACTATATAAACATGAAGAATAAATCGGAAACCATCAATGCATAAAGAAAAGAATTAATCACTCAAACGTGGGGTGAAATCCTCTCATTGATAGAAGTATTTTCTAGCCTACCATGGTTGATGAAATTCTAAAATAAAACTGAAAATAATCCATGGAAATAAAATAAAGAGACACTTTTATTGAAAACACATTAGAATTTATGTCTATAATATCAAAGAAACTAAAACTAAAAAAAAAAAATTAAAAACAAAAACTAAAAACAAAAAAGAAAGGACAAAAGCTGAAAATAAATTTCTTCTTGGCTGAATAAAGATCTTCCTCCTTTGCTGAATGAAAAGATCCTCGGCTCTCTGTAGTGCTCTTTTTATAGGGATTTTGAGGGTTGAATTAGTTGTAAATGCTGATTTGCTTGAGTTGTTAATGCTGATTTGCAAAATATGTTGGAGATTTTGTTGATTTGTTCGAGATGTCAAAGCTGATTTGATTGAAGATTTTATTAATTTTGTGGATCATATTTAGAAGCTTTGATGAATCTTTGAATGTTAATTTCTTTTCCAATTTATAACCTGTCAAATTTAGATCATGCAAAATTTAAATACTGCCAAATTTAGATTTCTGAATTTTAAAATATGGATCCATATGAAAAATATGATAATGCATATTAATTGTATAAATATTGTCAATTTGTGCAAAATATGATTTGAATATAAAGAATATAAACTTTCCTAATATGCATGTATAAATGAATAATTAAATAGGAAAATGTTCCAAAACAACTCTTAAAAGCATATGAAAATATGTTCTTTTGAATATCTAACAAATACCCCAAAACCACCTTTTTGCTAGTCCTCGAGCAAAATTAAAAAAAAAAATCTTAACTCACTTTCGCATGAATCGTGGTTATACTTAGCATGTGTAACAAGCCTTTAAACCCCTATGTTACTCTAGTGGACGAGTTGTGTCTCGTGAGGGTTTGCAGCGAGTATACCCACAAAATTCTTTTTTTTTTTTTTCAAAATCTGAGAAAAATGACATCTTATGGAGCTTGATAAAAAGCTATTAAAGTTGATAACTCTATCTACATGTTAGAAGTTTTCACTCATAATCAAGTCTTGAAGTGTGTGTATGCATAGTCAACAAGGATGTAGCTTTCTTTTTTCAAGTAAAACTTAATTTTGATCATCTTCAGAATGGATTTTGCATTGACTTCAAAAACTCACCGGATATTACACTCAACAAGGAAATCACTCAGAAGTGGGCTCATTTCTCTCAACTTATATGTGACAAGGAATCAAAATTTAAATCATCCACATATAAGATTTTATAGAAGGATGGACCATATCAAAGAAAAAAGAAAATTAATTTGATCTCAGGAACGGAATATCATCAACTCGAGAATATTGGATTAAACACCATAAGTCCTTTTGATCTATTCTTCACATTTTAATCATATTACATTTATGATCAAATAGGTCTTTTCAATAGGTTGTAATGGGGTTAGGGTTATTGTTGATAACTGGACAATGTTTATTCAGAAATATCAGCTGTATATTTTTTCGATGAGTATCAGTTTTTTTCTTCTTGTTCTTTTTCTTTGTTTTTTTTTTCAAGAATCATAATAGTAATAACCCTTCCATGAATTTTCATAGTAATTGATTGATTTTTTTTTCATCGTTCCCAAAGCACAATTTAAGGTTACACTCACTGAGTGGAGTGCAGGTTGGAAAAATAGGTTGAACAAATAAAGGCTTATGTGGCCCAAGGGGTTTGACTAGTGGATAAGTATAAGAATATGTTGGTTGAACATGATAGATGGGTTAATAAAGATGGCCTAAATCATTTACTAAGTTTCACATGATTATTATATGCCTTGAAAAGATTTCAGAGGAGTTTCTAGTGTAGTAATCCAATTATTATGGTGTTCAGGAGTCTTTGATCAAAACAAGAATAAAGAGATTAAATAAACAACATTTAAGCAAAAACAAGAAAATTTTGAGTTAACTTGTAACTCAGAATTATGTAAAAACCATCCAATAATAGAATGGCTCAAATCTCTCCTGGGTTAAGTCTTCACTAATGATTATTCCGATTCTCTCCGTTAAATTTCACTTTTCTATTTAGGCTACATACATGAATGAGGCTATGAGTGCTAAAAAAAAAATTTTCAAGACTTTAAATTTTCTCAAATTTTTTTTTCTTTTGAAATATCACATCAAAATTTGTTGATTACACCCCCAAATCTAAATCTAAGGCTGCATTTGGTTCTGCTGAATGCTGAATTTAAGTACCGAATTATTTAGTGCTGATTATATAAGTGCTGATTGTTTTATGCAGTTCAGTTTAAAAAACTGTTTGGTTCAACAAAAAATATAAGCACTTATTCAAATAAGTGTGTTTGGTTCACCACTTAACAGTAGCGCTTATTAGAAGTGTATTTTGGTCTATTTAATAAGTATTGAATGTCATTTTGATGTTTGATTGAATATTTAAAAAATGCGCTTATTTTTTTTAAATATTTTAAAAATATGGTTTTGTTCCCGAAAATATGTCCCAAGAGTGAATATTTCACAAACTTGAATATTTAAAAAACGTGATTATTTTTTAACTATTTAAAAAAATATAGATTTGTTTTCCGAAATATATGTCCTATGTTAGAGAGTGAATATTTCACAAACTTAAACCCAATAGTATTTATATAACTACAAATCATTTCATTCTACAGTTCAAACACTGATCATTTTTTTTTCCTATCGATGAACATAGAAATACATTTCACCATACTATATCCAAACATTAATAAAAATTCAATTCATATAATGAAAACATGAACTTTTCAAACCTGTCAATGAATTTGATATATTAAATCATAAATCACCATAATTAAATCACTTGGAAAGTCTCTTAATTGTCACAAAACAATAGTGCCTCCAACAACAGTAGCATGTTATCATCATTTATGGTGTTCAAGAGTTGCATAACATAAGAGAACTAAAGATTTCAAAAAGCTACAGCAAAATTTATCAATCCTATGGGCATTGTCTTCTCAACTATAATGCCTGAAATAATTGTTTAAGCAGCAATCCATCAATCATACAGTGTTCCCAGAATGTCATCTTCTCTGAATAGGTAGTATCTGAGCAAACACAACATAAAAATCAATGCTATCAGAATCACATTATTTCACATGGTGTTAAAAATAGAAATACCCGCAATAAGAAATGATAGTTTCAGAACTGAAAACCATTGGTTCTGTTACATTGGTTCAAATAGATCAAGACCAGTAAACAAAGAGAAATTTCAATAACGTTTACATAGATAAATGGAAATACCACTTACATCATGTGCGAGGCAAAGGCAGAAACAATTGTGCATCTATTTTGTGAGAGTCAGGTTGCCAAGCAGATCTAGGCAGCATGGGGTTCAGCCACAGGACTGCAAGCGAGATTAACCTGGAGCAGATGTGGGAATAGGGAAGAAACCTAAAAACCAAAGGGGAGAGAAGCAAAAGGCAAAGACATTGTAATCCAACATTCCAACCGGTGTTTGGGTGATATGGTCGATGCACAACGAAGTTGTATTCAAGGGATCGAAGGTGTACTATGAGAATGTTTGGGCCGACATCAAAAGATTCATAAAGGACTGGGTCAACACTGCAGGGGTGCTAGTAAAGTAGGATTTGTGAGTGACAAATTAATTGGTCATTGAGGAATAACTATCCGAGAAGATTTTGGTAGAGCCAATAGACACCACTTTCACTGGTAGTGTTTGTTTTCTCTGTTTAATTTCCTTGCTCGTTCACCTGCACCTATCTTTCATCAACTCTATACTACATTTTTTTAATCAATCCTAACAGGTCTATCTTTTTTTCCAAAAAAAAGCAAAAAAGATTGCCCAGAAAGAAAACCTGAAAAAAGTGATCGACAAAGAGTTCTCAAATAACATGTGTTCATATGGAGCATAAAATAGAAAAGCAATGGCATCTCCAGATAAAGCCACTGCACTCCTAAAGATACATCAACAAATGCAGGTTTTGGGGATAATTCAACAAGGAAAAGAATCCAAATTCGTTAAACTTAGAGGGTAAAAAGATATACATTAACACATGTCCACTGAGCTTAAAATGCACACTGTATATCTCCATGAGCTTTATATGCTCTTGTCATCAACAACACAATCAAAACTAAATTGACCATCACATGGACCATTAAATTTTTAGATGAATAAGTCAGGGAGTGTGATGATTCTCAAATAAAATGATTAATTTGAGAATTTCATAAACTCTTTCACATGTGAATTCAATATGCCAATTAATTCCACTCACAAAAAAATTGCAAATTACTTGTGGTTTCGTTGAAAATTTTCATCATTTTTTGTTACAACTATAAGCTAAAGAAGATAATGCGCAAAAATGAAACCATGTAATTTCTATTGGAAAACAAAACATGCAAAATAATATACATGAACGATCTATAAAAATGTATAATCCGAGTATCCAAAATGCGTGTCATGTAAAATTGCTCAAGTAAATCTCAAAATGCATGATAAACATCTCCAGCTATACGTACCCCGAC
Source organism: Acorus calamus (assembly GCA_030737845.1). Classification (NCBI taxonomy): domain Eukaryota; kingdom Viridiplantae; phylum Streptophyta; class Magnoliopsida; order Acorales; family Acoraceae; genus Acorus; species Acorus calamus. Next base: position 7,717,178 of record CM060879.1, read on the forward strand.
ATTGTTGTACTCCCAAAGCTTGTGAACTCCATAGTCCACCGCCTGCAACATTCCCAAGCAAACAAAAAGCTTCATCATCAGAGATTAAACGAGTACGATTTCTGAGGCATTCCACTTGAGATAACAATAAAAGAATGCCAGATCAAAACTAACAAACATGAAGAAAACCTCAAAAAACCACAATTTCAAGATTAGATCTTTCCAATCTCCAACAAATCCGACACGGACTATCATGAAACCCTTAAAAGACAGACTGATCGATCGATCGGTGAAGCCCTAATAGGGGGGGGGGGGGGGGGGGATTGAGAAACCCTACCCGTTTGCCCAAGAATCGCCGGCGACGACGAATGTGACGTAGACGGAGTTCCGACGCATCACAAACATGTAGAGCCCCTCGAAGGGGCCTCCTCCTCTCATCGCCGTCACCGCCACCCTTGCCGTTGATGCCATGGTCACGTTGACTCCCTCTCTCTCTCGCCTTTTGTCAATCAACAGAATCAGATGTGATGTGGTGGTCGGATGGTGGTAGAGCATGGTTGGGTGAGGAGATTCGGTGGAGATATAATGTCCTGCGATTGTAGTGGATCCGCTGTGGATGTCGAACTGGTCAATTTGGTGAGGACATCTGGTGGAGGTTAGTGACGGTGAGCTAGGGTTTTGTGAGGATAGCGGTCGACCGGCGAAGAGGCATTTGATCAGGTCTACAACGACGGTGGCAAAGATCCGGTGACAAAGCTAGGGTTTCGGGGGTCTCGTAGTCGGTGCTGAGAGAAGGGTGAGGAGAGAGAGGGTGCCCAAAAATCTGCTTAAATACCCTGCATAAATAGCTATTGTTAGGAGGGGTAGAGTTGTCTTTTCACGTTGACGGTAATTATGCGGAAGCCGAGTGTGAAAAAATAAGTGACATTCCCAGCGCGGAATATTTGTGATCTTTTTTACTAAAAGTGGAAAGTTATCAGTACTTAAAAGGTGTGTGAACCAAACACCCATGTAGTGAATAAGTGTTGAATTTTCCGCATTAAGCATAATAAGTACTAAAAATAAGTTGAACCAAATGTAGCTTAACATTGTCCTCAATGTGAATGACAACTACAAGATGCATGTGATGCTCAAAAATGAAAAGGACAATAAATAAAGAAGGTAGAGACTGCATACCTTATCTGATGTGAATTATTATAATTTATCATGTGACAAAATAGCTCAGTGAATCCACACAAAAACATAGAAATGACAAATATGCACACAAATTCAAAGCATAATAATCGAAAAATGTCCTAACCCTAAATCAAAAAATCTAATAGAATGTACGAAATGATAAATTGTGATACACAAGATCTTCCAGTAGTGTTTCCTCAACTTATAGGCTCGGATACTCAATGTATGGTTTTAAACGATGTCCATTGACTTGAAAAGTACTACCATCATTGGCATTATGGATTTCAATCGCCCCATGTGGATGAACTTTCTCAACCTTGTCTGGGCCAGTCCAGCGAGACTTCAATTTCCCAGGGAATAGATGTATTCTAGAGTTGTACAAAAGGACCTTCTGATCGGGGAAAAATTCCTTACGTAGCATAATCTTATCATCCATGGTCTTCATGTGGTCCTTGTACCTTGCAGCACAGTTATAAGCTTCATTCCTAATCTTCTACCTCATCTTGTTGAAGTTTCCTATATTTTCTTGCCTTGTCGCGATTAAAATTGAGGCGTTTCATTGCCCAATATGCTTTGTGTTCTAATTTGACAGGTAAATGGTAATCCTTGCCACAAATAGGAACTTGATCAATGAAGGGTAGAGAGAAATGATCCTTAAACTTTAACTCGGGTGACTTGACACTTGATGACACTAGCTGAGATTTAGAAATGGGTATTAATTCAAATTGAGTGGCCCATTTGCTAGTATCCATTATTAGAGTGAAATCTAAAAGTGCATTCACTTTTCTAATCGGACCTTCATCAAAATCTTTGCTGAATGGGTCAGAATAACTCGACTCTTCCAAAGAATTGTTTATCATATCTCAATCATGTAAACTTCTTCAAGATCATCAATATCAGGTGATTGACTACTACTGTAGAAAACATTGATTGGACAGTCATGTTTCCAAAGGCTATAGTCATTATACCATTCCTTCATCTAATAACAACATCTGAAGTGGCTAGAAAGGGTCTGTCTAGGATCACAAGGATATGACTGCCTGGGTTTTTCACTGATTCAGTTTTTAAGACTACAAAATCCACAGGGTAATAGAATTCTTTAACCTTGACAATCACATCTTCCACAATTCCCTATGGATATTTCACAGTTCTATCTGCTAATGAAAGGATCATGTCTATGGGTTTTAACTCCCCCAAACCTAACTCCTTGCACATAGAATAGGGTAGTAAATTCACATTTGCTCCTAAATCTAGGAGGGCTCTTTGGATGAAAGTCCCTCCTACTTTGATCGCAATTGTGGGGGCAAACATGGTTCTTGTATTTTGGAGCAATTTGTTGTTGAATGAAAGATGAGGCTTGTGCAGTCATCACAGCATGTCTAGGAACACTAATTCTCCTTTTCACTGTTGTGAGATCTTTCAAGAATTTTGTATAGGAGGGAATATGTTAGATGGCATCTAAGAAAGGTATATTGATCTGAACATTCTTGAATACTTTCATGATATCATCAAAATGAGAAATTTTCTTGGGTTCTTGCAACCTAAGAGGATAAGGAGCTTTGGATTTGTAGACATCTACTGGCTTTGGTGCTATTTTTTGGGCTTCCTTTCCCTTCTCTTGGGTCTCCTGACCCTCTTCTTGGTCAGCAGTCTTATGGACCACGATTTCTTCACTTTTTTCCTTGGGGAGTTGGACATTTTCGTCCACTCGCCTGCCATATGTCAAGGTGGTGATGACTTGGACTTCATGGGATGGGTTTCAATCAGAGTTAACCTGATATTGTCCTCTTGGGTCATGACTCTGTTGCCTACTAGGATTAGGCACTGGCTGACTAGGTAATTCACCCTTCTTCCTATATCCTAGAGAATTGACTATTTGGCTTAAACTAACTTCAAGTTTGCAATTGCTTGTGCATGGATTTGATTAGTCTGTGTTTGTGAGAAATTGGTTTGTTGTTGCTGATAGATGAATTTTTATTGTTGCTTCATCATGTTAGCCATCATGGCTTTCAGATGTGAGGGTTGTTGAGGAGTGGGAGCAACATAAGGAGGAGGAGGTGGACCCAAAGGTTGGTTTAGCTGAGGAGCTTGTGATGGGCCTGGCTTGAAAAAAAATTTTTGATACCCTGGTGGGCCATCTTGATTTTGGATATGTTCATTCTGCCTATAAGAGAAGTTGGATGAAACCTATTATCAGGATGGTAGAGTGGGCCAAAAGAACTGGGAGTGGGCTTTTTGAAGGCATTATATGAATTAATCGAATTTGTCTGCTCAGCCTTGATGGTGGGCAAAGTAGGGCAACACTCCACTAGATGCTCTGAACTATCACAAATGAGACATATGTTGTGTGGCTCATGTTCCACATTCATTATGGGGTTTGGATCTCTCTGAGTTCCGGTTTGTTGTTATCGTAAAAGTATCAAACTTCTTGATCAATTTATTCACCCCATCCACTAAGTTGATTATGACATATTTAAGATCTGGATCTGCTTTTATTTCACAAATACCTGACTTTCTAGATCCTCTATCATCAACTTCATTGTCATAACTACTCCAATTCTGGGCATTCTCAGCTTAATCTATAAGGAACTCATAGGCTTCATCAGGGTTCTGATCCATGAACTTACCCTTGTACATGGACTCAATCATGTTACTATGTGTGTGAGGTAGTCCCTTATAGAAGAAGTGAACTAGTTGAGCTTTGTCAAGCCCATGGTGTGGGCATTTGATTAACAAATCATAAAATTTTCTCAAATTTGACAAAATTCATCTTCAGCTCTCCCCCTAAAAGTTCTAATGGCATATTTGATTTTCTCAGTTTTTGCCATAGGATAAAATTGTCATGAATTTCTTAGAGAGTTGTTCCCATGTTGAAATTAATTGGTGGAGAGGGAATACAACATGCAGTTGCATGATCTTCCAACGTCATGGGAACAACCTCAATTTGACACCTTCCTCATCTAGGTTTTGATTTTTGAATGTTTGACAAATTGTCAAAAATTTGTTTAGATGGATATAGGGTTGCTCACTCTCGAACCCATGGAATTTGGGAAGCATATTGATGGTTGTCTGTCGAATCTCAAATTGGATTGTAGTGGTGGCCGACCGCACTATGCAGGTTGGTGGATCGAAAGATGCAGGAGCACATAGCTCATTCAAGGTTTTGACACATTCACCCATTGTGAAGAGTGATGACTGGTTAAGGACTCGCCTATGTAGATGAAAGGTTCTCTCAATCTCAGGGTCTAAACATATTAATTCTCCTTTATTGGATCTTCTACCGTGTATATACCAAAAACAAAAATTCCTGAAGCCCTCTCCTAGATTAGACAACTCCTAACAGGTTTTGAAGAATACACATAAGCCTCCAATTCGGTTCTATGAAATCAAATTGACCAGGATAGCCTCCAGGTAGTGGTGGGGTCACAATGGTCCTACTTAAGTATCACCCTCCTAGAACACAAAGTGTCTCCTTTAGAGGGACAAGGCTTTCCTAGATATCAACATGATCAAAGAGCGCAATTGGTGAAGCATTTAGTGATCTCCGCCGTAATGAGCTCAAGAATCCTAAGGCCAACGTCTAATTGATTTTATAGTGATTAGCTTGGGATACTTATGCAATGTTGGTGTTTTTTTTATATGAATTTTGCCTTTAAGTTGATTTATGCAAATGAATACTCTAAATGCACAGAGATTAAAAAAAAAGCTTTTTTTCAACGGAAATTTTACCTACGGAGTATTTTCACTCTGGAAATCTAAAAATTTGAAGTGGAATTATATCAATGAGTATTGAGCTTTATGTTCCTCATCCTTCTCTCTTCTTCCTGCAAAATAAATAAAAGAAAACTATTTTTTTTAAGAAAAAGATAAAAAAAATTGATACTTCCAACCTTTACCGTTACTTAACTTGCCTCCCCGGCAACGACGCCAATTTGTTGGTGGCTTTGATTATCGTTAAAATCTCGTCTTCACCAACAAAATAAAGACTACCTACTCTTGGTAGAAAATTGTAGTAAGAGGTCGATCCCACAATAATGCTATTGAAGCAAACAAATAAAAGTAAAAGATTATCAATTTTTAGAAAAAAAAGGTTAAAAACAAATTGTCAATGATTGATTTGAGAAAACTATTTTGAAAACTAAATTTGAAATCAAAATATAAAAAAGAAGGCCACCAAGGATTGAAAATCTACCCGTGTATCGTAATGATTCTTCCTTATGCATTTAATGAAAACAAACTATTTTAAAAGCAGTTCACTTCTACTCGATTTAAAAATAGAGTTTATAAAGCATCAACCGTATCCCATCTAAGTAGAACAACAAAAGAAATAAAAATACCCATAATTAAAAAAATCTGAATTGAAGAAACTATATAAACATGAAGAACAAATCGGAAAACATCAAGGCACAAAGAAACGAATCAATCACTTAAACGATTGGGGTGGAATCCTCTCGTTGATGGAAGGATTATCTAGCCTACCATGGTTGATGAAATTCTATAATAAAAATTAAAATAATCCATGCAAATAAAATAGAGAGACACTTTTATTGAAAACACAGTAGAATTTATGTCTATAATATCAAAGAAACTAAAAGCAAAAACAAAAACTAAAAACAAAAATTCAAAACAGAAAAGAAATGATAAAAGCTGAAAATAAATTTCTTCTTGGCTGAATAAAGATCTTCCTCCTTTGCTAAATGAAAAGATCCTCGGCTCTCTGTAGTGCCCCTTTTTATAGGGATTTTTTATGGTTGAATTAGTTGTAAATGCTGATTTGCTTGAGTTGTTAATGCTGATTTGTAAAATATGTTGGAAATATAATTGCAAAATATGTTGGAAATCTTGTTAATTTGTTGGAGATGTCAGCTGATTTGATTGAAGATTTTATTGAGTTTGTGGATCAGATTTAGAAGCTTTGATGAATATTTGAATGTTAATTTCTTCTCCAATTTATAACCTGTCAAATTTACATCCTGCAAAATTTAAATACTGCCAAATTTAGATCCTGCAAAATTTAAAAACTGTCAAATTTAGATTTCTGAATTTTAAAATATGGATCCATATGAAAAAAAATGAATATAACTGCAACAAGATGAACTCCAAAGGTATCATAACCACACATTTCAGTTAAATTAAATGTTAGACAAATCAAAATTACCATTATAAGAGAGAGAAAATAATGAAATTAGTCATGCACTTAAAAAATCTAACAAAATCATATTCGATTCAAAACCAAGAGGTTAGTTATGCATCTCAAAAAATCTAAAAAATCATATTCAATTGATAGCCAATCATCATATAATCATATGGATCTGATGTAGCACAGATTAGGAAAATGGGACCACCAGAAGAGGTCTATAAATCAATGGTTAAGATCTTAGAATCGCACGAAATTTTTCATGGTAAAATATATCGAGTAGATCTTCTGGATTAGTTGTAGAACAACTAACAATTCTTATTTTTTAAAAATTCATTTATTCAGGCCTTTAAATTAGCGATTTTACTATTTTATTAAGTTTTAGATTTCTGACATCTCAATGTAACAAATCGGAATTGATTTTTATCAATTCCTGTGATCATTTAGGATCTCATAAAATTAAAAAAAATAGTTTTTGAATTTTACTATATTTTAGTAATTTTTAAATTTTATGTTATTAGTATAAATAACAGACTTGTAATCTAGGGTTTTCAGTTTATTATCAATAATATTTTGAATTTCCTTTCTTTCGGAACTGTCTTCCTTGTGGATTGAAGGAGCATTTGAGATCTCAACACTGGTTGAATCTTTTTATCCGTTTTTCGCTGCGTTAGGATATATCCAAATTTGTTATTCTTAAACACCATTAACCCTAAATCTAACTACACGCATTATGCAAACAACAAAAGAAATTGAAATACTCAATGCAACAACCCATTCCTCATACCATACACAAAATCGCATCCAAAATCCATCACAGCTCCAAATCCAACCAATACACGTGATTTGTTCAACCTAAAAGTTCTCTATACAAAGCCCAACTTATTAACCAACATCGAATGCAAACAACAATAGAGCCGAACAAATTTAAATAGTCTTCTCAGGTCGACAGACTAACCGTTGAAGTTTTTAAAAGAATGTTGACAGAGCGTATGTCGAATGGTTTAAACAGTGGTTGACAAAGAGGCTGTCAATAGTTTAAACAGCTGTTGACGAGTAAACTGTCGAATGGTTAGTGGAATTAGTGTTGTTCAAATTATGATTTTTTCACTTTTTTGATTGGTGATATTAGTTAATTGGTTGGTGGAAATAAATGTACCCTAACAAATTAACCATTGCTTTTATGATCCGGGAAGAAACAATAGTCACCACTCGGATGAATATTGTTTGTGATGATTGTTCTTTTTTAAAAAAAAATAGAACTTTGGTCATTTCTATTACATTGTTAGAATAGTAAATGTTCAAATTAGAGATGGAGAAGAGTAAAACAAAGTGTCAGTTTTTCAATCTGATCAAGATGTTTATATTCTTCTACGTCTACTTTTGAAAAATTGTATATGACAATTATAAAAATACAAATTAGATGATTGAATTATAAATGAAACATTTGAGACAACACCCTCCAACCAGTCCTATAATCTTCAGCCCTCTCTATCTCTAACTTCCCACACACATTCAATGTCACTTTTTTTTAAACTGGTAGACCAAAGCTCTCAATGCCACTTTTAACAAATCAAAATAAATTCCTTCCCATCAAATAAAACAAAAAATAGTACCTTTAATCAACAAAACTCTCTCACCCCATCATAGTTTTTACTTAGTAGCATCAACTGGTCTTGCAATCTCATCATCTTGACCAGAGGGTTCATGGGCATCCTTCATGAGCTCTTTCAGAGAACAGTTATCAAAAACAATCTCAGGTATGATCTCATCAGGGAGCTCAATTTTGTAGAGTCAACCAGGTGTCTCGAGATATGAATCCAACCATGCAGGATCAAAGGAGGGATGACCATCAATCGAGGGGCCATTTTGGAGCGGCGGGATACGCTTGCCTTCTCTTGGTTTTGGATCCTCAATGTTCTTCCTTGGACGTCCTCTACTAGTCTTGAGAGGAGGAGTTTCCATTTCTTCATGTTTGTTGATGGTGGGTTGGAGATTGCATGACCGTTTTGGTCTTCCTGACTTTCTCTTCACCCCTTCTGTCACACCCCAATACTTATGGCATGTGAAGGGGACACGTGCCAGGCATGTTTGGGTGTAAATGCGCAATGGCTTGCGGACATGTCAAGATGAGCGGGACGCGTATGTGGCTCGGAGACATGTGGGGATGGCTGTAACGGACCCCAGTCATACACGAAGGCCTGACCGAGAAGCGTGATCCAAATGAGCTGGCACCACGGGCGAACCAATGCAACGTTGCCAGTCGTGTCCTAAGATGTGCACCGAGTGCGCAATGACTCGAGGGACACATGGACACTCAGAAGGTATCGGGCCTTGCAAGGAATGTGGGGGAGATATGTGGTGATTGACATGAGCATGGGAATTGAACGTGGGCAAACACGAGGGCGCATGAACCAGGCGTGGACAAGGACTGGACTGCATAAGCCAGACATGGGCACGTGGTGGGAGATGTGCAGGAGTGATGCGCAATGATCACTCCAACAAAAGGAGAATCTGCACAGTACGTGGCGTACCAGTCGGAGAACCAGTGGGCATCTGGGCAGGGTGACCGGATGCACTCAAGGTGTGCACCAGCTGCACGAGTGCACAATGGCTCGTGGGCATAACCAGAAGGTGCGGAAGCGTGGATGATGCGTGGTACATGACACAACGTGGGGCACGTAGAGACGCAGTCTGAAAGTGGGCGAGTGGTTGCACAGAACTTGCGGGAACGTGGGTGATGTGGTGCGGGGCGCGACGTAGCATACGCGGGATCACCACGAACACGGGCAGTTGCAAGGGATGCGAGGGTGGGCAGTTAGACGCGCACGATTACGCGGTCTAAAAGCGCCACAAGGGCAGACGGTTTGCACTGGGCGTGGAAGTGGGGGAGATGCGGGCATGGGCAACGGCGTGGCTCGCACCATCCACACTGGCCGGACCACTTAGCACGCGAGCGAGCGGAGTCACGGGCGCGTGAAGCAGAATCACGGACAGCTCGTGGGGTGAGGTGGCACGTGATGCACACAAAGTGGGCAAGGTGTGGTCGGTTATGTAACTGCCACAACTGTGGGCAGAGTGTGTCGGTTATGTAACTGCTGTAACTAATCCATGTTGGGGAACATGGGTAGTTACTGGCAAGTGGGGCTCCTGCGTGGGCTGAATTTTTGTAACTGTAGACTGAGGCAGTCTATATAAAGGGTGTAAGTGTGATTCTTGAGGACACACAAGTCTTTGAGTCATTTCCTTTGTATTCTGGGAGTTGAATAAAAATGTTGGAAAGAGTGTTTCCTGTAAATCTGTGGGTGCCTAAGGATTGTGTCGAGGCTGATTGGTGGGGGTATCGGTGCCGCACGGGGAAAATTTTTGGTTCAAAATTTGACCCCGTGACAGTTGGTATCAGAACCAGTCTTCGATGGCTGGAGGCACTTTGGCGGAGTGAGTTGGGCGCATGGAGGAACGGATGGAGGATATGGAGGCAAAGCATGTCGCTTTGGCCGAAAGAGTTGCTGTGGTGGAGGCAACAATGGTGGAGCTAGTCGATACTTGGGAATCAAAATTTAAGGGCCTCCAAGACGACTTAGCCTCCACCTCCGAAGGCTTCCATTCCTCATGTGGCAAACTCATTGACGACGTTGTGCTGGTCAAGCGCCTCTTGAGGGAGACATCTGTCTCAAGCGAGACCAGACATCGGAGTCCCAAAGTCCCTGAACCGAAGTCGTTCGATGGCGCTCGGAGTGTCAAAGAACTGGAGAACTTTCTCTGGGATGTGGATCTCTATTTCAAGGCGGTCCACACTCCAGAGAATGAGATGGTGACGCTGGCGAGCATGTTCCTTACGGGCAATGCGAAACTGTGGTGGTGCACTCGGATGGAAGATGCAACTCGCCCGGTCATCATGACGTGGGAGGCCCTCGTCAAAGAAATGAAGGAGCAGTTCCTACCTACCAACGTGGCGTGGGTGGCGCGGGATGCCCTTCGAAAGCTCAAGCACACGGGGAGTGTGCGTGAGTATGTGAAGAAGTTTTCCTCCTTGATGCTGGACATCAAGAACATGGTTGAGGAAGACAAACTCTTCAATTTCATGTCTGGGTTACAGAACTGGGCCCAGAATGAATTGAGACGCCAAGGAGTCAAGGACCTTCCGGTGGCAATAGCGGCAGCTGATGCTCTTGTGGACTACAAACAGCCTGACTCTTCCGGGGAGGAAGGTGCGGGGAAGTCCAAAGAGAAACTCCAGAAGGGTGGGAAGACTGACGACAAGAAGGATAGGGACGCCTCTGAAGGGAAACAGACCACCAAATCTAGTGATGGTTGTTTCCTTTGCGGAGGGCCCCATCGTGCCCGAAACTGTCCCAAGAAGGAGAAGCTGAATGCCTTGGTTGTCGAGGAAGCAGACTCATCATCAGCCGGGGATTGTGTGCGACTCAATCCCCTCCAACTCTTGAACGCGTTGCGACTGGAGGAGGGCCCTCGGGAAGGGTGGCATGATGAACCTTGACGCGGTGGGAATGGGAAGCCTCTTCGAGCGTTGGTGGGTGTGCACCACGCACAACTTTGTCTATAGAAAGTTGTGCGCAAGTGGTGACTTGCGCTCACCGGGAGTCTTACCACATCTTGGTGGTGAACTCAGAGGCAGAACTCATTGTTGACGTGTCGGGAAGCGTCAACATCCAAGTCGGCGGGTGGGTCGACTTATGCGACGATTGGCGAGCTGGGGGCTATGATGATCCAGGAGGGATTGCACGAGGTCCAAATGACGGGTGCCTTAAGTCGTGAAAATAGGTGGAGCCTCATTAGCACTTCACAGTCACTCAGTGGAGGAGTGGCTACTCGAAGGTTGCTCTGACGAGGACGTCAGACTCAATGGGTGGGGAAGGCTTGTCACACCCCAAAACTCATGGCATGTGAAGGGGACACGTGCCAGGCATGTTTGGGTGCAAGTGGGCAATGGCTTGCGGACATGTCAAGATGACCGGGACGCGTATGTGGCTTGGAGACATGTGGGGATGGCTGGAACGGACCCCAGTCATACACGGAGGCATGATCAAGAAGCGTGATCCAAATGAGCCGGCACCACGGGCGCAATGACGTGGGCTTGCCGGGCAACTAGACCGGGAGCTTCGGAAGCCCTGATCAGGAGTGTCAGGCAATTTATCCGGGAGCATCGGATAACTCGACCGAGAGTGTCGGGAACCTCGACGAGTGCCGGACATCGTGTCCAGGCACACTTAGCAAATCTACCGGACGGACCCAGGAGAACCAATGCAGCATTGCCAGTCGTGTCCTAAGATGTGCACCGAGTGCACAATGACTCGAGGGACACATGGACACTCAGAAGGGATCTGGCCTTGCAAGGAATGTGGGGGAGATACGTGGTGATTGACACGAGCATGGGAATTGAACGTGGGCAAACACGAGGGCGCATGAACCAGGCGTGGGCAAGGACTGGACTGCATAAGCCAAACATAGGCACGTGGTGGGAGACTGCAGGAGTGATGCGCAATGATCACTCCAACAAAAGGGGAATCCGCACAGTACGTGGCGTACCAGTCGGAGAGCCAGTGGGCATCTGGGCAGGGTGACCGGATGCACTCAAGGTGTGCACCAGCTGCACGAGTGCACAATGGCTCGTGGGCATAACCAGAAGGTGCGGAAGCGTGGGTGATGCGTGGTACATGACACAACGTGGGGCACGTAGAGACGCAGTCTGGAAGTGGGCGAGTGGTTGCACAGAACTTGCGGGAATGTGGGTGATGTGGTGCGGGGCGCGACATAGCATACGCGGGATCACCACGAACACGGGCAGTTGCAAGGGATGCGAGGGTGGGCAGTTAGACGCGCACGATTACGCGGTCTAAATGCGCCACAAGGGCAGACGGTTTGCACTGGGCGTGGAAGTGGGGGAGATGCGCGCGTGGGCAACGGCGTGGCTCGCACCATCCACACTGGCCGGACCACTTAACACGCGAGCGAGCGGAGTCTCGGGCGCGTGAAGCAGAATCACGGACAGCTCGTGGGGCGAGGTGGCACGTGATGCACGCAAAGTGGGCAAGGTGTGGTCGGTTATGTAACTGCCACAACTGTGGGCAGAGTGGTCGGTTATGTAACTGCTGTAACTAATCCATGCTGGGGAACATGGGTAATTACTGGCAAGTGGGGCTCCTGTGTGGGCTGAATTTTTGTAACTGTAGACTGAGGCAGTCTATATAAAGGGTGTAAGTATGATCCTTGAGGACACACAAGTCTTTGAGTCATTTCCTTTGTATTCCGGGAGTTGAATAAAAAGGTTGGAAATAGTGTTTCCTGTAAATCTGTGGGTGCCTAAGGATTGTGTCAGGGCTAATCGGTGGGGGTATCGGTGCCGCACGGGGAAAATTTCTGATTCAAAATTTGACCTCGTGACACCTTCCATCATGAAATATGAGTTTGTATATGAAAGAATTTCTAAACAAACATGCTATATATATAGGAGGGCAATTCTCATTTATGTTTCTCAATTTACAGAACCACAACTCTTGTAGTATCTAAATCAATGATTTCCCATAATAATCAAAACTCACAAATAAGGCCACTCATACAATTAAGGAAGACTATTAGCAATACAGGGGAATATCGATCGACTCTTATATTAGCAACAAAATCCATTAGAATCTCTTAAATTTTTGGTGCCCGATTAGGAAGCTATTTTTGTATATTATATATGGACTTGCAAGTCACATGCAAAATAGGAATAAAAAAATAGATATAGAGGCTACAAATTAAAAGAAAATATTAGGAATTTTGTTGTATTCATTAATGAAACTTACTAAATTTGGATTTAAAATTTACGCAAGAAAGAATATTAAATAAACAATATAAGGGTGTTCTTTTTTTGGTAATAGAAAGATATCATTGTGATCTTCCTAATATGATTTTTTTTTCATTATATAAACAACATATGTTGATCGACTCTCTTCTCCTCATTTACTACTTTGGTTTTGTTCATCATGGAGAAGAGAACATTATCCATAACTTATTTTTAAAATTTTTTATTGATCAATCACCATGGTGAGTCCTTTCTCTTCTCTTTTGTCTTACATATGTTTGCATGCACTACAACTCAAATATAAACTATGTTCATATGTTTAGTGATTAAGGTAGCGTATATGTATATGTCAATGCTGTCTATGGAGGTGATGAGTTTATCACTGTTACGATCTACATTGTCAGGATTCTTTGTATGCATGTTGATTAATGAATTTTAGAAAAAAAATTGGTGGGTAAGTAATTCACAATTAATTAGTGTGCTCTGAAATTTATTTGGGATTACTGTGTTGATTATTAGATTAACGACTAAAACCGTCTCATTGATGTAAGTACAAGTATTAGATTATAATGTATAATCTAAAAATGTAAATATAAATATTATAAATGACAATAGTTTTTTTTTAAAAATATATATACTCCTCTTAAATTCCATTTTTGCAGAATTACCTTTCTTATATCGTCGATGGAAATACCCCTGAAATATTTATAAGTAATGCAATGATGCCTTTGTAGTTAGTTGACGTGAGGTTTGCTTAAAAAAATCCCTTGGTCACCGTTAACTCCACATAAAAATCTGTTACACTCAATTCTTTTTAGAGTTCAAAACATAATCTTATATACCTCGTTAGAAATCTAGTGAAACATATACATTGACACCTCGTTAGATGATATATATATCTCATTAAATATTTCCTTACACTTATTAAAAATGAGTTTATTCAACTCGAAATAAAACCGATATACACTTTTTATCAAAGCATATACCTTAGATAATGTTTACTATTTAAAAATAAATAATGAATTTTGGTCAGTAAAAATAATTGGGTTTAACATTTTTCAATTAATAATTAACCTAATCCACGTACGGCCCATAACCAACGTCCAATGTGACCCCCAAAGCCCATTTACATAATCCCATTGGCACATTGATAGATGAGAAAAAAAAACGGGGGGACTCATTCCTGTGTTACATTCTTAAGAAGTGTTCTATTTTTTTTTGAACGTATATATTTATACGTTGAAGTACATTCATTTACAAAGATAAAATATACATTTAAAGTAATATATTCTTTTAAAAAATTTCTAATGTAATATATACTAAGGTCGTTACACTAAGGTCTATACGAATGCTTGCCACCCTTTGTAAAATATCAATGCACCAAATTAAACTCGAATTCAACAACATATTTGTAACGCTCCACATTTACCTAACCGCTTATCGGACGGTAAATGGGTCGCTACTAAACTTAATCCAAATACAAGACCAAAATTTACAGCTCTTTTTTTTTTCTTATATGATACCAATATAATATAAATATAATAAAACCAATAATAATAAAATAAATAATACCAATGGTTTTAAATCATCAATGACTTTACAATATATCAGAGTTTTTGGGGAGACAATATATTAAAAAGAAAAATACATAACAAACTACCCTTGTGGGAGCCATCTAACTAAACAAACATAAATAGTCAGTCGTAACTATAATTTACTCTCGAACCGCTACCTCGGAGCAATTTCTAAAAGACATGAAAAGTCCAAACTTCATCTTAATCATCAGAATACGCAATACCTGGTTATGAAACAACCAGCCCATATCGAATAGGGTGAGTGATTAACTCAGTGAATAAGTCCACTGACAAATTACCTTACGTGACAGTATATATAAAAATAAAGTTTTATGAAAATTAGAATTTTATTTAATAAATCTTTTATTTCATTAAATCAATTTAAAATCATGAATTTTTTTAAAATAATATATTTTAATGCGCACGTGACCCAATCCTTGGCCCACATCAGAGAAAATCATGAGAGTAAAAAATATCATCATATATATATATATATATATATATATATATATATATATAAAAAATAAGAATTTTCTTTTAAAAATCAAATTAAATTCATGAGCTTAATAGAATATAATTTTAATGCAATCACGTGGCCCAATCCTTGGTCCACGTCATAGAAATCATGCAGCTTAAATGATATGACCGGGTAGGGTTCTCAATCGGAAGAACCGTTCCCCAAAACAGGTGTGCCAAGCCCCAAGCGACTAAATCGCTCAAAAAGCTCCCTCGAGGAGACGTCGGATCTAGAAGACGCTGATGGGTCGCCGCTGCCATCACTACGAGAACACCAGCACAGGATGCCCCGGTTGCTGCAGACTCCAAACAAAGGAATCCGCCGCTGTAAGGAATGCTTTACCACACCCCTCACCGATCTTCGGACTCTTCGAGTCCTAGACCTTCCTTCCCAAAGGCGAAATACTATGGGGGATTTATTCCAGAAAATATGTCATGATATGCATCTTGATAAAATCTCCTAGGACTAGGTTGTCTCCACTAGTCCTAAATTTTTCTAAAAGTCTCGAAATGAAAATCTTTAATTCAAATGTTATTTCGAAAACATCAACATAAAAAATGTATTATGTTAATTCTTGAAACATGAATAGCATAATTCATGCTATTTTAAATGACAAGACGAAAGAATTAAATCATGCAACTTTATTCAGTAAGAAATGCAATTTCATCAATATGTAAAATATCAAAATCATGCAAAATAATCATAATATAAATGCGTAGATATCACATAATATCATACAAATATAATTAACACGTGAAATTCAACGATATAGAGAAAAGTTCACACGAAATAAATCGATAGGCCTACTCACCTCAAATAGACCCTAGGTCCGGAGAATGAAGCCCACAACAAAAATTATAACCTAGATAAATCAAATAAATTATTAATCAAAACCTATAATTTAAGTCTAGACCTAATTTCCTTAATCATAATCAATAGGTATAAATCTTTATACCCAATGAGCTAAATTTATCTCATATAAATCATACAAAAGAAAATATACTAGAACCTAGAAAGAGGATAAAAACCTATCAAACATATAACCAGTCACTAAAAGACAAAACCAGAAAAGACAAAAACCAGAAAAAACAAAATCAGAAAAGACAAAACAGAAAAGACAAAAATCCAGAAAATCAAAATAATAATAAAATAACGAAAATTCATAAAATAATATAAAAATACATTTTTTTTCAATAAAAATAAACTATTAGCCAATAAAAATTGAAAATAAATAAAACTTATTAAGTATAGGTACAGAACATAACTCTAGTATTATTAAAAACTTATATTTTAGAAATCTAAACATAGATATAATCTTTAAAATAAATGATAAATCGAAACCCTAAGTTTATGAATACTAAAAAAATTCAAAAAAACCTAACATAGATCTAACAATAATAAATAATATATCAAAACCCTAGTTTTTATAAAAACTTAGAAATCCAATAACATGAACATATATCTATCAAAACTCTAATTTTATTAAAAACTCAAAATCTTATAACATAAAAATAAATTTAATCTTTAAAATAAATAATAAATCAAAACTCTATTTTTATTAAAAGCTTAAAAATTCAAACACCTAAACATGGATCTAATTAATAATAAAAAATCAAAAGATAAAAAGAAAAGATTAAATACCTCTCTCTCTCTCTCTCTCTCTCTCGGCTTCGGCCGAACCAAAGACACTGCCGCACACCCCTAACATATATATACACTTAGATGCCTAAATCTAACGAAATTACAAAACGACCCCGGATTATTTTATATTTACAAATAGGTCCCTATCTGAATTACAGATTGATCCCTATAATATATAATAAAATTTCAACATTTAAAACTAGGTCCCTGAAAATCAATAACAATAAAAATTCAAAATTCAATCTTTTGAGATCAAAAGTTTATAAAATGGTAACCATTTAAGATCTTAAAAATCTTCGAAAGAAAATATATAAAATCTTTAACATTAACAAATAGTGTTTAAAATTATAAATTGAAATGGGCCCATAAAGATACACTAAATGAGTCAAAACTTAAAAACACACAAAATACACAAATTTCAATTCAAATATCATATTTATATATTTAAATTAAATATATAAATAAGATAAAATTCACAGGTATTACATACTTCCCCCCTTTAGGAATTTAGTCCTCTAAATTTAGGGGAGAACACAAAAAAAATATATATCATCCAATGATAACAACCATCCAATCAACAGTTGTAAGAGTAGTCTTACAATTCTAACTCTTAACAACATCAATACAATCATTTTACTAGTAGGGTTACACGTCCGTGTAATACCTAACAAGCACAATAATATAAAAAAAATGGTATAAGAATTTCAACTTATACCCCATAAACAATCAAACAAATATACATTCATACAATAATTGTATAAGTCAGCTTACATGTCTGACTCATACTCAACAAGCTCAATAATGTGAAAAATGGTATAAGATTCTAACTTATACCCCACAAACAATATTCAATCAAATGCACAAGGAAAACTATCAATGATTTGCATTGAAGTTCCAACAAATATCAATACAGACATACTATCATACAACAAAATAACCATATAAATTTGATGCATAATTCTTCCGCTGCGCCACTCTGCTAGTGACCCAAATCACAATGAATGAACTTATACATCAGAAACAATGACAACAATCATCAACAATCATTTACAATAATAACTGTATATGTCAAATACACCCATGCTTCACATCGTAGGTGTGATAACTCATACACCATAAGCAATGGCAAACAATACAATAAAAAATATACAAGTCACGCTCACCCATGTCCCATACCATGGGTGATTCGATATGTACGGAACAAGCAAAGACATTACAAGCAACAAATTGCATAAGTCAGCCCACCTACGTCCCATACCATAGGCGGTCCAACTAATACAATGCAAACATTGATAATCTATAGCAAAAAGAATCAACATCAAACAATTTCATACATAACTATACAAGTTAGGTTCATCTACGTCCCATACCATAAATGATCCAAATTTACCTAGTCAAAATAGGGGCAATAATAATGACAACAAAATGATACAAAGATGACACTAAAGATATTTACAATCTTTAGAATTTCTATATAAGAAAATCATCTACTGACATGGACATTCACGGATTGATTGAACCATCTGTGATGCTATACAAAACGTGAAAAACATCCTAATAAAATTGTGAATACATGGCTACACTGAACAACTTGAAAATATTGGTTGTTAAGGCATGCTTCTCTTGTGTGCATGCTTCGACGTATATTTAAAATGAGCAATCATCCACCATATAGTGCTCTTACATAGAGTAGCATCTAATAAGAATTCAAATCTTATATGCATCAATCCTAATTGACTCAACTTATCCTAGGCTTCAAAGGAATGATACTCGTACTGGCTTATCTCGAGGCTCTAACAAAAAAAAAAAATTTACAATGAACCAAAATAACTAAGCTCTATAAGATAGGGTATCAAAAACTCAGGTGGGATATCCTAAGATCCAATAATGCAATCGAAACTCTTAAAGATAAAACTTGATCTATACGCGTTCTAAATGCATATGAATCTGAATTTACAAGATGCAACTGTAATATCGATATCATAGCATAATGTAGAAAAATATTTAACACATTAAAATATTATAGATAAAATAAAACCTTCATGATAAACAAGTATAAATAATGTTTTAAATGAATTTAACGCTCATTCAATTTAATATATATAGCATAATAAATTTGTAAGCCATGTAAAATATATATAGAGTTACATTGTAATAAATTAACGTAACAAATATGTAGAGAGTTTAATTAAGAAAGATCTAGTAATATCTTTATTTTTGAATTATTAAGATTTGAATACATCGATATGATTTACTTAAATTTGACTTTGAAAACTTAAAATATAATTACAATTTATATAAATCTCATTTGAAATCTTTCATTTAAATAAATAAATAAATAAACATGAGTAACAGCTAAATTTATCGCAAGGTAAAAACATATATGTATATAAAAATATGGGTCACTTCTCCTTTAATAAGAAATTAATAGATTTAGGCTCAAGGGTAACCAAAATAATCAAATGATTTATACATATATATATATAGACCAATATAATCTCCTTAGGATGATCAAACTTAAGCTCTAAACTTCATAGGCTAACTAAGCTTAGGCTAATAGAAGATCAAGAATGAGATCGATAGAAAATTCGATGTCACGAATAGGAGAAGGCAAGACAATTCATATGAAAATTCCTCAAGAAATTCAGATACAGTGGAAGTGTCACTGACTGAGGCATTCAAATTGTAGTGGTTTCCACGATAATGGCTAGATATCCTCTGGATATCCTTTGCATCATTTATCTAGTAATCTCTAGGCATGAAGAGAAGAGATGAATATAATCAGATTTGATCAACCAAAACCCCCAATGCGAAATGGTTGCTGGCCAGGAATACGAAAGGCCAAAACTTTTGAAAAAAAAAACAATCAACACTTGCATGGAAGGCTAACAACAAATTCTCAAGATAACATTGAAACCAAGAATATTGATAATGAAGAGATTAGTAAGCATCTAATGCCCATTGATCTGAACCAAGCAAGAGGTAAAGCGAACCTTAGTGACAACTTGTTCACCAACAACAATGGTTATGTGAAGTGTAGATATCGAGATTCTAAACTTTTTTACTAAGAGCTTCACAAATCCGATAAAGTGAATGAATGTGTGGAACCCCAAAAAGAACATACGATGAATGACCAGAATAGAGACAACACTACAATCTCCTACAGTCATAAAAAAAATCCAAAATGAAATAACAAACATCACAAATAATAAGACTTTTTTTTTTCTCCTAGACACAAACCCTAACCTAGGCTCCGACAGGACGTGGCTCTGATACCATCTGTAACGCCCCACATTTACCTAACCGCTTATCGGACGGTAAATGGGTCGCTACTAAACTTAATCCAAATACAAGACCAAAATTTGCAGCTCTTTTTTTTTCTTATATGATACCAATATAATATAAATATAATAAAACCAATAATAATAAAATAAATAATACCAATGGTTTTAAATCATCAATGACTTTACAATATATCAGAGTTTTTGCGGAGACAATATATTAAAAAGAAAATACATAACAAACTACCCCTGTGGGAGCCATCTAACTAAACAAACATAAATAGTCAGTCGTAACTATAATTTACTCTCGAACCGCTACCTCGGAGCAATATCTGAAAGACGTGAAAAGTCCAAACTTCATCTTAATCCTCAGAATACGCAATACCTGGTTATGAAACAACCAGCCCATATCGAATAGGGTGAGTGATTAACTCAGTGAATAAGTCCACTGACAAATTACCTTACGTGACAGATATATAAAAATAAAATTTTATGAAAATTAGAATTTTATTTAATAAATCTTTTATTTCATTAAATCAATTTAAAATCATGAATTTAAAAAAAAAAATATTTTAATGCGCACGTGACCCAATCCTTGGCCCACATCAGAGAAATCATGAGAGTAAAAAATATCATCATATATATATATATATATATATATATTATATATAAAAAAAATAAGAATTTTCTTTTAAAAATCAAATTAAATTCATGAGCTTAATAGAATATAATTTTAATGTAATCACGTGGCCCAATCCTTGGTCCACGTCATAGAAATCATGCAGCTTAAATGATATGACCGGGTAGGGTTCTCAATCGGAAGAACCGTTCCCCAAAATAGGTGTGCCAAGCCCCAAGCGACTAAATCGCTCAAAAAGCTCCCTCGAGGAGACGTCGGATCTAGAAGACGCTGATGGGTCGCCGCTGCCATCACTACGAGAACACCAGCACAGGATGCCCCGGTTGCTGCAGACTCCAAACAAAGGAATCCGCCACTGTAAGGAATGCTTTACCACACCCCTCACCGATCTTCGGACTCTTCGAGTCCTAGACCTTCCTCCCCAAAGGCGAAATACTACGGGGGGATTTATTCCAGAAAATATGTCATGATATGCATCTTGATAAAATCTCCTAGGACTAGGTTGTTTCCACTAGTCCTAAATTTTTCTAAAAGTCTCGAAATGAAAATCTTTAATTCAAATGTTATTTCGAAAACATCAACATAAAAAATGTATTATGTTAATTCTTGAAACATGAATAGCATAATTCATGCTATTTTAAATGACAAGACGAAAGAATTAAATCATGCAACTTTATTCAGTAAGAAATGCAATCTCATCAATATGTAAAATATCAAAATCATGCAAAATAATCATAATATAAATGCGTAGATATCACATAATATCATACAAATATAATTAACACGTGAAATTCAACGATATAGAGAAAAGTTCACATGAAATAAATCGATAGGCCTACTCACCTCAAATAGACCATAGGTCCGGAGAATGAAGCCCAACAACAAAAATTATAACCTAGATAAATCAAATAAATTATTAATCAAAACCTATAATTTAAGTCTAGACCTAATTTCCTTAATCATAATCAATAGGTATAAATATTTATACCCAATGAGCTAAATTTATCTCATATAAATCATACAAAAGAAAATATACTAGAACCTAAAAAGAGGATAAAAACCTATCAAACATATAACCAGTCACTAAAAGACAAAACCAGAAAAGACAAAAACCAAAAAAAACAAAATCAGAAAAGACAAAACAGAAAAGACAAAAATCCAGAAAATCAAAATAATAATAAAATAACGAAAATTCATAAAATAATATAAAAATACATTTTTTTTTTTCAATAAAAATAAACTATTAGCCAATAAAAATTGAAAATAAATAAAACTTATTAAGTATAGGTACAGAACATAACTCTAGTATTATTAAAAACTTATATTTTAGAAATCTAAACATAGATATAATCTTTAAAATAAATGATAAATCGAAACCCTAAGTTTATGAATACTAAAAAAATTCAAAAAAACCTAACATAGATCTAACAATAATAAATAATATATCAAAACCCTAGTTTTTATAAAAACTTAGAAATCCAATAACATGAACATATATCTATCAAAACTCTAATTTTATTAAAAACTCAAAATCTTATAACATAAAAATAAATTTAATATTTAAAATAAATAATAAATTAAAACTCTATTTTTATTAAAAGCTTAAAAATTCAAACACCTAAACATGGATCTAATTAATAATAAAAAAATCAAAAAGATAAAAAGAAAAGATTAAATACCTTCTCTCTCTCGGCTTCGGCCGAACCAAAGACACTGCCGCACACCCCTAACATATATATATACACTTATATGCCTAAATCTAACGAAATTACAAAACGACCCCCGGATTATTTTATATTTACAAATAGGTCCATATCTGAATTACATATTGATCCCTATAATATATAATAAAATTTCAACATTTAAAACTGGGTCCCTGAAAATCAATAACAATAAAAATTCAAAATTCAATCTTTTGAGATCAAAAGTTTATAAAATGGTAACCATTTAAGATCTTAAAAATCTTCGAAAGAAAATATATAAAATCTTTAACATTAACAAATAGTGTTTAAAATTATAAATTGAAATGGGCCCATAAAGATACACTAAATGAGTCAAAACTTAAAAACACACAAAATACACAAATTTCAATTCAAATATCATATTTATATATTTAAATTAAATATATAAATAAGATAAAATTCACAGGTATTACAACATTGGTCTACTTAACTGAACATGGCACAAATAAATTAATCCAGCACAAAAATACTTGAGATGGATTTGCAAATACTTTGAAGTGTAATGTTCTAATCTTACATGCAAAAATATTGTCCGCTTTGTTTATTATTAGACTTATGACTCTGAAACATATTTTAATGTGTATGAGATTAAACGATGACAATAAACTCAATTCATCCTCACCCCACCATGGGTCTATTGGACCTCTTAACTATCACAGCTCGCACTCCCTCAACAGACAAGACACATCGTGTGAGATCATACATATCACATTATGTAGTGGACATTATCTGATACTAAATGTAATGCAACATGCTTATACAACATGGTATTGTCTCTTTTGCCCCTTTTTAAGATCACAATTTCAAAATAGTCTTAGTAATTTATGCTTTCATTTATCTACATATTATATCATCTTTCACTAGATGATCTGAGAGTAAATCAAGATATGGTATTCACATCACCCTTGTCCCACCATAGGTTTAATAAGACCTCTTGGATGTTATTACCCTATATAGGATCATACCCAATCCCACCCCATAGTAGTCAAGCTTTAATATGATATATATAATTCTCCAGACTGTATAAATACACATTTTAAAGTCATGAACCTATTAAAAAAATACAATATCTTGTTGTATAACCATGTCATGTTATTTGAAAACACATCGTGGGACCCAACATTTACATTGTGCGTTAGCAAATGATCAAAGGAATGGCTATTGCTCGAAAACATGCTTTGGTGATGTTGGTTATGTCAATGACCAATCCTAGACATAGACGACCAAGGTGGGGTCACCTAAAGCCCCCAAATATAGCGGGTCCCAAAATTTCAAAAATAAAAAATGTTTGATTCATATTTTATTGTAATTTTTATTTTGTTTTAAATTAGTTTATTTTATTATAAACATAATCAATTACTTTAATAGATTATATACTATTTTTATTCATTTTAATTATATTTTTGTTTTATTTTAAGTTTTTTAAACACATGCTTGTTTTATGTTTTTATTTTCTTAGTCATTTTTCGTCATTTCTTCCTATTTATAAGGATGCATTTTGGTTAAAACTAAAATTAAAATTAAAATTTTAATAATTGTTCAAAATTCTTATGATAATAATCATAATTTTTTTTTGTATGAATGGGGTCATTTTCCGACTAGGACCCCAATTCCCCTACATTAATCTTAGAGTGTTGTTACGTAATTTTTTTCTCAGTCCAAAACACAGTCTTATATATCTCGTTAGAAATCTAGTGAAACATATATTTCGTTAGATTTTGCATATACCTCATTAAATATATTTTTATACTTACTAAAAATGGGTCCATTCAACTTGAAATGGAACAATATGTATTTTTTTTTATCAAAGCATATAACTCATTAGATGATGATTACTATTTAAAAAAATGAAAATATGTGAGGTCTGAGTTTTAGTTGGTGAATATGACTGAGTGTAACATTTTCATTAATCTTAGGATCGGCCCAGGTTACGTCTAAATTAAGAATAGGCAAAAATACAAGAGAGAGGACTCTTAGGCCAAGAGGGAAAAAAAACACTTGGAACACAGTTACAAGAAGGAAACTCAGTAACAAATGAAACAAAATCATGAGAGCCACATCAGAGTAGTTCAAAAAAAAAAAAAGGAACTTTGAGAGATAGTCATGAATACACCATATGCTTGCTTATGCTTTTGTGTCTGATGATTCTAAGGGGAATGAATTTTGGACAAAAGGTGCTTTAATTTGGTTGATTGTGAAAATGAAGAAGCTATGAGACAATGACCTCTTGAAAAAGCCATGAAAAATAAAGAGATCACCTCTTAGTCAGGTGGAAACCGTTAAAGAAAGCAAAGCTAGAAATCCCAAGATACTTGCCAACTCCATTTAAAAAAGAAGCAAAAGAAAAAGAGGATAGATTTACAACAGTAGATACTTTGCCCAAAGTACACATCAAACCAACCTAGAAATATTACCATGATATTTAACTATTAAAGAAGAAGCGAACCTCACATGATTTTGAACCATTTGCAATAAGATTGTCAATTATCTTAAAAATATTAGTAAGATTGTGTGAATTTACGAGCATATGAAAAATTAGAAATTATTCAATATGTGAATATTTGAATGATTTATGAATGTCGAAGTATATTTTTGAAATATATTCATAAAAGTACACATGTTAGTATTAATGCATGGTTTAAATTCAATTATCCAATGTGATTAGAAATGATCCTAAAAATTTAATGACCCTACATTCTTTTTCTATGACATCGTCAAGAGACTAGAAGTCCTAAAGTCCCCAATATAATCTTCATTTTTTAAAAATTTACCATATGTCATCTTTAATGAGTTATCTAATACCCGACTAGTGTTCATATTTAAACATATCATTATTTAAAAAAATTATATGTGATATAAATACAAAATTATTTGAATTCAAAAATTAATACTATTTCTGGAATATTTAAAAATGCGTCTGGATATTAAGATGTCCTGGAATATATGGTCTGTTCCAAGGTTAAAACACAAATTTTAATAAACTGTAATATTTGGGGCAGGGGTTACATTGAGCTTTTATGCATTGTTAACCAAAGAAAAAAAGCGGTCAAAGAATACTTAATTAAATCAGAAATAAATTGAGTCTCTTGGGCCATTTTGGACTTCTATCTTAATTATCAAAAACCAAAAGACATTGGTGTTCATATGTAATCCTTTACAGACTTATTAAGTTAGATATACCACCTCTTATCTATTTTGAAACGGGGATATGTTTTATTTTAGGGTATACATTTATCAAATCATAAGTGAATATAAATAAGGATAAAATAATTTTGTATTTGATTGTGTTTTGAATTATTCTCGTTAGTAAACATAAGAATAAATGTTTTGTTGTTTGGGTAAAATGTGAATAAAGTATGAATAAAAATTTATAAAAGGTAAAAAAATAATGATAGTTGATTTGACATATGATTTATAAGAGGTGATGACAGTTGATTTGACAGTGAATCCACATATTCTTTGGGTGGAATAACATAAGATAACTTTAATTCTAGGGGTTGATTAGAATACATATACCACTGTATCAGGATTTATCATGACATACTTTATCAAGGGTTATTCGGGGTAAACAAACACTTGAAAATTCTTATCCGGGGTTATCCAGGCTTATCCGGAGTGTTACACCAAAAACAAACGGATGCTTAATTTTAAATAATTATTCATGCCACACCTCCCCCCCAAATATTCTTCTCCTGCAATTTTATAACTATGTAGATTCTCATATATGGTGTAAATAATTATTTGAAGCATAGATTATATACTGTAGTTTATATGAAAATTAAAAAAAAAAAAATTAAACTGTTCAATGATGTCGAATTATTTTAAATATAATTGATTCACAAAAAAAAGCGGGATTAAGAGAAGATTTTTAAGTCTTTTTTTTATTTTTATTTTAGTCCGATTGCACATGCTACTATTATTTTTATTAAACTGTTGCTAACATGGTGAAACAGCCACATTGTAGCTTTTCCAAGTTTAAAGGGAACAAGTGACTTTAACATGAGACAAAATGAGGAGAGAGGAAACACAGTGAACCTGGTTTTCAGATTTTACATAGATCATATAATATAACAAATTGGTGTAAGATAAGGTTTACTCAGTAAATGATTTGTTTCTGTTCACAGTTTGGTTGGTGAAGCATGTGATATGATGAAGTGTCCCATATTATTTTATGATGATGCAAGTTAAACAATGCAGTCACCAATAATTAATAATTCAAAACATGTTTTTTGGATTTAATTGCTTTTGTGCTGCTACAATCAATGTTGTCGAGAAAAATGAATTAAATTGTGCATTGTCTAATTAAGCACTATAATCAAATCCACTCATAAATCACAAGCTACCTTTATCTTCAAACATTTCCAAACACTAGTTTTTGTTGGTCTCTTTTATTTAAAATCACCCATTTTAGACCAATTGGTGGACAAGGCATTCTAGTGGGTTGACCCTTGCATGAAATGGTGAAGAGAGATGATTGAGAATTTGAGATTCACACTATAAAAACAGTGGGGAGGAATCATCAAAGAAATTGTAATAATGTCTTTGTTGAATCCTCCCCCCCCCCCCCCCCCCCCCCAAAAAAAAAAAAAAAAAAAAAACAAATGCTGTCCCCTCAGATCCCATTGAAGAGTTCTACATGGTAGAAAAGGATGGGCTAAGGCTTTTAGATCATCATCTGCATTGGCAAAAGATGGTCACATCAGTTTTGGTTCTTTTCTGTGCTGAGAGTGATCTAATGCTTCACTTTTTTTTGACCCATTGTTTTCATTTATTGCTTTCAATTTTTAATCTCCAATCCACCTCATCTGATGAAGAACAACTTTTGTTACTGGCATGTGCACTGACCCAGAGACAAAACCTGAGAAGGATTTGATGGGAAAGGCCGTTTGATCTTTGTTTTGTCGAATTGGGTCTACTAACTAACTGTAGTCCATAGCCATCTCACCCTCTTGTTTGAACTTTTCATAGACAAATTTTTAGGTAGGGTAGATCTAATGGGACCAACAATTGGATCTGTCATCCCTGGTGGAGTGGAGGCTTCACTATGAGTAGTGGAGATATGGTTCGCACTTTGAGACACTGCATCTTAGGTTCCTAGTGGAAGGTCAGAGCAAGACCTGAACATAGTCCAGTCATGCGGGTATTAAATGAACTCTTAGAATGAGTTCTGTATGTGATCACAAACAAATTGTTTTAATTTAGGGACTATTAATTGGTGGCATATATCTATGCCTGCCTAAGGTAAAGAACAACCCTGTCGGGTATTAGGGGATGAGATCTTGTGCCCCGTTTTTTTATTGATTACTTAGTCTCGTGTTGATGTTGATATATCTGGTCAAAGAACTCATAAAACCTAACGAACTACTCGATTGTTTTAAAGCTTTTTCGGCAATGGCACGCTAATCGAGGAGGTTCAAAGAACCATAAGTGGTTCAATAGGGTCCTACATTTTGGTCCAAGCCATGACAATCACACTGAAAACCCAAACTCCTCCACATAAGATCAATGTTAGCCTACAGAAGCCTAAGCCAACAAGAGTGAAATCCAACAAGAGCCTCAATAGGCTCAAACGAGGCACCATTGTTAACAACACCAGACGTCACTCAATGAACCGTACAAACCATCTAATCCATTCCCAACACAAACATGGGGAGTCTTTCTGCAAGTTAGGCAAATCCACAAAGCCCCCTACAAGTCCTAAAACTGCCAGAAATCCTGAAAAAACACACCCTACTCCATGCAACATAATCTATTATTATTGTAAGTCCAGTTGATCTTGGAAGCTATGCAAACATTCAAAGAACAAAAAGGAAAAAAAAAATACACACACATACCCAAAAATTTTTGAAAGGGAAAAAAAAATCTCACAGTGTGTCTGTGACTCCCTTTATCTTTATCTCTCTTTAACTGCTTTTGCAAAACCCCCAAACGAGGGAAGACCGTATGGAGAGCGGGTGGTAGCTCCTATGTCAATTATTTTTTTCACTTATTTTAACATTAACATGTGTTCGTTTGTATTTTTCTGGGCCCTTGGGTTTGGGTTATTAAAAACACCTCGAGAGGAGAGAGAAAGTGGGAGACTTACATGGAGGCTTTTTATTCTCTTCAAATCTTCAAATTTGACGCTTTGGTGTACTGTGGACGAGGTTTTGTGAAGGGGCAACGTTTTTTCTCATCTCTCTCTGAACAAATGGAACAAAACAACCATTTTTAACAACTGTTGTTTCTGGCATTCTATGTTTTGCTTCCTTCGCTACAAACCCCGTTATTGGTGGTGAAAGAAAAAACAAAAAACCATCTTTTTTTTTTCTTTCTACAGAACCCGGAAGGCATGTATTGTGGGGGGAAAGTCTAGTCTTTGATTTAGGTTAGGTCTCTTTTTGAGAAATCAGTGGTTTTTAGAGGGAGAAAACTGAGACCCATTGTTTGTTTTTGAATTAATCCTTCGTTTTAGAGCATTTGGAATCCATCGAGTGTGTTATAGGCTCTCTTTCTTGCCGCATTGTGGCATTTGGTGAAACCCTTACAGATTGAGCTGTATGAGGAGGCCCTGAAACAATGAGAGATGAGAATGAGAAGAAAAGCAAGGTTTTATTATTATTATTATTATTATTATTATTATTATTATTATTCTTGTGTGTTTGGATTATATGCATTTTTTTTTTGTGTTGCCTCTGTTTCATTATGGGAATCCTTATTTTGTTTTGTTTTTGTTTTGTTGTTGAGAGAAGCTTTCATGGTCCAAGTCCCTTGTGAGGAAATGGTTCAACATAAAGAGCAAAGCTCAGGACTTTCACGCCGATGATGTTGTTGAAAGAGGTGGGTATCTCATCCTTTGATGATTGTTCTACAAAATTAGATCCTAAAATGGGGATCTGGGCTTTGTTGGTATAAACATAAAGATCTGTTCTTTTATTTTTCCTTGCATTTAAAATTCTTGAATTTGGGTCACCTTGTTTTTTCAAGGATTTGTTGCACCAAATGCTGGATACCTCCAATAGCTCCTTATTTATCATCTCATGAAATTTTTTGTTGCCTCTCTTGTTTCAAATCATGGCTTTTGATACATACATGTAACATTGCCCCAACCAACACAAAACAGTTTATTGAAAACTGTTGTGTGACTGTTTTTCCCCGTCTTTTTTTACAGGTGGGGATGGGGAGTGGAGGTCCAGCTTCACTAAGAGGGAGGCCTGCACAATCAAGAAAAGTAGAACAGGTTTCACTGCAACATCCCTCTGATTTCAGTTGCTTTGGTGCACATAAAAATCACCAATTTTTATATCACTTCATTTAGTTTATCTTTGACTAAATTTTCTCTTCATTTTTTTTCTACCAGAGAGAATGCACAGGAAGAATCCGGACCGAATCCGGAGAGGAAAGATAGATCTTGATGTTGCCCAAGTCACTGATGTTCAGCAATATAGGTAATCTCCTCTTTTCTTTTCTTTTTTCTTTCTTTCACTCGTGCTTGATTCATTTCGACACAGGTTATTGAATTTTTCTTCTATATGTGTTCATCTTTTGTTGGTGTGGTTGACAGGATATTCACCGCAACGTGGAATGTTGGAGGCAAATCACCTCCTAGTCATTTGAATCTTGAAGATTGGCTACATGTTTCACCTCCTGCTGATATATATGTATTGGGGTAATTTTATTTTTCTCCCTCTGTTGATTTCATTAGTATTACTATTATCATAGTTTAATGTATTGAGAATGAAGAGATTTCTTTGTGTTTCAGGTTTCAGGAAATAGTACCTCTTAATGCTGGGAATGTGCTAGGCACTGAAGACAATGGCCCTGCTCGAAAGTGGCTCGCTTTGATCCGAAAGACCCTTAACAACCTTCCTGGCACCAGTGGGAGCAATGGAGGCTATGGAACACCCTCCCCTGTTCCTGACCCGATCGTTGAATTAAATGCAGACTTTGAGGGTTCTATGAGGCAGAAGGCCTTCTTCCACCGACGGTCCTTCCAGAACCTAAGCCGAAGCCTGAGAATGGACAATGACGGCTCAGGGCCCCAGCCTAGTTTGGACCGCCGGTTCAGCGTATGTGATCGTGTCATGTATGGTGGCGGAAGGCCAAGCGATTTTGATCCCAGCAATTTCAGATGGGGCGGTTCAGATGATGAGGATAATGGATGTGGCGATTCTCCGAGTACGGCATATTGTTCGCCTATGTCATATGGTGCGTCTACTTGCATGGGCGATAGAGATAGGTCTTCTGGGCATTCTCGATACTGTTTGGTTGCAAGCAAGCAAATGGTTGGGATATTTCTCACTGTTTGGGTGCGAAGTGAACTGCGAGATGATGTGAGAAACATGAAAGTTTCCTGTGTTGGAAGGGGTCTAATGGGTTATCTTGGTAACAAGGTATGCTAGTACCATTATTATTCTAAATTTTCATACTTTGAAATATGAACTTTTCACTTGGATCTCTTGGGATTGTATAAATTTGGATTTACCTGACATTTGGTTCTTTCACTAGGGTTCCATTTCCATAAGCATGTCTTTGCACCAAACGAGTTTCTGCTTCATATGTAGTCATCTGACTTCGGGGCAGAAAGAAGGAGACGAGATACGGAGAAATTCTGATGTAATGGAGATACTGAGGAAGACGAGATTTCCTCGCGTTCATGGGATGGGTGACGAGAGATCACCCGAAACGATTCTTGAGCATGAGTAAGCACATATTTCAATCATACAGCCCTTATTGTCACCCACTTTTTACTGTAGCTCACCTATTCATTTTTTCCATCGCTTTTTTGATAGTCGAATTATATGGCTTGGAGACTTGAATTACCGGATTGCTCTCTCTTATCGCTCAGCGAAGGCATTGGTTGAAATGCACAACTGGAGAGCACTGTTGGAAAAGGATCAGGTAGTTGTCTTTGCTTACAATCAAATTGCTCTTACTCTTTCAGTATATTTATGTTCTCAAAGATATAGATCATTATGTTCTATTTATTACCAACAATTCTAAACTAAAACATCAACAAATCTATGTGCTTAAACAGAAAGCCACAACCTGTTCTTTTCCTTTTTATACAGAGAACTATAACTCAAAAACTTGAACAACACCTATATTTTGTCTTTTATTTGAACAGCTTCGTATAGAGCAGAGGAGGGGTTGTGTTTTTGAGGGATGGAATGAAGGAAGAATATATTTCCCACCGACATACAAGTATTCAAACAACTCAGACAGATATGCGGGGGATGATTTGCATCCCAAGGAGAAGCGAAGGACACCCGCTTGGTAATATTGACCATTTTAACTTACCATGAAAATCCTATGATTCTTGTTTTTTCTAATTCCCAATTGACAAGCTACTGAGCTGTTTTTTTTTATATTGTATTTAGGTGTGATCGGATTTTATGGTATGGGAAAGGCCTCAATCAGTTATCATATGTGCGTGGCGAATCCCGTTTCTCAGATCATAGACCTGTCTATAGCATATTTACAGCTGAGGTTGAATCAATCAACCATAACCGGATTAGAAAGAGTGCAAATTGTTCGAGTGCTCGAATCGAGGTGGAAGAACTGTTGCCTTACTCACATGGATACCCAAGTTCACATGGATACCCAAATCCATATGGGTACCTTCACTCACATGGATATACCGAACTCAGTTTCTTTTGAAAGGAGAATCAAAGAACCGAAAACATGGTGCGTTTTTATCACTGATTATGTTATTTTTAAGAAGGAAGAAAAGCAAGGCAATAAGAAGCTTGGCATTAATTTAGGCACTCATGATTTCTCATATCTTGTGTAGGTTTTACAATTTTGACATCTGAATCCACAAGATCTTGGAAAATCAGAGTTTATGCTTGTTGCAAGTTCATGTACGGTAGGTGTCTTTTTTTCAATTACTATCAGAAGGGAATCCATTGTCTTTTTTCAATTACTATCTGAAGGGAAGCCATTGAGCAATCTAACAAAATTAGGAATAAAAGTCCTCCAAATACTTTATTTCCAGTCATCCAAAATTTGAAATGGCTTTTATGTCTGAATTAGGAATCACCAAGTATGAAATGCAATTGGAGGAAGTTTTGCCACTGTAAATACAAAGAGGTAACAATTTATCCTTGTTGTCTCTACCAAAATACATGTCTTTGATTATTGAAAATCAAAATTCATGATGATGCTTTATTTAGGCATTCTGGTGCTATTATGATTGCTTTTTTTTTGTTGTTCATTCTGTATTATATCTGAGATTTCATCTATAATTAGGCAGTTACGTTGGATTTGCATGATAAAAACACATCTTATCTCCTATAAACAAAATTCCATGTCCGTGTCCCTACTTTCTCTACTCTCTAACTAAAAAACCGTCTCCCAGAGGCCTAATTATCTGCAGTTTTTCTTTCTCCTGATCTCAGCAGGCATTATACAATTAACAAGATCCTCACATTTGATGCTCGTAAACCATGTCGATTCAGCAACAATTTTCATGAGCGATCTCACACTAATTGAAATACCAGGTAAAAAGGGAAGCTCTTCAGATGAATTTGAACTAGTACCAACAACTAACAATTCAAAATACCAACTGAAATTTTTTACTTTCCCTCCTTTACAGAAACAATGGGTGGCACAACCAATGTGAAGGCACAAGTGGGTCTAAATGATTGCTAACATTCCTGATTATTTGTGATGATTTATTTGAACAGTTACAGAGGAAAAAAAGGGGATGATGAAAGGGCATATCTCAAGTTCAATGGTTTCTCAGATTATTTTATATGCAGTGAAAACATGTGTAGACATTGCATTGTAATTCATTTTAGTGGGGGAAGTGTATAGTTGTATGATTTTATCATTATTATGGAGAAAAAATGTCACACCAATTGATTGGTTCCTTCTCATCATATCTGTTATTTCTTTCTTTATGCATTATGCATATTCTCTGATGTGGATATGTATGAATTGGCACAAAAAAGAGGGACAAAATCTTGTTCATGCGAGACATTGGGCTTTCTTAGGGGACAGTAAGGGAAAAAACAAAAAAGAATCAAAAGCAAAGAGGGTTTTCTTTGACTGCTCTGTCAAAAAAGTCAGATTCTGACTGGAAGTTTAATAAGGCATGAAGCCTTGAATGTTATGTAAGTAGGGGTGGTAAACGAGCCGCGCTTTGACATGTTCAAGCTCGGCTCGTTTATAAACGAGCTGAGCCGAGCTCACGAGTCTCAACGAGCCTAGCGTTTTTCATTTTAGGGTTTAGCATTCTTCATTTTAGGGTTTTTAGGGATTGAAAATAAAATTTTAGTCTAAATGAGTCAAGTTTATGAGCTTAAACGAGCATAACTTTGTATTAATTTAATGTTCTGATTTTATAAAGGAGTTTAGTCAAGCTTCAACTAAATTTTAATAACACGAACGAGTCGAATTTGAACATAAAATGAAACTTGATCCAGGTCCTGAGTCTAGCTGAGCTTTTAAACTTGTTCAAGCTCTCTCATTTGTCTAAATGAACGAGCCTGAACGAGCTCAAATCGAGCCGAGCCCGAGTGGCTTAGTTCGTTTACCCTACATGTAAGCGGGTTAATTTACATGACTACCCTTTCACGTTTGAGATTCCATTTTCTTCCAAGTTTGCCGAGTGGGGTGAAGCGTAAATGAGGGGGAATATAGCCATAGGTGACTAAGGGAGGAAAAAAATTGTTTATTTTGTAAGAATAACCATGATTATATTTGGATAAGTTAAAATAATGTTCGATAATTATTCTAAGGGGTGTTGGAATTGTTTTATTAAGGCTTGTATATATTAATGGATACAGTTACCATTATCTATCAGTTTAAAAGTTTTTGTTTTTTTATCTTACTTATAACTCACACATATTTTAAAAATTATCGCATTTATTATATATCACACACATTTCTCACATTTATTTACAAACACAAACAATATAAAAAGTTATAAGCTATTATTTATCTTTTATCTATCATTTATGCTCACTTTATCTAATGTAAAACAAACAACAAAAAATGTTACTTTTATAATTCTCAACGAAAATATAAAAAAAACGCAACCAAACAAAAATTTATTTATATATTATGCTTGAATGGCCATTTATACTGTATAACTAATGGACCCCAAACGGGTTAGGGTTTTTTTGGTATTTGTTGTTCATATTGTAGACTTCGAGGATGGGCCACCGTCGGATTTGTGGTTCTATTAATCTAACGGACAATATTGATCCGTGCTTTACTGTGATATGACTGGAGGTTTATCTAGCCTCCGGGCAATGTCAGTGTAAGTTTACTTTTTTGAGTTTTTTGGTCTTGAGAGACGCGAGACCTAATAAGAGTTCCATTCTTCCGCTGACGAAGTTTTACCTGTCCATTGAGAGGGCTATTGAACGTGAAATTCAGTTATGATAAAATAGTTAGCCGTAGTATTGAACCATAGGTGCACGTCAGCAACTCCGAGATTTCTCTGCCCCGCTTATTCTTTATTGGGCGGTTGTGATTTCTTCCTTGTGTTTGGTTGCGCGACTGTGTATCGTTTACGATTGCAGGAAGCTGTATTTATAATCGTGTAACTAAACAGTTTTAAATTCAATAATTGCAGACAAATAGTGTCCAAAAGCTGCGATTTTAAAAAACTGAAAAAATAAGTTTTCTGCAGAATCAATTTTACAATCGCAGATTCCTGCAGAATCAGTTTTGCAATCGCACAATCAAACGCACCCTAAGAAATGATACGTAGACCAGCGGACACAGTAAAATTGTGCGGGGCGACTAACGCAGGTATTGTTACTCCGCACGCACAGAGTATGTTGTGTGCGTCGGCTTACGTGTTGTCTCCTAACAGTTTTTTAAAAAAGGTTAACTAAAAAAATTAAAAAAAAAAGAAAAAAAAAAGAAAAGAAAAGGAGAGAATAGATTAAAAGAGGAAACAAAAGTACAGAAAAGTGGATTCATGTCTCTCTCTCACTCAGTTTTCTGTGCGTTCCTTTTTTAAAAATTTTTTTAATGTTTTTTTATGGTTTTTTAATATAGTAGAATTTTTGTTTTACTGTTTCAATTCTACCCCAACTTTAACTTTTTTACGACTGACTCAGGTCCTTTCATCATCGACTGATTTGATGGTGGCAGTAAAGAGGGGACTGACCTGATCTGTGTTGATTGAACGGTTGAGATCTACTTGTGTTTGCCGAGGATAAATGAGTGAAAAATAAATAATCATGATTATGAAAAAAATATCAAATAAATTATGAAAATATTTTGACTTTAAAATAAGGGGAAATTAATTAGGGGTCCCTGACCCTATCTCCTTATTAACAATAAGTCCCTGATCTGTTTTAAGTTTTCTTTAGATCCCTCAGTTAGTGATGGTATTTTCTTTAGGTCCTTCCATCTTTTTTCCATCCAATCTTTTGTTTTTATCCCTCTTTTACCCTCAACATAACAGTGTACATGGAACTCCTTCTTCTCCAACATCTCTTTCTCTCCCAAAACCCCACATAGGGTATGAATGTGAGACCTCCTCCACCAGCCCCTCCACCGTGCCTCCCGCGCCCCCCATTGCATCCCCCGACCTCCCCGGCCGCCTCCCCGACCTCCTCCACCAGCAGTGTACATATGATGCATAACAGTGTACACCATGTAACAGACACATTTCATAACATTTATAAAAGTAACAGACAGAACCTGTAACATCTTTAGCAGTGTACATATTCTGAATAACAGTGTACACCATGCAATAAACACATTCTGTAATATTTATAGCAGTGTACATATGCTGCATAACAGTGTATATCATGTAACAGCCACATTTCATAACATTTATAAGAGTAACAGACAAAACCTGTAACATTTTTAGCCGTGTACATATGCTGAATAACAGTGTACACCACACTATAAACGCATTCTGTAACATATTTAGCAGTGTACATATGCTGCATAACAGTGTACACCATATAACAGACATTTCATAACATTTATAAAAGTAACAGACAGAACCTGTAACATCTTTAGCAGTGTACATATGCTGAATAACAGTGTACACCACACTATAAATACATTCTGTAACATATTTAGCAGTGTACATATACTGCATAACAGTGTACACCATGTAACAAATATTTCATAACATTTATACCAGTAACAGACAGAACCTGTAACATTTAGAACAGTGTACATTTGCTGCATAACAGTGTACACAATGTCAAATAACAAACATGTAACATCCACAACATGGTACACATACCGCATAAAAGTAATTCATCCACAATATAGAAAACCTGTAACATCCACAACAGATGTAAAAAATACACCACATTACACCACCATTAAATTATTTCACAAACACATTTATTTTTTATATGTTTCACTGTCTTCTTGTATTTTCTTTATCCGATTCTCACTCTCTTTAGCTTTTTGAATGACTTTGACTGCGTACTCCCCTCGGAACCTTGGAATGTCTTTTTGTTTGAAATTCATGTTCGTTCCTTTTATGAGGTGCTCGCCGTATTTAAGCACAAACATGCCAAAATCAACCTTACAAACACCATAAACATAATATTTTATCACGTTCTTGTAGAAATTAATAATGAGAATATATCGATAACACTGACCCATTAGATTGTTGTGGACATTGGTCATCCCTTATGATTGGCTAGTCTTCATCAACATTCAAGATGAAATGATTAAGTCTGAAATACATCTTCAGCCACTGAACCTGCACATTGTAATTTCAAAATGTTAGAAACAGTGGTGGACAATCTTTCATACTACATAATTAGAATAATGATTTAACAGTGCACATATAAAGCATAACAATGTATCAAAGAAGCATAAAAATGTACAGGAAGAGAATAACGGTGTACAATATAACAAAATGACTTTTAAATCAACATAACATACGTAATGGCTCATAACAATCCTTGCAGATCCAAACCAAACATGTTTTCTATTAAAAGTATACTTCAAACCAAGAATGATCTACATAAGTACAAATTTCAATAAATGCTACAAAACAAAAAAAAAGATGGGATGTCTTCAATCCCAAATCTCAACTAAAAAAAAGTCATGCTAATAGAATAGCATATCTAAAATATTTCTTAAATCCAAATATGTGT
Organism: Acorus calamus; assembly: GCA_030737845.1. Lineage (NCBI taxonomy): Eukaryota > Viridiplantae > Streptophyta > Magnoliopsida > Acorales > Acoraceae > Acorus > Acorus calamus. Next base: position 7,754,750 of record CM060879.1, read on the forward strand.
ACAATACTACAAAGAAAGGTGAGATTAAGAAAAGATCTGCTATCACAGATATTAAGTTAAGGCTGATGCACCAAGGCTAGCATGAAACAAGTCACGCTAGCACTAAAATTTTGTTTGATGACATAAATATTAAAAACCTACAAGGGCATATCTCATCTAATGAAAAGGAAGATGGGTTATAGGAATGCTCCTAATAACCACATAGCAGCAACATATAAATGGTTTTTGTTATAAAAAAAAAAGAAAAATGGGACAAGTGTTCAACTTTGGAATACAAACTGATAAAAACAATAACAAAGTTATTAATAACTGTAAAGCTATAAGTCCATAGGTCACATGATAAATTGAATGAAAGAGCACCTCTTCACAATCCATCGCTATGGAAGATAGATCTATCCAGAATCACAGATAAAAAGATTTAAGGGTGTACATATCAAGAATATCAGTGTACACAAAATATTGTAAACATAAATCTCACAAGCAAACACACCCAAGTGATGGATTTACATTAGAAATTAGAACATCCATGTGACCCCCTCCCCCCCCCCCCCCAAAAAAAAAGGGGGGGGGGGTCACATCCATGTTTTCAACTATTGCTATGTTAATTTCTATGGACTAAATGACTTTGGAGGACAGATCTATCCAAAATCACAAATAAAAAGATTCAAGGGAGTACATATCAAGAATATCAGTGTACACAAAATATTGTAAACATAAATTTCGCAAGCAAACACACTCAAGTGATGGATTTACATTAGACATTAGAACACCCACAACAACAACAGATAACAATAACAATTTACATTACAAGTAGAACATCCATAATGAAAAAAAACACCCATCACCATAGCCATACCCTTTCTTAAGAACAACAACAGGACGCAATTTTTAATATTTTTTTATGTCACACTCAAGAGGAGGCACAAAGGATTATCAGATATTCCCAAAATGTCATCCACATTTTAATTGAATGTATCAACAGGTTTTTCCAAACAAATCTCATGTGTCAAAAGTGAAAGAGGGGTTTGTAATGCTTACAGGTTGACCTAGCCTTAGAAATGAAAGAGGAGAGGCTCTTGAAGTCGGCGAGGAAGGGCTTCGACGAAGGGGGTTTTGCCGGAGTGGGAGATGGTTAGCGTCGATGGAGGGAGCTCGATCGTCGAATCTGCCGTTTTTGGGGGGATGGTCGTCGAATCTGTCGAGAATGGGTGGGGAAAGGAAGGGCTTCGATGTAGGGAGCTTAATCAGGGACGGGGGAGGGCGTTCGTCTTCGGAGGGGCGTTCATCTTCGGAGGGAGCTTCGACGGGTCTTTTATCTTTGACAAGAGTTATGATTTGGAGGAGAGAGAGGGGTAGAGAAGATGGGTTTTAAGTGAAAGGGTATAATGAGAATACCAAACGTCCGTTTGGGTATCCGTTACTGACAGGGACCCAAAGATAATAGGTTTTGATACTTAGGGACTTATTGTTAGGAACAAATGTTGCAGGGACTTATTGTTAATATGGAGATAGGGTCAGGGACCCCTAATTAATTTCCCCTTAAAATAAACATATGAATTTGTGTTCCATCTAAATGGTGGAATTAAATTTATTCTTTTTTTTAATATGAATATCGATGAAAAAGATGAATTTTTTATCTTATATAAATATTGATAAATTAACTTCAAAATTTTATCTTATCACCTAGTAGTTTATTTGTGATGTACACTTAAATGAATTGATTATATATTTTTATGTATTTTTATAGTTGAATATATCTACCATAAAGTAATACACATACTATGTGAAAAAAATAAAAATATTTACTATTTATTTATTCATTATATACTTAATTTTTGCAATTTTATACCTTTACTACACAATTATATACCTTATCAATTTTAAAAAAATGATAAAGACTATGAATGACTATCCATGGTATTTTGGAAAAATTATTTTCCTGGTTAATGTCAATATTTTAGAGTAAAAGATTGAAGACTAATAGAGTAATTTTTTTCATTTTCCACTGAGACTACAATTAATGTAATATTTCCCATTGATAGTTTTTTTTTTCGGTGGTTATTGCCTATTGATAGTTTAATTAATGTAATAAAAAATCACATTGAATGTTAATAAATGTCTGTATAACAAATATAAAAAATATTTGTTTATTAAATTCTATTTTACATTTTTTTTAATAAAGTTGCATTAAACAATTTAATTACTTTCGATTTATCCAACACTATTTTATTTTTAGTTTTTTTCAAATCATATTTTACATTTCCTGATAACTAATGTAATAAAAACAACATACTTTTAGAAAATCTACCAACAATGAATTTTTTTTTCTTGTACAACCCAAACAATGATTGATGTAAAGTTGAGCAAGAGTCTAGGGACAAAAAATTTGTCCATCCTCTAACTTTTAATTAATATGTGTGGTACTATTTTTGTGATCTTCACATCACATTGGATCACCCATTTTATCAAGATTTAATTATTGGATCATTAATTTTCTTCTGGAAAAAAGAATGTAAAAAGAATTTTGATCCAATGACCCATTCTTTCCCATTTTTAAGCGTATTCATTCTAAATCAATGACAAAACATGTTATCATTTTTGAGATGGTTAATTGTTCTTTTCTTACCTGGTTGAGTCAAAATATTAGCTAATTGATATGTCAACCATGTATGCAGTCCTCTCCGCATTGCACATAATTTTTAAAAAAATTAAAGATATATTATTATAAAAAGTGAAGTATACACTGAGATCAATAGTGTAATTTTTATTTAAAAAATAAAAAAATTATAAATTTTTATATACTGCAATAGTGAAATATAAACTATGATAACGCAGTGTATATAATACACTATCGCTGTGTATAAGCGACTATGTGTGACGCCTAGTCCAGGCCCAAGAATCCCAAGATGCCTATAGATTGGGTGAGGGTGCGGTGTTTAGTCCCACATCGCCTAATGAGAGGAAATAATCTGCGCTTATATGTGAGCACAACTCTTACACACCAAGACGCGTTTTAAACCGTGAATTCATTTAGGGGCAAACTCTTATATTTCAAGACGCGTTTTAATGTCATGAGCCCATTTAGGGACAAAGCGGATAATTTCTTGTTGTGTAAGCCTGAAACGTTACAATTTTTATCAGAACATGTCTACTACGCGATGGTGGGTGTGAGTGGCCCCACACGAGGATGTGTGGCCTATTAGAGGGGATGATTGTGACGCCTAGCCCAGGCCCAAGAGGCGTATTTAGTCCCCATCGCCTAATGGGAGGAGATAATATATGCTTATATGTGAACATAACTTTTACACACCAAAACATGTTTTAAAGCCGTGAGCCTATTTAGGGGCAAAGTGGATAATTTTTTGCTATGTAAGCCTGGAGCGTTACACTACAAGATCACTTCTGAGCTGTAGATGGGGTTATAAAATGAACTGAGTTTATATACACTACTATATTTTTCTTTATAAAAATAAAAAGAAATAAATTTTATATTTTATATTTATTAAAATAAAATTTTCTTTATAAACTGTGATAGTATAATACATACACTAAAATATTATTTTATCCCAGTGTATAAGCAGATAAAGGATTGCTTCTGAGTTGTAAATGAGACTAAAAATTTGGATCACCCATATTTTTTCCCAAAAATGATTTCTACGGATAAAGTTTTAAACTAGATTTTGGAATTTGATTTTACACCAAATTACACCAGGATTGAATCAAGGACTAAAGTTGATTCTCCCATCAGAGCACTTTTTTTTTCAAGTATTTTTTGAGAATATAATAATAATTAAAAGTGTTCTGACTTCTGAATGTCAAATAACATAGAAAACCTTGAATCTAAATTCTACAATATGGAGTGAAAGCATTAATGTAAATCAATGGGTGTGGTTACGCCCACCAACCAAGTTACTAGTAGCACTATCCTTTTAAACCCCCCACACTTCTAATGCATTCCCAACCCTACCATCTACCTATTTTCAAATGAACTCCTCTCTCTTCTCCCTATTCTCTCTTTTTTTGGTCTTCTCCTTCACATCTGGTGGAGCGATTTCCGTCGTGAGTCGATCAATCCGTCGAGAGTCTACTGTGAGTCCACCACGAGCCCATCGTGATGGTGATCCCCTTCCACAGTCCGCCCTGACGCCCCCCTACGATGCCCCCAAGCATAAAAAATAAGTAAATCTCTTTTACATCCATTGTTATTAGTGATTCATGAGTTACTTGATCTCTTTCTATATTTCAATTATTGAAGGTTTTTTTTATTGTAAGTTAGGGTTTTCATAGGAATTTATGATGTTTTAGAGAAATGCTTGGTTTGGGGTCTTTTTTTGTTGGATTGTAAATTAGGATTGTGATTGCATTTGCTTGGTTTAAAATCCTTACCCTACAAGTATTGAGATTGTTTTTATTCAAAGTTAGGGTTTTGATAGAAAGTTGGGGTATTATTAAAACAATGTATGGTTTGATCTCTATTTTTTTTTGGATTGAAAACCATGTGTGTGGTTCCATTTGTTTGATTTAATCTCTTACATTACAAGTAATGGGTGTTTTTTTTATTGTAAGTTAGGGTTTTGGTAGGAATTTAGGGTATTTTTTAGAGAAGTGAAAGATTTATGGCTTTTTTCTTTTGCTGGATTGCAAGTTATGATTGTGACTGCATTTGTTTAGTTTAAAACTCTTAGATTACATGTATTGATGTTTTTTTATTCAAAATTAGGGTTTTGATAGGAAGATAAAATATTGTTAGAGCAATGTATGGTTTGAGCTCTATTTTTTTTAATCTTTTATGGGATTGGAAAGTCATGTTTTGTGATTACATTTGCTTGATTTAAAACCCTTACCCTACAAATATTGAGATTTTTTAATTTAAAGTTAGGGTTTTGATTGAAAGCTTTGTTAAAGCAATGTATGGTTTGATTGAAAGCTAGGGTATTGTTAAAGCTAGGGTATTTTTTTGGGATTGAAGGCGATGTATGTGATTCCATTTGTTTGGTTTAAACTCTTGTAATGAATGTTGTTTTAATTGTAAGTTAGGGTTTTCCCTGAGTGTAGCATATCAACAACGTCGTTTGCTATCTTGAAACATTTCTTGATATGGGCTCTGCTAGTACCACTATGGATCGAGGGATTCAACATGTGATCCACTATTTCAAAGACGGAATACCATTTCCCAACTCAACTGAGTCATAGTGTAGGTCACAACAAAGGAATGATCGACGATGATTTCCCATGTGCTCTTTTTGTGTTTAGGCCCTCTTTTTGAACCAAGTTGTTTAGGCCCAGTCTTTTTGAAAGGTTTTGAATTAGTACGTGTTTAAATGTTTGTGGACAATGCATGAAATTTTCTATGTGGTATTGTTTAGTAATGTATGGAAGTTTGTAGGCAATATCAACAAATGAACCTAATTTGATGTGTCCCAGTCAATTTTCAACATGTAATCTCCACATGAACTGGTTGAGTAGATATGTTTTCACTTTTTGAACCCAGTTCGACAATTATCCGTCAACTCGATCAATATTAGATGACATTACTTCATCAACTCTACAATATGTATTTCGATGTTGGTATGTCATATGAACATTTTAGTTTACAGAAGCCCCAGTTCGACGACCATTCGTCAACCCGATCGATTACAGATGTCATTACCATTGTCAATATTACAGTATGTATTTTGACGTTGGTATGTCAAAGGAGCATGATTATTTACAGAAGCCCCAGTTCGGCGGTCATCTGTCAACCCGATCGATAATACATGACATTACTTCATCAACTCAGCAATATATATTTCGATGTTGTTGTGTCACATGAAAATCTCAATTTACAGAAGCCCCAGTTAGATAGAATTCTGTCAACCCGATCGATTCCAGATGACAGTAAACAATCAACTCTACACTATGTAGTTCGACATTGGTATGTCAAATGAAAATCTCAGTTTACAGAAGCCCCAGTTCAACGGATTATTAGGGATATATTTCCAATGCCACCCGACTGAATAATTGATACCTATAATTATAGTTGATCAGCATACAAACTAATTTATTCTATACTAAAATATACAAGAAATGGCTCCCAAACGATCCATTCTATTAAAATACACAAAAAGCCCCAATCCTTGGTCCACGTCATAGAAATCATGCAGCTTAAATGATATGACCGGGTAGGGTTGTCAAACGGAAGAACCAAAATTTCAAAAAATCTTAAAAGTACCAAAATCATTCATTCAAATAATTATCTAAAAAAAATATAAGCATCAATATATGCATTTTATTAATTCTTGAAACACGAATAGCACAATTCATGCTTTATTAATTGTCATCATAAAGAAATGAAATCATGCAATTTTATTCCATAATAAAATGCAATTTGATCAAATAAGAAAAATATTCAAATCATGCACATAATATCACACGAATATGATTGGCATGTGAAATTCAACAATATAGAGCAAAAGCTCACATGAAATAAATCAATAGGCCTACTCACCTTCAGTCCATGACACAATTATCTCCTAACCAAAAATAAATTGAAACATAAACAACAAAATCAATAGGGAATGATATCTCACCTTACATCGGATCACACCATCCACCATCTTTATATAGGGTTGGGTCATCACCACCCTTCATACTTTCTGAGATTTGGATGAAAACCCTAACCCAAACATGTTATTTAAAGGGGTTTACCAAAATTATAAAACGACCCTTTAAGTAATCTAGGTTTACAACTAGGTCCCTATTCGATTTACAGAAAGGTCCCTAAAGGCTATTAAAAGGTATTCTGGATTTCGCAACTAGATCCCTGGGCCCAATAACTTGATACAAAATCTTAAAAACCTAATTTTTCGAACTCCGAATCTCACCAAATTTCAACCAAAGTATCTTGACACTATAAATATCTATAAAAAATATAAAATAATTATTTCAACATCAATTTATAATTATTATAATTATAAATCAAATTGGACCCATTTGGGCCCACCGCCAAATCTGAAAAAATGAAATAATTAAATTTAAATTAAAATTTTCATTATATATTTAAAACAAATATATAATGCTGAAAAATACCGAAACGTTACAATCGCCCATATAACCCGACGGCTCCTCCTGCAGTCGTCCCTCATTACTGCGACGGCTCCTCATGGATCCGTCGCCTAGGTGCCCGACGGCACCTCCAAAACCCGTCAGGAACTGTCTGACCCAATTAAAAATTATAGTTGTTACATCAGCACCAGCACCGGCCTCTGTGGCCCCCATATCTGCACCCTCGGCCTCCTCGGCCTCCACCCCAATGTCTCCAGTCTCCTCCGTGCCCACCGCACTGATGCCAACCCAACACACCTATAGCCCTTCTCTCCTCCTCCTCCTCAGCCGTGGCCTCCGTGGCCTCCCTATCCAGCATCCCAACAATGGCATCCAACGATGCCCTCACATCTTTGCTGACCCCCTCGCCCTCAACAGCTCCTTCGATCGCGCCCTTGGCCGGTCCTCCGACCTCCAAAACCACCTCTTCAACCACCACCGATCAATCACCACACCTCCTCTTGCATGTGTACCCTATCATACTTCCCCCTACTTCCAGGACAGCCCCTGAAGGCGTGCCCCCGACCTCCGCCGCACCTATAACCTCCCCCACGGCCTCCACTTCCGCCCTCTCGCTTTCCGATGATGAAGAGCTCGGGCTACATTCTCCACGAGCCACCCGCGGTCATTTTCTCCTCGAAGCAATCACCTTCGACCTCGTCATCTTCCTTGATTTGAAAAGAAAAAGGAGAACCCAAACCTAGGGTTTCAAAATCAAGAGGGAGAGGAAGGATTTAGGTCAAAATGGAGGAAAAGAAGGCAAAGAAATCAATGTTTTTTGGTTTGAAACCGAAGAGAAGGAGAAGAGAGGGAAGAGAAAACCGTTTTTGAAAAGTGGGAAGAGAGATGGTCTCTTGAGGTTATAAGGGACGCAGTTATGGGGCGGCTACCCACAACTAGCCGCCTCCTCTCAGGCGGCTAGGTTCAACTAGCCGCCCCTCCCAGTTTTTTCTAACTTCCACTTAAAACCCCTTTCCAAACTTCTTTCCAATCTTAATCTCAAAGTTTTCTAAAAACAAACAGCCATGTACTGGTTTATTTTCAAGCACTACTTGATTAAACACGACTTTTCCAAAGTTTTACCGCACTTCCAGTACCATTCAGTTTGAATTTCTTCAGTTCTGGTTCCTTTTCAGAGTTTTTTTTCCTTCGGATGATCCAATCCACCAATTCAAATCTTTTACTTGCTTTCTGTCGGTGATATCCCCTCCTTATTGAGTTTTTCCAAGCACGGAAACGGTAGGCACGAGGAAACTAATGTTGGGCTTCTCCGTGCACGATAGCTAAGAACCCCGACCGCGGGTTGGATCACAAACCATTTACTTTTCCCGCCTTCCACATGGATCATCCTTTCGGTTGAAAATTCTAGTCAGGACCTAGCCTCTAACAGTCTAAATCAACTCCCTGGATAGTATTGGTCGTGTTGTATTAACTTCTTGAAGGTCGGGCCGGCCAAAATAGGGGTCTCTTTCCTTATCATCGGTTGAAGTCTTTCATGCTTCGCGCAAAGACTTCATCCGATGAGGGACAATTGTAGATACCCCAATTTTGACCGTCCAGAAAGACTAAAATACTTCAAGTAACACTTAGGAATGACCCACATTTGGATATCAAATAGAAGACAAAACTTAAAAAAACAAAACCGAGAAACCCTGGCTCAAAACACTTAAAACCTAAGTCCCTGGAAAGGGGCGGCTAACCCTAACTAGCCGCCCCCCTAGCCTACCCCAAATCACTTCCTTGGATGGGACATAAAGCATCATTAAATGCTGATCATTGCGGCGGGTTGTGACCTTTAGCCGCCCCATCTTGGCCAGACCAATCCAAGTAACCGACCCAAGCCACCGCTTGTCAGAAATGAGACATTTGGCAGGTCATGATGAGGGTGGCTACCAGTAAGTAGCCGCCCCATACTGGGCGGCTAGTTTCAACTAACCGCCCTTCACCTGGTCTCTGACAGAGAAAACAGAGAATTAATGAGGGGTATAATCAAACACACTATTACCCAAGTCATTTTATTACCCCCAGGATATTCCTCTGCCTCTTTTTTACTATAAATAGAGGAGGTCCCAAGCCTTTAAGATATTCACACATCTTCATAATTCACAATCACCAACACACCTTCAATCCTCCATTCACAAACCATTCCACAACTTGAAGTCCCTAGAGAGAGAGTCCCATTTGTGAGAGAAAAATTCATTCCCTACACAAAATCACCCTCTCAATCCACCTCCAAAACTCAGGTTAAACCCAGCTTAACCTCTGTCAAAATCAAATCCATTCCCAACCCAAGTTTTGCCCCAAATTCACCCAGGCCCTGGACGGCCAACCAAAACTAGCCGCCCTCTAACCGACGGCTCAAATCCAATAGTCTCCCCCATCTGCCCTTAAGCCAAGCCAGAAGTAGAATATGATTACCTGTTTTTCACCTCTGTGTACGGTATATCCGTGTCCCAGAGCGGAGACCCCACAAACTCCCCCACGAAGGCGATCAAATCCACCCTCATCTTTTCCTGCTTTTCAAGAAAGCAGGTGGGGAGCACACACACCCCTGAATCCTCTTGAGCCGCTGTCGGGCACCTCGACCAGGAACGACACCCCATAACCCTTCCGAGAGACGATCCAGTCGAGCCCGCCAAGGCGTGCATCGGATCTGAATCCCTGAAGAACCCCCCACACACGCGGATTTTTCCCACACCGACAAGCGTGACCCGGCCCACTTAGAATCGAGTAGCCTTAAGCTAGAGAGAAGGAGGCAGGATGACTCGACAAGAAAACCCTTCTCGTGAAGGCTTGCTCGGGATCACCTAACCAGATCAGGGCACTTCGGTTGAGTCTCCTCCGCCATGAGCATCATGATGAGAAGGCCATAGTTGCGGCCAGACCAATACCTTCCCCAGGATGACAGTGGCAGGGGAACGTCTGAGCAGGAAGTGACGTGACCACTCACTCGGCTACAAGGGCAAGGATAGGTTGAAGATGGCGGCGGGCACAAGTAAGAAATTCTAATTTTAGAGTTTTCATATTCATCTCCACTTCATATTCTCCACTCCTTCACTTGACTGACTTGAGCATCGGAGTCCCTTTGGTCGGCATCACACCGGTGTCCCCTGGCCTCTCTTGGTACCAAATCTTAGGCTCGACGACCCGGACATTCACCCGGAGGCAGACCTCCGATCCGACAATTCTTATTGAAGGAAATTAAACACCACCTTCAATTACATATATTATTAATTTATACTTGTTTGATTTTTTTTAACTTCATATATATTCATTGGTATGTGTAGGCTAAACTTAATGACCAATTAACTCAGCACCCAAAAATTAAACTTAACAACACCGTAAGGGATGAAATATACACCCAAGTAAGATAGATGTGGTTGGAATCGCACATATGGATTATGTCCATCCCCATAAGATGTGCAAGACACAAATTTTGATCATGTCAAGACCAAGGTCATAAGAAAGAATAATGAAGAGTTACACATGATCAAAGAGTAGATGCAAATGATGATGTAGATGTTTACCCAATTGCAAAGGCAAATGAATACTATCACAGAGAGTAATGTGAATTACCAAGTTTCTAATGTTGAACCACAACCTGCTCTAATCCAAGGTTTACTAATCAGGTAAAATTATTTCTACTTATTTATGTTTTTCTCTAGGATCTCTTTCACTGTTATATAATTATGATATTTCTTGAATGAATACTAAATTATCAAAAATAAACTAATTTTTATTTCTTTCTCATAGATCATTTTATCATATTGTAAATTCATAATTTATAACTGCAGGCCACGAGTGATGTTATGTTATTGAGTCCGAAGACACCTACTCTTATTGTAGCACAAAAATAAGAGATATGTAAGTGCCGCATAAGTCCCGCTATAAGATATAGCGGCATTAACTGAGATGCTTGTATCCTATCTGAATAATGAATGGCTCATGGCTCAAGCCTTATGGTGGCCGGACGACTGGGCCGACTCTATCTCGGGAGTGCTCACCACCTCCTTAGCTTGGAACTTCTAGCATAAAAAATAAGACAAGCCCAAATGGTGTCCCTAAATTTGACAGACATTTCAAACACCAAAATTCTCAACGTGCACATGGTTATCCTTACTAGGTAAGTCGTCTACTCTTTCTTCAATCCAGCGAAAATGCCTTGTTAGGGAGGTCCTCTGCTCGATCTATAAAACAGAGGTTGAATCTATAGATCACCTCTTCCTCCTCTGTTCTTATGTTGCCTTTATTTGGAACTTGGTGATGCGGAAGATGACAGCTCCCTCCCTACGACTTTCGTGGAAAGACTGGACCAAGCCTTCCCAGTGGGTGCTCCAAGGCACATCATGCAGGTGGCCTTTGTTACAACAATCTAGTGTATATGGAAGGAACGATGTGCTTGGCACTTCTAGAAAATAGAGCTCCCAAGGTTCAAAGCATCTTTCATAGTAAAGTTCTCAAAGCGGTGTCTTCCGACACTATTCAACAGCTTGCCACCAATTGGAGAATCACAATCACTCTGGTTGAACCTACAACCATGGAGGTTTGCTGTAAGCCACCAAATGAAACTGGTGTAAAATGAACTTGGATGGCTCCCTTTCAGAGGACAGAGTAGAGTATGGTGCGGTTATCAGAAATTGGAAGGGAGAAGCCCTCCGGGCGGTGGCAGTCCAGGATAGCTAGATACCTCTCTTCAATAAACATTCTGGAATACAAAGACATTTTGGAGGGACTCCATATGTGCCATAACCTAGGTCTTTCCACTATAAAACTTGAAAGTGACTCTTCAACTGTGGTGATTTGGGTTCGAGTGAAAGGATGTGTTCCTTGGCAAGCGCTACATACAACTCAGGAGAACCAATCTATTTTCTCTTATTCTTTTATCAATGGGAGACCTCTGGCTTTCTAATAGGAGAACAGAGGCAGAATCATGAATTAGAACAAGCTGGAGCATATAGAGGGACAATATATTTAGAAAAAAGAGAAAACAATAATTATAAAAAAATATAAAAATATAAATGTATTATTTATTGAAAAAAAACACCTTGAAATGGAGCTTTTCTCAAAAAAAAAAAGAAAAAGATCCATAACTCCAGATCTCAAATTTTTTACGGATGCGTCATATTTACAGTTGTCGCATCATTAATATAGCATATGAAACCAATTAGTATATGCTCTACTATCTCTGTATGCACACTATTACGAAAAACAAAAAATTATATGCAGTCAATTTCAATGAATATATACTTCAATTTTTTATGAAAAATGTACTTTATTTGCTATGTAATACCTTCAAAAATTTAAAATATATGCGGGTTATAAGTAAGGATTGAAAACAATAGTACTAAACATAATATTTTTCACTTTCAATAACCACCAAAATGAAATTATATATGTGTGTGTCCCCAATGTATATACACCATGCAAATAAACAATTTATTTACATGTATTGGTACATAGTAGAAGCTGACAAAAAGTCAAATGTTGCACGGTGCCTTCCGAATATTGTTTGATGGAATTTTATCAGGCACAATGTACAATTAAGTAGGAGTTTGGGGGGGGGGGGGGGGGGGGGGGGGGGGGGGCGCACATCCCCCTCCCTAAGCTTGTTAATTATCCAAAAAAATTATTCATATCTGATCCGAATCCATATAAAAAAATGCAGAAAATATCTGATATACAAAAAATCTGTATCCGCATCCGAAAAAATTATTTGTTTGTGAAATTTTTTGGATCGGATACGGATATGCTTGTATCCGATCCGAATAATATCCGTATCTAAAGTATTATTTTATTTATATATATTAGGATTAGTTTCAACCCTTAGATCAAAATCTAAAGACTCATATTATAGGGCAAAACACAATACCATATGTTAAGTGAAAAACCACGCTGTATTTCGTCTCTAGCAAAATAAAAAAAGAAAAAAAAACCACAAAATGAACCCTAGAATCTACTCGTCCCAGTTCATCACCATCACCCTCGTCATCATCTCCTCCACCCAATCCACTCTCATCCTTTCCCTCCACTGCTCCCTCTCCACCACCACCTCCACCACCCCCTCCCCCCACCACCTCAAAACCACCTTCCATCGCCAACACATCCACCACCACAACCCCCACCTCTCCCTCCCCCTCTCCTCACGCATTGGGCAGTGACTACACCCTCTCCTTCTCCATTGGCCGCCGCCCCATCACCCTTTACATGGACACCGACACCGACCACGTCAGGCTCCCCTATTCCCCTTTCGAATGCATCCTTTGCGATGACGAACATACCACAATCCCCCTCCCTCCCCCCATTTCTGCCACCTCTTCCGCCATCCCCAGTGGCTCCTGATAGGTTGCTCTTCGACGAAGAGATAGAATTCAATAAATGAATCCCAAAAGTGATTTACTTCGAGGGTAAATCGGCCTCCTAATGCTCTAGAGCACTTTGCTTGATAATTTCTCTCTCCATTCTTTTATTCATAACTTCAAATAAATAGCAAACAAGACTCAATAATCAATCCCATAGAAATAGGGATTACATCCTAACAGACATCTATCCAGATAAGCCAACAATTGATCTAATCCTAAAATAAAAGACTTATTCAAAATAATAAAAGACATTCAAATCAGGGATCATATCAATCCACTCCCCTTAAGAGAACCTTGTCCTCAAGGTTAAAATGAAATCTCCATCGTTCTTTGAGTTGATGATAGTCTTCTTCTTTCATCAAAAAATGATAGGTTGCCTCTGATTTGCAACAATGATGTGGTCCAAAATTTTGGTCACAGTTATATCAAATGCCTTTGTTTCTTTGTTCTTTCATCTCCACCCACGGCAATCTTGAGTTGGAGCTTGTTGATCTAGGTTGATTACCTGATTGATGTGTGAGTCGACACCCTACTAGCATGAAAGAATTTCTTCTTTGTCTGTAGCACGCTTGAGTGTGTTTCTTCGAATGTATTTGAATCAATGCTTTAGATTCAACTTGTACTTCCTCTTCTGTAGAGCAATGTTTTCTATCTTCAATAATTGAAGAAGCTAGCTGTTTAAATTGGGCACTCATGACAATAAGAATTTCCTTGACTTCCTTTATACCTCCTTCAAGCTTGTCGAGCTTTGACTCCATCGTTTGCAATCTTGACCATAGCATGTGAACTTTGGCCATGCCAGAGAGATTGTGCTTGATGGATAAAATGATATATTTTTTTTACTGATGGGTTTCTTTGGGTGGAAGGTGATGGGAGAAATGAATGGAAGATGAAGACTGTTGGGACTAAGGTGGTGGTGGATGGATGTATGGCTCTGATACCAAATGATAGGTTGCTCTTCGAAGAAGAGCTAGAATTCAATAAATGAATCCCAAAAGTGATTTACTTCGAGGGTAAATCGGCCTCCTAATGCTCTAGAGCACTTTGCTTAATAATTTCTCTCTCCATTCATTTATTCATAACTTCAAATAAATAGTAAACAAGACTCAATAATCAATCCCATAGAAATAGGGATTACATCCTAACAAACATCTATCCAAATAAGCCAACAATTGACCTAATCCTAAAATAAAAGACTTATTCAAAATAATAAAAGACATTCAAATCAGGGATCATATCAGCTCCCCTGCTCCGCTGCCCACTCCTCCCTTCCCTCCCCTGACCTCTGCGCCGCTGCCTCCGGTCCCTTAGAGACCATCGAAACCTCCGTCTTCATCTCTTACCCACCAAAAACAAAAAAAAAAGAAACCACAAATCAACCCTAGAAATTGCTCGTCCCAGTCTCTCTTCTTCTCTCTTCCAACTGCTTTGGATATTTCAGATAATTATTTGAATCCGTATCCGAATGTTCGGATCGGATACAAATACACGTTTTTGAATATCCGTCAGAGATCAGATACTGATAATATTTTGGATATTTAGTTCGGATACGGATACAGATATAGGTAGATCTACTCCGTATCCATCCGATTGACCTGCATGAGAACAACGCCGAGCACTATGTTTGTTCATTCAGGGAATTTTACTACGGCTTTATAGGCCCCAACCCCTGCCTGAGGCTTCCTTGGTCCCGTATCCATCCTGAGCGTTGCGTGTATGTTTTATTTTATTTATTTATTTTTATTTTTTTAAACTTTTGTAATCACATTGGCTCTAATTACTTTGGTATAACAATACAAATTTTTTTTAACCAAAAAAATCACATAAAACTGTCTGTTCTGTGCGGTACATTAAATTTGTCTAACCCATATTTTTAGTCAGCTCCTCCTCCACTGTTAGTTCACTATGGCCAATACAGAAAGACTTACCAAAACCCCAAAACACTCATTCTATACTTACTTTACAATTTACTTCCCTTGATCAAAACTATATAAACACATAGGTCTACTTATTTCAAGTTTTTAAAATATTTAGTGCAGTCCACTGTAATTGAAACACACTTCTAAATATAATTTAAACAACTATCCAACCTATGCTAAAGGGAAATCCTGCCTTCATGACATTTTTTAAAACCTGACATGATATGTAACGATTCAGCCTTTCCTTTCTTTTTAGTCATCCATTTGTGTACTCGCTGAACATGAAAGTCTTATTATTGATTCTGCTCTCGCTTACCAAAAAATATTAAAGTACATGCTGCAAAAGCAGTTTCTCATAGCACGCTTAGATATGTTATGCTAATTCAGACCAGCAGAGATCATGAAAAAAAAAAAATGAAGCATTGTAGTTAAGCTACCACTGACACATTGCTTGGTTACTGTCTCTCTGAGTTCTTCGAAACGTGTATCACAATTCAAGGTTTGAATTCCAGCTTCACCAGAAGGCCATAAGAGTTGAATGATGGAATATATGAATTATGGCAGCTTCTAACTTTGGAATTATTATGACAGAAATGAGTACAAGAATTTAGAATATGATTTTAAATCACATGCTAACTGGATTAATTTTAAGGCTATAACATGACATGAAAGCAGATTTTTCACCTGGTAAGATCAAAACAAGGGAAAAAAGAAAACTACCTTGTTTATGTTTGCATATCTGACTAATTTGCCGTTTACATGGAATCTAAAAATCAGGAGGTGCATCTTTTTAACAGTCTTAAATACAGTCTCATATATCTTGTTAGTTATCCATCAGTTGTTATATACCATTATTTATTTTTTTACATTTATTAAATCTGAGCTTATTCAATTCAAAGCGAAGTGAAATATATTTGTCATCAATTTTTTTTTATTAGATGAGATTTACTATTTAAAAAAATTTAAACATGTGTACAAGGGCCGTTGACATTATGACAGGATATTTTGCTCAAGCAGCTCCATTGAACTTCACTGCTCTTCTAAGACCGCCCGTTAAGGGGAGTTATATACCCACCCTATACAATTAGAAAACCACCCCGTGATTAATCGTTTTTATGCACCCGAAACCAAAGGAAAATCACCCCTATCGACCACACCCCATTTTGAACCAAGCCTACCCTATGTACTATTCGAAAAATGTAGTGTCGACCGATGTTACATACATCGACACTTCTAGTATCGAATTGAAAGGTTACACAAACATTTTTTTTGTTATAATATCGACACATGTATTGTCGATATGTGTTAAATATGTTGCCAAACGGAATGTCGATACTAACAGATTATTGAAAAATAAAAAAAAAGTATCGGTTGACATATAAGATGTCGAGAAAAATGCTAATGGCTA
Organism: Acorus calamus; assembly: GCA_030737845.1. Lineage (NCBI taxonomy): Eukaryota > Viridiplantae > Streptophyta > Magnoliopsida > Acorales > Acoraceae > Acorus > Acorus calamus. The sequence continues at coordinate 7,771,519 of CM060879.1, forward strand.
ACAATGATAGTGTCGATACCAACAGATAATTACAAGCTACTTCTTATGGATATGCTTGAACTTCATCATCTCGAGAACTTGATGCCATGTCCTTAGAATAATTTTTTCGATTGAAAGCTGTAGGTCGAATGCGTTCCTTGGGAGTCATACTACACTGTAAAAAAAAAGTAAATATTCAATCATATACAAGAAATTAAGAGTTATATAAACATAAAATAAAAGAGTTATGCTTTTCAAATTAACATCAATCACATATTTGAATAAAATGAGTCCTTGTTAGTTTATATTGTCAGCCTGGTTTGAATATAGATAAAAAATAAATTATATCAAACTAATAATTAAGAAATGAATCAAAATCATTGATCAACGAGGATTTCAAAAGACAAAATATAACACAAAAAAAAACAAGAAGAAGATGTTAGTTTGAAAAGCATAACTCTTTTTATTTTTCAATAATCTGCTAGTATTGACACTCTGCTTGACAACATATTTAACACATATCGACAATACATGTGTCGATATTATAACAAAAAAAATATATTTGTGTAACCCTTCAGTTCGACACTAGAAGCATCAATGTATGTAGCATTGGTCAACACTACGTTTGTCGAACAATACAGGGGGTGGGCTTGGTTCAAAATGGGGTGTGGCCGGTAGGGGTGATTTTACACAATAGTATTTAGTCGGGGTGGTTTTATAGGTTCTAAAAAATTGATTGGGTGGCTTTCCAATTGTGGTGGTTTTCCACTAAACAGGGTTTTAAATAACCGTCCCCCGGGTTAATAACTGTGGAGGCGTGTTTTTTTGTTTTTGTTTTTATTTTTAATTACTTTCTAGAAGTTTGTTGGCCGCAACGACTATATTCGCTACATGTTCTTGCCTAAATTTGTTTGGATAAATTATTTAAAAATATGAAAAAAGCATTGTATTCACATAACTGTTGGGATTATGTCTCGATCCAGTGTATCACATCGGAGTTCCATAATGAAAACAGTGGACGCCTAATTGATAGAATATTAATTAAGATTTAATCTTAATTAATATTTAAAGTGAATCTCCTAAAATATGAAACAATATTTGTTTGTTAATTCGGAGAGTGAATATCTCCTAGAATCTGAGAACAATATTTGTTTGTTAATTTTGAGATTACTTAGGGAGGAAGTTATTTATCTCTATAAATATCCTCTAGGGTTTTATGGTAAAACTAGGTAAGATATTATATAATGTAGAGATCCTAAGGGAAGATTGGGAGGGTTCTAAGAGATGGTATCTCCATGGGAGAGTTTGTGAGTCTCTTAATGTCACGCCCCAGGCGTCCCCAAGGCGCGACAAATATATAAAGTATCAGCTATCATACAAGAGGTCAACAGATGACTCCAATAAATAATACACAAGGCTAACAATCAATGATAACTGATAACTCAAATGAAAGGCGGAAGCATAAAAATATCAATAAGTCTGTAAATCAAAAACATTATTACAGACTCGAATACACAATTACTGTCCTGTGAGAGTCAAGTCTAGCCAAAAGAAATACAACAAGTGCCACATGCACGATTTACAATTACACAAGACTCTAGGACTGCTGACAGCCTCGCACTCGCCAATCCGCCGGACAGAACGCTCCACGCACGCAAGACCACGCCACAAGGAAGCTCCAGCTCCACGCCCAACAACGCCCCTGTAAAGGAAAACAGTACGCGAGGGGTGAGCTATAAGCTCAGTGAGTGGTCAGAAACCAAACACCAACATAATCATTTGATACAAGGCAATCGCCTATCAAGGAAAACCATGGGTAGAAACCCAACGGTTAACAAGGTCACGCGGCGGTGCGACAATACCCCGCCCTCGCCCTCACTCCCAAGGGTGGAGGCTTTTGGGACTCACAGGGAGGAATAGTCGTTAACCACTTGGTGTTACCGCGTAACAATTACAAGAGTCCATCCGCTTACGAGGTAGAAATATAATTCGACACCTCAAGCGTTTGGAGGTATACCCAGAGTATACTCGATGGGTACAACTCACATTCGCCCTCACCCTAGTCCCCACAGGGGTGAACCTAGGGATTTGAAGGATAAAACTTGCTGTTCTACACCGTTCGTCATCCGGTGGCACTCTCCCGGGCAGCCTCTACCTGGAGCCGGCCACGGTCAGTACACTGTCGAGCGCATCGATGGTACCTACAGGTGGGGGCTCCACCCAGGGTGGCTAACCTAGGCAGCTTCAACATAGATCCGACGAAGGGGAGAACTATTCACGCTCGCAATATCATTCGGTTGCCCACCGCCATGCAATCTCTAATTGGTATGCTCCCAGGATTAGTACATCTGCCGAATGCATCGGGAGTACCTACAAGTGGGAGCCTTCTGACCAAGCAGCCCCAACGTCAGGGCCACGACATACGGCGATATTGGGAGGAACCACTACTTGTTCGTAGCACGAACCCTATAAAAAGCCAATTACTCTAAGCTGGTGGGTCGAGTATCAACTCGAGCCCACCACACTCATACTAACACCCTCACCTCCGAAGGGTGACCTAGGATCTTGGGAGCAATACCCTCACCCTCACCCCGACGGGCGACATAGGATCTTGGGAAATTGCACAACTGGCAGATCGAACCAACGCCGTCCCACCACACCCTCACCCTCACCCTCACCCCCTTCTCGGGGTGACATAGGCCTATTGGGGAAAAGGGGTCAACTGGTCTACGCCTTTCGTCATCCGGTAGCCCTCTGCCGAGTAGCTTCGACCTGGTATCCTCCCATGACCTCTACCTCTACCGTATGGGCGCACCACCCGGCGTCATGAATAGTGTCTGGGAGAGCCTAGCAGGACAACTAAACCCGGGTAGCTTCGACACGGAAGCGACGAAGGGGAGAGCACTTGACATACGCGGTTTTGATCCTCATGGATCCGTCGTCATCGGTTACCAAACACCGATAAGCGCAATGAATTCTCATGAATTCCCTCCAGGGCGCATAACTCAGATGCGGGGAAGACATTTTATTCTAAGTGTCAACGCCATGGTATGACCCCTTAAGAGGTCATACACTTGTCTAATCTCATTAGACAAGGCTCATGGCCCAATAGACATATATACAATATGCAATCAACTAAGCAAGTAAATCCTACTTAAACATGTATACAAGACATAATAACATTCAATCACACAAATTACAACCTAGCATACGTTGGATGACACCAACCTAGAGGGGAAGGGTTAAGCGCGATCTGCGCAACAATAGGTGCATGCCAATAATTCCAAGCAAGCCTGAGTCAAGTAGGAACCGCATCTACTCACTCGGCTTGCGAAAAGAGGGAGGGCGAGAGAGAGGGAATGCCTCATCCTCTCTCGAGCTGGTCATAGTTCTGCCCCAACAGATGGGTGCAACAACTATACCACACCCTCGAGTCCTAAATTAGAGGAATATTACGCATACACCTGTTATTAACCCAAGTTAAACATGCTCGATAAATAGGGGTAGTATTTCAAACAAAACTACCTAAATCATGCCATATTCTATACAATACATATGCAAGTATAAGGTAGAATAGGGGTTCTACACAATATACGAGCTATACAACCTAGCATGCATGATATCTAGCATATTTAGGGTGCAATTAAAGCCCCATGGAAGCGCGAAGCACGACTACGTGCATCGAGCGCTCCCGGAAGGGTTGGAATCAAACCACTCACCTAACGAGCGCACGGCTCGCGAAACGCAAGAGAGCGACGAATTGAATCCGAAGCCTGATACCAATCCGCCAAGGATCATCCAATGGTTGCATTTGGCTATAACAAACTGCTCGACACCACGAAGCACACTCCGAATGCGTCTGTGCACCGTAAGCACGCCCTCGAGTACCCCGTGCACGCTGCCCACGCACTCCGCACGCATCGGGCAAGGTCATGCACGCCCTCGAGCACCTTGTGCACGCTGCCCGCACACTCCGCACGCATCGGGCAAGGCCATGCACGCCCTCGAGCACCTCGTGCACGCTGCCCGCACACTCCGCACGCATCGGGCAAGGCCAAGCACGCCCTCGAGCACCTCGTGCACGCTGCCCGCACACTCCGCACGCATCGGGCAAGGCCAAGCACGCCCTCGAGCACCTCGTGCACGCTGCCCGCACACTCCGCACGCATCGGGCAAGGCCAAGCACGCCCTCGAGCACCTCGTGCACGCTGCCCGCACACTCCGCACGCATCGGGTAAGGCCAAGCACGCCCTCGAGCACCTCGTGCACGCTGCCCGCACACTCCGCACGCATCGGGCAAGGTCATGCACGCCCTCGAGCACCTCGTGCACGCTGCCCGCACACTCCGCATGCATGCAAGCACTCCGAGCGCACACCCGCATCCCCGCATGTGATCACGAGTGTACCGATGTGTCACTCTATACCCCTTTAGCACATAAACACAAGTTTAGGTGATGCATGAGGAAAACCAATGGAAAGAGGAGAAGAACATGCATATATGGTTCACTCACACATACCCACAAACAGGTGGTGTGCACACATACACAACACATAATTCATGAATATGTGCTTCTCTCCCTTCAACCTCTTCAATTTCCATGCACACACAACAACAACACAAGGCAATGGAGCTTCTACTCCTTCTCACCTTGACCTCCTCTTCCTTCACTCCTTCACCATCATCTTTGGGGCATTTCAACAACCACATGGGGGGCTGCTGCCCAAAGGGGAGGGGAAAACAAAGAGGGGGAGCTTGAGGAAGATGGATTAAGAAGGGAGGATAACAAAGCACAACAACAACATAAACACACCTTTTTGAACCACTATTTGTGCTCCTTCTTCTCCACCACTTCCACCCATACCACACACAACAAAGGGGCTGACCAGAACAAAGAGAGGAGGAGAGAGTGCCCCAGGTCGTGCACAATGGGGAGCTTAAATAAGCAAAGGTGGAGTAAATGACCAAGTCATCCTCGGACTTAAAACCTCTGCGCAGCCTTCACTTAAACGGCCATAACTTTCTCAATACAGCTCCAAATTGTACGATTTCAGTGGCATTGGAAAGCTAAGACGATTATTTACAACTTTCATGTTTACACCCAGATCAAATAACCTCTCCAGCTATTCCAAAATCTAGGCTAAACATCTTACAGGGCTGCTGCCTGGATTTCTCAACTTCGGGGTATACTCGGAAAAATACCCATAACTTTTGATATACGAATCCAGTTGATCCAATTCCACTTCTATATGGAAGCTATCTCAAAACTGAACATCTCGTAATAATATCGGATTTTTATCTCTTCATCTTGGATTTTAACAAAATCAAATCCAAATACCCAATCCAAAACTGCATAATTCCAAAAACGTTATCGGAATTAAACGAAAATTTTATGGGCAGTATTAAACTGTACCAAGACCCATAATATTCAGTTATATATTCAATCAGAGTCCTCCAGTCCCAGCAGGTAGCTAAAAACCAAAATTTTAGCGACTCCGATCGAAAATAGGACTCTAAATGACACAGGCCTAACACTTAATGTATCTCAACTATCAAAGTAGATTATTTATTTTTTGCCCCGTGGATGTAGGCCTAGGTCGAACTACGTATATCTTGTGTTCTTCATGTGATGTGATATTTCATTCTTGTGTTCGATCATAGGTTTATTGTTGGCGTCCATAATTGCCTTCCCAACAGTGGTATCAGAGCTCTAGGTTCCAACCTAGGAGGATGAAATTTGAAGAGCAAGGATCAATAGCGACACTGGTCGATGAATTCATACCATCGACGGATGTACTATTAAAAATTCCAACAATGGTGTGTCACGCAGGGTTTCATGCGAAGAAGAAAAATCATGCAAGTTTGCATGGAGCTCTTGGTGGTGGAAGAGGCATATCTATTCGGGTGTGCAATGGTGATACCAATTTGTTGCGGGACTTGTAGATACCCCATTTTGATCGATCAGAACTGTGAAACACTTATCACTTGTGATATCTTAATTTGCAGGTCTAAACCCCGATGATCTTCTCCGAGCCAGAACAATCATCTGTGTGAAGAAAGGAAAGAAGAGAGCATGAGCACACAAGTCCCTAAAGAGAAGCTTAGAGAGCAGTACCATTGCCCAGAACGGTCAAGCCTTGGGCTGTTGTACAAGACATCTGAAATTCTATCTGCCGACCTAGACAAACGGCCAACCACTTGTCATCATAGACAACCCCTCATGGGTAGTCAACCAGGACAATCCATTGAAGATTGTTGACCAAGACGATCTCTTGAAGGATTGTCGATCAAGACGATCTCTTGAAGGATTGTCGACTTCGATGACCTTGGAGGGATTGTCGATCAAGACGATCGCTTGAGGGATTGTCGACTTCGACGATCTTTGATGGATTGTCGACCTAGACGATGGGATGACGGATGGTCGAAAATGCTGGGATAATTTCAGCTCAAAAAAGGATGGCATGGGCTTCATTTTGCGACCTCTCCGCCGACGTCAGCCACTCCGAGCGACGTGGGACATTCATTACCTCCCCAAACATGTGTCAAGAAGGTGGTGGCTCGTTTGGGCTATAAAAGGGAGGCAATGGGAGGCTTAGAGACAACCAACACACATCTTTCGCTCACCAAAAGCCCTCCAAACCTTCCCATTCGAGACCAGCAGCTCCTCACAACCCTCCACCCTCCATTTTCGAGCACCACCGTCCCCTCACACCAGCAGCCACTTCAACAGCCATCCACCACCCTCATTCACCACCTAAACCCTCCTCTGTCTCTCCCAAAACCACCCAACCGAACCCATCCACCCTTTTTCATCACCAACAGTCCCTCACCACCCTCCACCCTCCATTTACGAGCTCTACCACCCCCTACACCAGCAGCCACTCTAAATAACCATTAACCCACCTACTATCACCCAAAGTTAACCACCCTTTTTTCATCACCATCATCTATCCTCCACCCTCCCTTGCCAAAGAGAAAGAGAGAGCTCATACCTCCCTATCCTCACTTCCATTTTCTTTCTTTTCTTTTTATTTTTTTACTTAAGAACTTGTATAATATATCATCTTTACATAAAAAAATCTTTAAGCAAGTTGTAATAAGCTTATTAATTAAATAAATATAAGTTTAATCAAAGTTGAGAGTGTTGGAGCACCTCTTGGACTATTATCAGTTCTTTTGGAAACTATACGCAGCTCACGGACGACCCTAACTTGGATCGTCGGTTGGTTGGTCTAGGGACCATTTGAAAACTCCCCTTTGTAAGTTTGGGTATCTCCCAAGGACTACTAACCCCTTTTGTTTAATTTGTTTACTTCATTTACTGCTTTATATGTTATTTTATATGCTATTTTCCTTTCTTTTTTTTTTATTTTTATAGTGTTTTTATTTTTATTCTATTTCATTTTATTTTATTTTGTCTCAGTTTTCTTATTAATATAAGATCTCCCACGAATTTTGTTGGATTTTTTTGGAGTTTACCCTCGACAACCCTCCCTGGTTCGTCAAGCCTGACAATCCCCCTTGGTTCGTCGAGCCTGACAATCCCCCTTTGTTCGTCGAGCTTGACAATCCATATCTGGTTCGTCGATCCCGACAATTCGTCCCTGGTTCGTCGAACTTGACAATCCATCTCAGTTCGTCAAGTCTGACAATCCAACCCTGGTTCGTCAATCCTGGCAACCCAACCCTGGTTCGTCAATCTCGGCAATCCACCCTGGTTCGTCGATCCAACAACCCCCCCCCCCCCTTTTGGTTCGTCGAGACCAACAGACCCTTCCTGGTTCGTCAAGTCCTATAGTTCACTTCTAGCCTGTTGACCAGAAAGAACACCCTATGCCTTTAGCCCATTTAGCCCATTTGTCAATCCTGTCCAAAAAAAAGTATCTTTCTCTCTCTCTTTGGGTTTACAGGATCAATCTGAGCTTGAACACCTCAAGGCACGGTCGACCGTGATCCTTGAGAGGAGAACCCGCATCCCCCGTTGAAGGCGAGTAATAGAAGACCACCCTCTTTTCTTGCTTTTGAGGAAAGCAAGTGGCGATCACACCAACGTCCTTGGGAGCGGTCGGGCGACCTTGGACGATCCATCGAGCGGTGATTTCGGAGCACCGTGCGCGTAATGAAACCATACTTGAAGGAACCCGGATTCACGACATAACACATTCGTCATCACCATGTCAAAATCCAATACCGACAGTCTGGCGATCACGGTGGGACACCCTTCGTGAAAAGCTCAATCAGGTTGGTCTTCTAAACCCCTAAGCAGAGAGTAGTGCTATTTTGAAAAGAATTCTTGTAACTTTCATTGGACGAACACCCCACGTGGACGTCCATAGGATTGAATCTTTTCTGTTTAATGAATGCATGATGGTTGTTGTTCTTGCATGCTGCTGAATGTTTGTACTGTGTTGACTCCTGGACAAACTCCCTAGGTGGTTGTCGAAGTTTCCATCTCTACTCCCCGGTTTTCCTTCTCTTTCTGGCTTTCATTTGATTCCAGTTACTCATTTATTGTCAAAATTTCTTGCTTTTCCTGTGTCATTTGTTTTCTAAAAAAAAAAAGTTTTTACTGTCTTCCTATTCTCCTATTTTTGTGAAACAAATCTCCATTTATTGCACTATTTTCCAAAAAAAAAGAGAAAACTATGTTCCTTAATTTTCCAAAAAAAAAATCTGCCTCTTCTGCTTGAAGTCAAAACTCCTAGTACTAAATTTCTCTTTCCTTCACTAGTTTTTCAACCAAATTTTTTTCCTTCAGTGGTTTCTCTTTTCTAATTTCCTCGCAATTCCTTTCCTTTTCCTCTGATTCCAAAAAAAAAGAGGGGTTTTTACTGTCTTCCTGTTCTCCTATTTTTGTGAAACAAATCCCCTTTTTGTTGCACTATTTTCCAAATAAAAAAAGAGAAAACTCTGTTCCTTACTTTTCGAAAAAAAATCTCCCTCTTCTGCCTGAAGTCAAAATTCCTAGTACTAAATTTCTCTTTCCTTCACTAGTTTTTCAACCAAATTTTTTTCTTCAGTGATTTCTATTTTCTAATTTCCTCGCAATTCTTTCCTTTTCCTTTGATTCCAAAAAAAAAAAAAAAAGAATTCCCTTTCCTTGCCTTGAAATCAAAATCTCTAGTACTAAAATTCTCTTTCCTTCACTAAGTTGTTTCCCCAAGATTTCCTTCAAAAAAAAAAAATTTTTTTTTTGTATTTCAAAATCCTAGCAGAATCTTCGGCGTCTAGCCCTTGTTCGTCCAGGAGCCTTTTACATCCCATTATTATCTGAGTTTTGTAGTTGCACGCTCTGTTAGATTGTGGAATTGCTTGCTTGGTCTGTTAAGCTGTTGAATTGTGTGCTTGCCATTTCTGTATCACTTATTGCTCACCCCCAAAGAACACACATGGATCCCTTCAGTAGACCCGAAGGCTCAAGGGTAGACATGGGATATGACTTTTATGAGAACCAAGTGTTTCCCGATGCCGGTATGCCCTATGGGCAAGCCACGCGTAACCAGGAAACCATTGAGACCTTAGAGAAACCAGCCTGGAGGAGACTCGAGGAAAGAATGGAGGCCATGGGATATCACTCGATTGATGAAATGATGAATGCCTTCGACAACCTCAACCGATTGCACTCAGCCTCCCAGAATCCAAATCCCACTCCTCTTCAACCCCCTCCTCCTCCACCACAGCCAACAGTCCAACCCCACTCCCAACCCATTGAAACCTTGGATGATAGAGTCCGAAGGATAGTGTCAAAACTCAACCCAACGTTGCTCCAAACCACCCACCAGTTCAATTTGCGCCAAACTCCCCCCATTGCTCTCCCACCTGACCTTAAGATCCCCAAGTATCGCAGATATAATGGACGAGGAGATCTAGATGCTCACTTGACTACTTTTTATATGGATTGACGTCCATTCTTGGGAGACGAGTCACTTCTGGAATTCCTTTTCCAGAAATCTCTTGAAGGAGAGGCGGTTCAATGGTATGCGACCCTCCCAGCCGAATGCCTCCATGATTTTTTTGCTGTGAGCGAGAGGTTTCTCCGGTGTTATGGGTATCAGAGAATGCGCATTCCATCCCTAAGACCTTACAGTAGAGAAAATGAGGCCGCGAGAAGAGTTTTCTGCTGTGAGCGAGAGGTTTCTCCGGCGTTATGGGTATCAGAGAATGCGCATTCCATCCCTATCAGACCTTACCGTAGAGAAAATGAGGCCGCGAGAAGAGTTTGAATCTTTTGTGGCATGTTGGTGCATGTTGGTGCACAGGACAGGATTACAATTTACAGAAAGCCAGGAGATAGACATGATGCTGCAAAATCTCACTCCAGAGTTGCGAATGAATCTCGCCTTTGGTGATTGCTCTACTTATGAAATGTTGATTGATCGCCACAACCGTATTCAGCGTTGTGCCAACACTACCACTACTTTACCAACTGGCAACCCGCGCCCTCCCTTCAAGAAAAACCATGTTCCATCCCCTACGGTAGAAGGGGTCACCCCACAAATCTCGGCGTTCTACCTGAATGGATCATCGGCTCCTGGTCGAGGACCGGTAACAAAGCCGTATGCTCCTAAACCATCTAGGTATACACCGCCTCTACCGGTAACCCGTTATCAAGGGATTACTCCAAAACAGACGCTGGTGTACCATCCGACACGCCCCACACCAATATTCTCATTTCCAACCCACCACCCACCTCTCCGCCAGCCATTCCAGTATCATCACTTTGCTCCCCAAGCCCAACCCGTTCGAGCCTCACAACCCAATCAAATAACCCCCCGAGCAATCCTCGAAAGACAATACACTGCCGTTCCTCCACTAACATCTTACCAAGCTCGAAAGATGGGCAAACGTGATACTTACCCTCCTCTGCCTGAATCCTTGCCTGACATTTTTATGGCACTGATGGAATCCAACAGCATCACCTTGCCCCCTGAGAGACCCTCACCCCCTGGTGTTGACAGTTCACACTACTGCCCATATCACTGGATGCATGCTCACGACATCCGTGGTTGCTACATGTTTTGAGATTTTGTTTATGATCTCCATGAACAAGATCGCATTGATTGGGCACTATTGCGAAGTATCATCACCAGGTCCCACTCGGCCCACCCTGCACAACCCTCCTCCGCACCCCCTGGCATCCATGTTGACCCACTGCCTTCTCATACTCAGCCGTCTACTTCATCTGGTCCAGTTGTCAACTTCATTGGAACCAACTCTCCATCGCCCAACCAGTCCAACTCCTCATCACACCTTTGGGCTAACCTTGTCACCCCACCAGCAACACCTGATAGCGGTGAATCTGAATCTGAAGAGGAACCCATGGATGAAGATGAGCTAGAAGAAGAGCATGAAGAGTACCCTGAGGACGAGGAGCCAGAAGAGGAGCCTGAGGAAGAGGAGCCAGAAGAGTACCCCGAGGAGGAGGAGCCAGAAGAGGAGCCTGAGGAAGAGGGGCCAGAAGAGTACCTTGAGGAGGAGGAGCCATAGGAGGACCCTGAGGAGGAAGAGCCAGAAGAGGACCCCGAGGAGGAGGAGCCAGAAGAAGAGCCAGAAGAGGAGCCTGAGGAAGAGGAGCCAGAAGAGGAACCTGAGTGTTGGTATCGTCGGGAAGGCCTCCCGGCGGTGCGCGGGTGAGCGCGTGCGTGTGTGGGGGTTCTTTGGGGATTCGGATCGGAGGCGTGCCCTGGCGAGCACGGTCGGATCGTCTTCTCAGAAGGATGAGGGGTGTCGTTCTTGGTTGAGGCGCCCGTTAGCGTCTCAAGAGGATTCAGGGGTTTGTGTGATCGCCACCTGCTTTTTCTAAAAGCAGGAAAAGGTTGGGTTTGATTTTGGTCGCCTACGTAGGGGAGTTTGTGGGGTCTCCGCTCTGAGACACGGATATACCGTACACAAAGGTGAAAAACAGGTATCCTATTCTGCTTCCAGGGCTTGACTAAAGGAGTCTTGGGACAAAGGGGTGTGGTTATGGGGTGTGGATAGGGGGGCGGCTAGTTGTGTTTAGCCATCGGCTAGGGGGCGGCTAGCTAGGGTTAGCCGTCCAGGGTCTGGGTTGGTTTGGGCAGAACTTCGGTAGGAAATGAGTTTGGTTTTGGACAGAGGCTAAGCTAGGTTTAGCCCGGGTTTCTGGAGGGTGGGATGAGAGGGTATTTTATGTAGGGAAATGGGTATTTCTCTTACAAAAGGGGCTCTCTCTCTCTCTCTCTCTCTCTTGGGATTTCTAGTGGGGAAAGGGAATGTGAATTGTGGGATGTTGGTGTGGAATGGTTTCTTTGATGGATTGGTGATGTTGTTGATTGTTGTATTTGGGCTTGGGACCCCTCTATTTATAGTAAAAGAGGGGCAGGGAAATATCCGGGGGGTAATGGAGTGGTTTGGCTTCGATTAGACCCCTCATTAATTCTCTTGTTCTTCTGTCAGAGACCAGGTGAAGGGCGGCTAGTGCTAACTAGCCGCCCAGGATGAGTAGCCGCCCCAATCATTACCTGCCAAACGTCCCATCTCTGACAAGCGGTGGCTTGGGTCGGTTACTTGGTTTGATCCGGCCAAGAGAGGGCGGCTAAAGGTCATGACCCGCCGTAATGATCAGCATTTAATGCTGCTTTATGTCCCATCCATGGGACTGGTCCAAACTCGGCTAGAGGACGGTCAGTGGGGTGGCTAGTTAGGGCTAGCCGCCCCTTTCCAGGGACTTGGGGTTCTAGGGTTTTGGGTTTTTAGAGTTAGGGTTTCCGATTTAGGTTTTAGGTTTAGGTTTAGGTTAGGGTTAGGGTTTAGGGCTAGGTCAAGGCTAGGGTTAGGGTTTCCAGTTCAGGTCAAGGCTAGGTTTAGGGTTTCTGGTTTAGGTTTAGGTCAAGGCTAGGGTTAGGGTTTCCGGTTTAGGTTTAGGTCAAGGCTAGGGTTAGGGTTTCCGGTTTAGGTTTTAGGTCTAGGCTAGGGTTAGGGTTTCCGGTTTACAGAACCTTTGGTTCTCTATTGGATGTCCAACTGTGGGATATTTTCGTGTGTTACTTGAAGTATTTCTGTCTCTCTGGACGGTCAAAATTGGGGTATCTACAATTGTCCCTCATCGGACGGAGTCTTTGTGCGAAGCAGGAAAGACTTCGACCGATGATAAGGAAAGAGACCCCTATTTTGGCCGGCCCGACCTTCAAGAAGTTATGCCAACACGAACAGTACTATTCGGGGAGTTTATTTAGACTATCAGAGGCTAGGTCTTGACTTAGAATTTTTAGCCTAAAGGATGATCCAGGTTGAAGGCGGAGAAAAGTAAATGGTGAGTAATCTAACCCGCGGTCGGGGTTCTTAGCTATCGTGCGCGGAGCAGCCCAGCGTCAGTTTCCTCGTGCCTACCATTCCCGTGCTTGGAAAAACTCAGCAAGGAGGGGATATCACCGACAGAAAGCAAGTAAAAGTTGATTTGGGTGAATTGGATCATCCGAAGGATAAGAACTCTGGAAAAGAATCAGAACTGGAGAAATTCAAATTTGAGTGGTACTGAAAGTGCGATGAAACTTCGGGAAAGTCGTGTTTGATCAAGTAATGTCTGGAAATAAACCAATACATGGTTGTTTGGTATGGAGAACCTTGGAATTTAGGGCTGAGAAGAGTTTGGAAAGAGGTTTTGAAGCAAAACAAAGAAACTGGGAGGGGCGGCTAGTGCTAACTAGCCACCCGAGAGGGGGCGGCTACTCGTGGGTAGCCGCCCCTCGACTGGGTCCCTTATAACCGAAAAGGGACCCTCTCTCTCTCTCCATACGTTTTAAACGGTTACTCTCCCTCTTCTTCATCTTCTCTTCGGTTTCAAACTCAAGAACCCTGATTTCTTTGCCTTTTCTTCCTCCATTTCGACCTCAATCCTTCTCTCTTTCTCTTGATTTCGAAGCCCTAGGTTTGGGTTCTCTTTTTCATTTTCACACCGAGGAAGATGACGAGGTCGAAGGCGATTGTTTCGAGGGGAAAGCGACCACGGGTGGCTCGTGGAGAGCGTAGCCCGAGCTCTTCATCATCGGAGAGCGATAGGCCGGAGGTCGAGGCCGTGGGGGAGGCTATGGGTTCGACGGAGGTGCCGCCGGCGGACATCGGTGTGGGTGAGGTCCGGGATTTGCCTTCGGGGGCTGTCCCGGAGGTAGGGGGAGTGTGATGGGCTATACACGCAAGAGGAGGCGTGGGGATCGACCGGTGGTGGCCGAGGAGGTGGTTTCGGGGGTCGGGGGATCGGTTAAGGGTGTGATGGAGGGAGGGGCCGAGGCCGAGGGGGTAAGTTAGAGTGAGAGGGCGTCATTGGACGCCATTATTTGGATGTTGGATAGGGAGGCCATAAAGGCCAGGGCAGCAGAGGAGGAGAGAAGGGCCATGGGTGTTTTTGAGGGCTTAGCCTCCGGTGCGGCGAGCACGGAGGTTGGAGAGGCCGATGTTGGGGAGGAGGCCGGGGAGGCCGAGGGTGTGGGCATGGGGGCCGCGGAGGCCGGTGTTGGTGTTGGGGCCGAGGTCGAGGAGTCCGTGTTTGAGGAGGACGAGGAGGGGGATGACGACGGGATGGATGATCCCGACGAGGCTGAGGTGGACGCTCCTGGGTCCACATGGGCCATGGTATGTGCCTAACCTTTTAGTCTTAGCCTTTTATTTATGTGTGTATGTGATATTTATATATGTGTGTTTCTAATAGCATGAATAGGTAATAGTGGGTGATATATGTTTCTAATATGCATGCTTGCATGTATAGTTAGATCACGGTGGGATAATAAGCATGCGAATATGGGTTTTGTGTTGGAAAAAGAAGGGGATAGTTTTTCATATGTGCATCCATGTTTGTCGTGTACGGGAAGGGAAATGACACGCCTTAGCATGCTTGCATGTGGTGGCTTTTGTATGCATATATATTTTTCAGAATACATATTTTCATGTGTATTCGATCCTGGTGGAGTAAGAGACAGTATGTGTATGCAATTTACGGGTCTAAGCTCCTTTACATGCTTGGGGTGGGTTCGTGAGAGGTGTATAATCATGCTAGACGGTAAAATAGAGAAGGTATGCAAGTAATGACCACGGTGGGATAAGAAGGTATAACAGGTAGTCATATGAAACGTGTTTTGTGAATAATTGAAGGTGGGCCTATGCGTGAAGTCTTCTATTTTTCATGCTTTTGTTTTAGCATACGAAAGCTTATCTTGCTAAGCATGGTTTCTAAATGAATTTGTAGACTTGGATTCTTACCTCTCGACTACTTTTAAACTAACCCATGTTCCCTTCGTTTGTTTTGTAGAGACCGAACCGTATTCGGGCTCTGTGGCATGGGACGAAGAGGTGGTACGATGCCTTGGGGCAGGAGGAGAGGGGCTTGGTGGATGGAGCGGGCTTCCGTTCCTTCTTCCTGATCGAGCCATTCCACGTTCACCGTCCTTACGTGGAGGCTTTGGCGGAGAGGTGGGATCCGGAGGGTTGTGCTTTCATTCTCCCCACTGGTGCTGTCATGTCGACCCTCAAGGACGTTTATCGGATCACCGGCCTTCCGGTGTCAGGGGAGGCAGTGATCACGGCCACCCTTGCTGACTATAAGGCACTTTTCCAGGAGTTGATTGGGGAATGGGACTATGTGGAGCGTGTGAGGTCACTGAACCGGATCCCCTTGGACAGTTGTCGAGGCAATACGGCCTTGGCTCCTTTACAGAGCGTCAGAAGGGCGAAGCTGCAGCTAGCTTCGAGAGGCGGCGGGCGATGATCAAGGCGAGAGAGGCGCCCGCGTGCCCACAGAGGGCACGGAGGGAGTTGAGAGCGTTCTTCCTCTACTTCTTTGGCCGGGTCCTTTTCTCGACTGCCTCTGATAAGGTCTCCTCTCATTCCCTTCTACTGATGCGGGACTTGGAGTGCATGGGGCGCTATGCTTGGGGAGCGGCGATGCTCGCCCATCTCTTCGTGGAGCTCTCGAAGAAAGTCAAGAGGGCCGGTGGAAAAAACCTTGGCGGCTTTGCGCCATTTCTTCAGGTATGTGTAAGTGATTGGTAAATGTCCTTTTTTTTAGTTTAGTTCACTTTGATCGTGATGGTTTTCCTCTCGCTTTGTCAGATCTTCGGGTACGAGCACTTCGCCATCGATCGCCCGACTTTGGCTCCGTTCGATCATGCCCTCCCTTGGGCAATGAGATGGGAATCCCTGGGATCTTCCCGCTTGCACCACCTCGCTCAATTCCGAGAGGCCTTCCGCGTCTTGTCGGAGGAAGAGGTATAAGTTTTCTTTGAATTTCTTTGGCTTGTATTTGGTTTTCTTTTGGCTAAGCACTCTTCCTATCTTTTGATGCCTTTTTTAGATGACGTGGAGGCCTTACTCGGGAGAGGTTCCCGAGGCTCTGGCGCGAGATGTCTGGTTGATCTACTTCAATGAGGTCGTGTTCCATGCGATCAGCCGGGTCATCCGCCAGCTTGGGTACCATCAGTGGGTGCCCGATCCTCTTCCGCGGCGCCCCTCGATTCCGGTGGCCGGGATTCCTCGGGACACGAATCTCCCGAGGAATTACGCTACGTACGTGGCAGGATGGATGGGTCGAGGCGTCTTGGTGGAGCGTCGTCCTGAGGTGACTTCGAGTGACGAATACCTAGCTTGGTATCGTCGGGAGTATGCGGGTATCCTCGGAACGATGGAGGAGGAGATCCCGGATGCCTACGTAAGTTTGGAAGCTCTCCTTCTCTTCTTCGTTCTCTTTTGCTTGAATATTTTCTGAGTGGTGTTTGCTTTTGTAGGTTGAGTTGAATGAGATGGAGAAGAGGCTCAAGGCCACCAATGAGCACCTCCAAGCGCGAGCTAGGCAGATAGAGGCGTTGCGGGTTCAGAGAGGACGCTTGCAGGACTAGGTCCGGGTCCTCGAGGCTCAGGTGGATGCTTTGTCGAGAGCGAGGGCTGACGGTGCTTCTTCTTCTTCCGCCCCTCCTTCTTCCATGATTTTCGAGCGAGAGCTCGAACTGACGAGGGAGCTAGATGCGGCCCGGAGCGAGTTGACGGCCACACGGATGGAGCTGGGCCAGGCGAGGGGTAGGGCTTCTCGGGCTGAGGAGGAGACGGACCGGCTGAGGTCCATGGTGGCTTCGAGAGAGGAGGGGTTCATCACCCTAGGCCGTGAGAGGGACTCCCTCCAGTTGAGGGTGTCGGAGTTGGAGGCTTCGGCAAGTGTTCCCGGAGGTTTGATGGGAGATTTAGTTCGTTCTCTGCAGGCGGCCGGGGATAGGGACCGAGAGGCGCTCAGGGCGTCGGAGGTGAGGGCACGGGAGTTGGAGGAGAGGTTGAGGGCCGCTGAGGATCGGGCCAGAGGGACAGAGAGTCACCTCCGACAGAGATTGGAGAGGAGAGACAGAGATATGCAGCAGGTCCGTCTTTGGGAGGTGGCTATGAGGGGGAAATTGGTTGGAGGGGGCTCTATGACCGAGGCGGACCTGGATCTTCTTCCACTTGAGCCTGACCATTCTCTCTCGGCTTCCTTGGCTACCGGGGCCACCTTCAGCCGTGCCTCTCATCCTTCGGCGTCTCGGAGTCGTGGGATATACGCGAGGGCCGCGTCTTCGGTTCGAGAGACTCCTGCCGCTCCCGACGCTCCAGAGGTTCAGTCTTCTCCTCATCCGCCGCTCCCTTCTCAGCCAAGTCAGGACGTTCCTCCTACTCAGCCTCCAGCGGATGACAATACGCCGAGGTATAGCTTCTTTGTGTCTTGGTTTTAAGTAGAAGAATAGTATATATGCGATGAATTCATGCTTTTCTTCTTTTGTTTTTGATTTTAGGTGATATTTCGGTGAGGTATAGCTCAAGACCTCGGAGTTTGGAGCGTTTCAAAGGAAAAATATCCTCTTTTGTGCTCTCTCTTAGGTTTAGAAAAAAAACAGTCTATGTTTGTGGTTTTGGTGGGACAATTTAATTTCTCGTTTATATGCATGGTTTAGAATAATTTAGCATGGATGTTTAGGTGTTTAAAGAGCTCCCTTTATTTAGAAAAACGAGTATTTCGTGGATGGGTGATTTTGGTGTTTTTATACGTATAATTCATGGATGGGTGTAGGGTTTTGATTATATATTTGTTTTAGCATGGTATTTATACAGGTTTTGTGTATGAATATGTGTATGAAATGTGTACATGCAGGTTTTGGAAAGAACTGATCTCAATAGGTAAAGAAGTGTTGAAGAGTTGATCGAATACAGACCGACACAACTGAAATAGGTGTAGGCAGGGGGCGGCTAGTTGTGCTTAGCCGCCCCCTGCCTGGGGCTTCCTCACCTGAAACAAAGGGCAGGGGCACTACTGTAAACTAGCCGCCCAGTGAGGGGCGGCTAGTCGAGTTTAGCCGCCCCCTGCCTGGGGCAATTTGGTACTGCTGCTCTTGTCTGCTGCTGCTGCCGAAAGTCTTCGTGACCGTTTCAACCTTCGAGACCTACAAAAACATCCCTTCCATGGACCAAGTGTTAAATCTGTCCGGATTGCGCCCCTGCACTAACTTTCGAGCTCTTTCTTGCTTGAATTGTCAAGGGCTACAATCCATCTTAAGGTGAAATGGAAAGAGATAATGCGAGAAGGTAAAGTGCGGGAGACCATGCTTTAGTATGCAAGGAAGGGATTCCAAGTGCGTGAGAAAAAACTCTCAAGTGTGTGTAAAGGTGGGACAATTTCTTCTCAGGCATGTGCGGTAAGGGCACGAAATGAGTGGGGACAATTTTAATATTTGTGGGGGCAATTTTCATATGAGTGGGGACAATTTTAATATGAGTGGGGACAATTTTTCAAGAAAATCGGATGCCAAGGTGTTTTGGAAAAGAAAAATGCAAGCTTATGCGTAAGTATAGTTGGCATAAGGGGGCATTTTAGTCCTTCAATGGTTTCTTACGTGAGAGGGTAATGTTCTCGATTTTCTGAAGTAAAAGATGCCATCAAGTCCCTGTGGAGGAGCCCTTGTGGTCACCCACGTCCAAACCAGGATTGTATTTGAATGGTATAGGCCTTAGGTGTCGATTTTGCTAGGTTCATGTGTTTCAAATGCTTAATCATATTATTCTAAACATGCTGAAAAATCCATGAGTGTACCAAGAGTCAAGTCAAATAAGCTTCCCTTGGATAAGCAAGTTTCTAAGTGAACTCATGTGATTGTGTGTAGTTGGTAAACCTGGACATGATCTATCTTTGATCGAAATTTCGCCTTTCCCGGCAGACGTAGTTCAATTTAGAATCCCATTGCGAAAATAAAAAAGGTGGGGGGGGGGGAATGGGGTAGGCAATTTCTCTTCTTTTAGGTGAATCTAGTCCAGTTATACGTGTGTGAAGGAAACGGCATGATTTGGCGGAGATGTGTTCAAATAAATACGAGTTTATCTTTGAGAGTCTTATAATTCTATCATCAAGTACTAAACGCTGGAAATCGCAGGAAGGAAGAATAATAGTTATTGAAAGCTATTCATGCATGGAATTTCTTTAGATAAAGTGCGTTCCACGAACCTGGAACCTCGACTCCTTCGGCATCTACCAGGCGATAGGCATTCTCGGAATAGGCATGGGTGATCACATAGGGTCCCTCCCATGTGGGTTGCAACTTTCCTCTTGGGTGAGGCTGTCTTGATGGCATGATTTGCTTGAGTACTAATTCCCCGATTTCAAATTTTCTTTTTATTACATTCTTTTCAAATGCCCTTGCCACCCTTCTTTGGTAGGCCTGGGCATGGTCTGCCACCCTTAATCTTTTTTCGTCTTTTTCGCTCTTTTTGGTATTTTTTATATTTTCAAAAGTGTAAAGACAGATACACGCTTACGGTTTTGAAAAGGCCTGTGTCGGCGAATAGATATGTTTTTGGAAAGAGAATGGGGATAAAGTTTGGAAAGCGGTTTTGTTTTTAGAAGGGGAGTATGGAAAGGTAGTTCGTAAAATATTTTGCTTTGAAGAAAGGTGTGGAAGCGCAGTTTCGGAAAATGTTTTCGTTGGAAACGCGGCTTGTAAATATTTTCGTTGTTTTGGTAAACAAGTAAAGAAAGTTTGGAAAAATTTCTTTGGAAGCATGGAAATATGGTTTCGTAAAAAGAAACTTTTGTTTTGAAGTGGACCGTGGAAAACATTTTTTTTTGTTTTTAAAGAAGAGTGGAAATAAAGCTGGAAACAAGTATGTTCAGAGTTGGGGAATGAAAGCTGATCAGCATGTATTTTTTTTTTTGGATTTTGGTTTCTTTTAGGAAAGCAGGTAAACAAATATGTATAGGGTGACGAAAGACGAAAGCTGGTAAACAAATATTTTGCGATTTTGGATTTTTAGAAAAAGCTGTAAACAAATATGTACAGGGTGTAACGAAGGCTTACCTGGGGGGGTCGGTACCTGGTTCTTGGATTCGCATTGTTTCCTCGAGTCGGCTTTGCTTGGTTGGCCGGCTGATGTCCGGTGGGGGTCCCCTATTCCCGAACTCTTCTTCCCTGAGCCTTTTCAAAGGCCTTTCTTGATGGAGCAGTTCTTCGTCGGTGGAGCCTGGCTGCCAACATGCGAGCACCTTTAGCCGGATGCGCATGGCACAGACGCTCCAATTCCAGTGTCGTGTCTCGTTAAAGCATGCTTCTCCCCATATGGATACTACTTTCCCGCGGTACGGGAAGCGAAGACATTGGTGTCGGGTGGATGAGACAGCTTCGATGCTGTTGAGCCATGTCCTTCCAACAATCAGAGGGTGGGGCGATTGAATGTTCATCACCATGCAGTTAACGATGGTGGAGACCGGGCCGATCTTTAGCGGGAGCGTGACCAGTCCGCAAGCGTTCTTGCGCGTGCTGTCGAAGGCGTAGATGTATTCGTTCGAGGGCTTCAATCTTGGGACCCTGCCTTCTAGCTTCTGGTAGGCGAAATATGTAAGAACGTTAGTTTCCGCTCCCGTGTTGATGAGAATGTGCCGGAATTCCCTCCCTCCGAGTACAGCAGTGTTTGCGAGGGGTGCGGAGCGTGCTCCGGCTTTGACGACTTCATGGGGGAGGAAGGTGATCGAGTTGGGCTCCGTAAGATCGCTTGGTGGATGCAGGGTCCTGGCCGTTTCTGCCAAGGGATAGTTGTTGTCATAAGGGGACCCAGGTGGACTGCCGCTTTCATCCTCGTTCCCCGGTCGTAGGGATAGTGTGAACATATTATGTATCACCCAGTTGTTCTCATTCTCATACTGGAGGCGCGCCTCTCCCCAGATTGTCAGAATATGACTCAAGAAGGGCAGTCGAAGGCATTGGTGCCGGGGGGAACAGATAGCTTGGATGCTGTCTAACCATGGTCGCCCCAACATCAATGGGTACCTTGTGTCAATGTCGGCCACGAAGCAGACTACTTCACAGATAAGAGGGCCGACGGATAGCTCGAATGTTCCGGGGCCGCGGAGAGTCTTCCCGGTATGGTTGAAAGCTTGAATAGTATGGTGAGCCGGTTGCACGGGAGGACGGCCTAGTCCGGGTATCTTTTGGTAGGTGGAGCACGTCATTATGTTCATTCCTGACCCTGGATCCACGAAGATGTTGTTTAGCCACAACATTTGAAGTCGTCCGCGGATGTGTAGGGGGTAGACTCGCAGTCTGGGATCCGAGAGGTCTTGGTCAGTGAACGAAATGGTCATTGGACGGCGGGGGCCGTCGACAGTATCGGTACTCTTGGAGGACCTGTTGTCGTCCGGATGCATATCATCCGACGTACATTCCCCTCCTTCGGGTACTTCACAAGCTCCTTCGGGGATCTCCTCAAATGGCTCTTCTTCTTCGTCTCCTCCCAGGTTTTCTAGTCCGCTTTCGTCGGACTCGATGTTGATGACTGCGGGAAGGGCGAGAACTGCATCTTCTTCTTCGCCATAGAGTATGGCAAGGTCATGATTGTCGAGGTTCAGCTGGAAGGGCTCGTTCTGCTCTTCCTCCTCGGATTCTTCGGACAGATTGTCGTCAGTGACATCTTCTGAATTGCTTGGTTGTGGTGATGGTTGTCTCCCTCTCCTGACCATGTTTAATATGTGAGCTCCAGATGTGGATGCTTGGTTGTGACCTAGCAATGGGTCAGTAAAAATGCCAAGTGGCTTGGAGGCTCGAGAATTGCCCTGGTTTAAGTGGCTTTTGATCATGGCCCAATCAAGGCGCCTGTCATCATTTAAATCATAGATAAAATCCTGAAAAACAATGCATTGTTCTACGGTATGACCATGTTGTTGGTGGTATTGACAGTAACGCAGTCTACTGGCCCCGGGGAGTGGAGGTTTAGCAGTTGGGAGGGAGATACTATTTGTGTCCATCAGTACCCTAAAAATTTTAGTTAGTGTTTCTGGGAGGGGAGGGTAAGAGTCTCTCTTTCCCATTCATCTTTGATCATAGGATGTCGGAGGGGAGACCTCATTATAAGTATTTTGGGAGGGCTGCCTTGGACTTAGGTTCTGACTTCTTAAGAAGCAGGAATAGAAAGGGGTCCTAGGCTGGCCTTGTCTTGAGATTACAGGGTTTTGGACAGGGGAACTTTGGATTATCGGGTTTTGTTGTGTCGGCACGGGGACGGGTACTGATCGAGTAGTGAAGTTCTGGTTGATTGGCCGAGGCGGTGCATACCCGGATGAACCGGATGTGTACTGTCTCAAAGCCGTTCCTCGATCATGAACTCGTGCTCTGTTCGGGTAGAGTGCCGTTACTTGTGTAATAATCCCCTCTACCGTGGGGGTTTGTGCCTTGCGAGGCGGTTGTCCAACCCTATGGCTGATAGGTGGGGACTGGGTTTGGACTACTGGGGCTGCACAACGGGAAATCCTGTTGTGGCGGTCAATCAGAAGCTGATACGTAGTACAGTCTCCGTACGAAAGGCTCGTATGAAGTTCTGGAGTCAGGCTCTGTAACATCATGTCAATTTCTTGACATTCTGTGAGTTGCAGGCCGGTCCGGTGGACAAGTGTGCGCCACCGAGACACGTATTGCTCAAATTCCTCCCTAGGCCTCATTCTCTCTACGGTTAAATCCAAAATAGAGGGGGTTCTAATCCTCTGATAACCGTAGCGGCCCAAGAATTTCTCGCTTACAGCCGAGAAATTAGACAAGTGATCTACAGGGAGGGTGGAGAACCATTGCAGTGCTTCTCCTTCCAATGATTTTTGGAAGAGGAAGACTAGCAGAGGTTGATTATCTAGAAACGGGCGTGCGTCTAGATAAAAGGAAGTTAAATGAATGTCTGGGTCTCCACGACCGTTATACCGGTGAAATTTGGGGATTTTGAACCCTTTCGGTAGGTGGACTAACGGGATTTGTCTCAGGTTATGCAGAGACATGTGTTTGGGGGTTGAGGGACCAGTCTCGGAGAGAATTCTCCGGATGGTATCGTCTAGTGTTTCTCCCCGGGGAGGGCTGCCTAGCGGTCCCGGGTTTGGGGTGGCCTGGTAGGGGGGCCCTGGGGTGGAAACGGCTGGGAATATTGGATTCGCGGGGGAAAGGGTGGTGAATGAAAAGACGCTCGGGTTGACCGAGTGACTGGGTGTGAATAGGGTCTTGGGAATGGCCTTAGGGGTTTCGACAGGGACCTCCTGTCTTAGGGTTTTGACCTAGCGGTAGTCGGCGAGGTCATGAAACATGTCCTCTACAGATTGGTATCCTAGATTGGCCATCCTTTCCTCTAGATGGGTCAGGAATTGCGTGGCCTGACCCTCTTGGTGGGTTCTTTCCTCTAGTATCTCCTCCTCTATGCGGGATTCCATGATGCGTGTGAAATGATTTAAGGGAACGAATGCAGATATAAAGCAGTAAATAAAGTGGTAAAGGATTGCGCAGCGGTGTACGGCTTACAAAGCAGTAAAGGATTGCGCAGCTGTGTGCGGCTTACAAAGCAGTAAAGGATTGCGCAACGGTGTGCGGCTTACAAAGCAGTAAAGGATTGTGCAGCTGTGTGCGGCTTACAAAGCAGTAAAGGATTGCGCAGCGGTGTGCGGCTTACAAAGCAGTAAATGATGCTGTGACGTGAATTAGAGGAGGAACTGATTCGAGGGGTGGGAAACTCTAACCTTCCTAGAGGGTTGATAGCATTCTAGTCAAGCTTGTAAAAGGGGGTAGAAGAGGATTACCTTTTGTTGTTTTTCACGAGGGAGGTCCCACTGTGATTGCCAGATTTGTCGGTATCGTCGGGAAGGCCTCCCGGCGGTGCGTGGGTGAGCGCGTGCGTGTGTGGGGGTTATTCGGGGATTCGGATCGGAGGCGTGCCCTGGCGGGCTCGGTAGGATCGTCTTCTCGGAAGGGTGAGGGGTGTCGTTCCTGGTTGAGGCGCCCGATAGCGTCTCAAGAGGATTTAGGGGTTTGTGTGATCGCCACCTGCTTTTTCTAAAAGCAGGAAAAGGTTGGGTTTGGTTTTGGTCGCCTACGTGGGGGAGTTTGTGGGGTCTCCGCTCTGAGACACGGATATACCGTACACAGAGGTGAAAAATAGGTATCCTATTCTGCTTCCAGGGCTTGACTAAAGGAGTCTTGGGACAAAGGGGTGTGGATATGGGGTGTGGATAGGGGGGCGGCTAGTTGTGTTTAGCCGTCGGCCAGGGGGTGGCTAGCTAGGGTTAGCCGTCCAGGGTCTGGGTTGGTTTGGGTGGAACTTCGGTAGGAAATGGGTTTGGTTTTGGACAGAGGCTAAACTAGGTTTAGCCCGGGTTTCTGGAGGGTGGGATGAGAGGGTATTTTATGTAGGGAAATGGGTATTTCTCTTACAAAAGGGGCTCTCTCTCTCTCTCTCTTGGGATTTCTAGTGGGGAAAGGGAATGTGAATTGTGGGATGTTGGTGTGGAATGGTTTCTTTGATGGATTGATGATTTTGTTGATTGTTGTATTTGGGCTTGAGACCCCTCTATTTATAGTAAAAGAGGGGCATGGAAATATCCCGGGGGTAATGGAGTGGTTTGGCTTCGATTAGACCCCTCATTAATTCTCTGGTTCTTCTGTCAGAGACCAGGTGAAGGGCGGCTAGTGCTAACTAGCCGCCCAGGATGGGGCGGCTACTTCCTGCTAGCCGCCCCAATCATGACCTGCGAAACGTCCCATCTCTGACAAGCGGTGGCTTGGGTCGGTTACTTGGTTTGATCCGGCCAAGAGAGGGCGGCTAAAGGTCATGACTGGGAAAAGAACCTCGGGAGGGCCTCATGAGGTCCCGATATAGGATATCCCGACAACCAAACAAGGAACACGGAGTACCCTAACCCGGGTCTCAACGCTGACCCTGCAAGGCCCCTTATCCTGAGTAGGAAGGCTAGAAGAAGACATCACCCCTTAATGAATACTACACCACATCCTCAACGCTTGAAACTGGTGCCGCACGCAACTCTATGGTATACCCCCGATAAACAGAACGGAGGAGAATGCGGTCTCCAACCGGTACATGGGGTATCTCTGGCACCACTAGTGGACCTACCGCTAAGGGTATCTACGGGATCGTCACGCGGGCCGCCCGCAGCTCCCGGATCTCTCGCGCCTGCTCAGCCAACGCTCCAGTCTATGCCTCCAGTGCTCTAGTCTGAGTGTCCAGAAGATCTTCCATCTCAGCGTTAGCTCGCGCCAACGCTGGAGGCATCCCGCGCAAGTCCTGGCCCAACAGCCGAGAACTCTCAAGTAGACTCCTCGCCTCCGGTAGGTTCGAAGACCTCCGAAGCCCAAGGGTGACCACGTCCACGCGCCCGTCTCCGAGGAGGCATATCAGCAACTAAAGAACCAGCACTAGGATCAGAATACTCATCTCGAAATCCTAAGACTCATCTCAAGGAAAACAATTGGCTCTGACAGGACATGGCTCTGATACCAACTTTTGTCACGCCCCAGGGCGGCCGTCCCCGAGACGTGGCAAATATATAAATGATATCAGTAATCCATACACGAGGTCAAATAAATACTCCACAATAGAAAAGGCAATACACAAGTAACTGACATCAAATATATACAAAAAGCGGAAGCTCAAATGACTAAGTCTGTAATTCAAAGACATATTACAGACTAGAGTACACAATCATCTGTCCTGTGAGAGCCAATATATACAATAACTGACATCAACAGTCTACATACCGTGCACAAGCACAAGTATAATACATACAATAAAAGGGAATGCTGATAGCCTCCGACTCGCAAGACATCCAACGCGAACGCAGGTCTCCTACTCGGATGGCGCCAGGGGAGCTCTTCTCTTGGATCCGACTCAGCGTCAACTGGGGAAAAACATAAGCGAGGGGTGAGCTACAAGCTCAGTGAGTGGTCAGAAACCAAACACCAACACAACATTCGATCCTAAGGCAATCTCCTATCAAGGAAACCATGGGTAGAAACCCAACGGTTAACAAGGTCACACGGCGGTGCGACCCTACCCTGCCCTTGCCCTAGCCCCCACAGGGGTGAGTCTAGGGACTCGAAGGACAACTTGCTATTCTACACTGTTCGTCATCCGGTAGCGCTCTCCCAGGCAGCCTCTACCTGGAGCCGGCCACGGTCAGTACACTGTCGAGCGCATCGATGGTACTTACAGGTGGGGGTCCACCCAGGGCGGCTCGTACCTAGGAAGCGTCCACACGGATCCGGCGAAGAGGAGAACGATAATTCAGGCTTGCAACATCGTCCGGTGGTCCATCCTCGTGTAGCCTCACCTGGTACACTCCCCTGACCAGTACATCTGCCGAATGCATCGGGAGTACCTACAAGTGGGAGTCCTCTGTCAGGGCAGCTTCTACGTCGGGACCCCGGTATACGACGATATTGGGAGGAAACACTACTTGTTCGCAGCGCGAACCCTATGGAAAGCCAATCACTCAAGCTGGTGGGTCAAGTATCAACTCGAGCCCACAACACTCACACCAACACCCTCACCTCCGAGGGGTGACCTAGGTTATTGGGAGTAACTGTACTAATCCCTCACCCTCACCTCCGAAGGGTGACACAGGCTCTTGGGAAGAGACTAGATCGTTTCTAAGCCCTTGGTCCACCGGTAGCCCTTTCCCCGGGTAGCCTCTACCTGACATACTCCCACGATTGGGAGCCCGGTGCCAGGACAGCGTTTCCAACGCCGGGAAGTTCCTACACGGATCCAACAAAGGAAAGAAACCAAACTACTCTCATGAAAATGATCCCCCTTGGATCCCCATCATCGGTCATCAGACGCCGATCCACTACACCCTCACCCTCACCCCCTCCTCGGGGTGACATAAGCTCTTGGGGAAGAGGTCGATTGTTCTAAGCCCTTGGTCCACCGGTAGCCCTTTCCCCGGGTAGCCTCTACCTGACATACTCCCACGATTGGGAGCCCGGTGCCAGGACAGCGTTTCCAACGCCGGGAAGTTCCTACACGGATCCAACGAAGGGGAGGAACAATCTACGCTCGCGGATACGATCCTCTTGGATCCGTCATCATCGGTTATCAAACACCGATAGGCGCAATGAATTCTCATGAATTCCCTCCAGGGCGCATAACTCAGATGCGGGGAAGACATTAATTATAAGTGTCAAAACCATGGTATGACCCCACAAGAGGTCATACACTTGTCTAATATATTAGACAAGAATCATGGCCATATCGGCATATACATATATATGCAATTAACTACCCAACGATGACCTACTTAAACATGCATACATGTCATCAAACAGATAAACACACACAAATTACAACCTATTATACGTTGGATAACACCAACCTAGAAGGGAAGGGTTAAGCGCGATCTGCGCAACAACAGGTGCATGCCAATAATTCCAAGCAAACCCGAGTCAAGTAGGAACTATATCTACTCACTCGGTTCGTGAAGAGAAGGAGGGCGAGGGAGAGGGAATGCCTCATCCTCTCTCGAGCTGGTCATAGTTTTGCCCCAACAGATGGGTGCAACAACTATACCACACCCTCGAGTCCTAAATCAGAGGAATATTACGCATACACCCGTTATTAACCCAAGTTTAGACATGCCTGATATGTTCAAATAATAATAAGGGTAGTATTTCAAACAAAATACCTAAATCATGCCATATTCTATACAATACATAGGCAAGTATAAGGTAGAATAGGAGTTCTACACAATATACGAGCTATACATCCTAGCATGCATGATATCTTGCATAATTAGGGTGCAATTAAAGCCCCATGGAAGCGCGAAGCACGACTACGTGCATCGGGCGCTCCCAGAAGGGTTGGAATCAAACCACTCACCGATACCCGAGTCGTCGCGCATCCCAACCGACGAGGTCTGCAAGCCAAGGGTACCAAAAGGGTGAGTAAAATCATATACAAACATATAAAACCAATTAGGGATGCCTAAGACATAGACATCCACGCATACAGGCTCGAACGCACGCACGCATGCACGCACGCACGCGTGCCCGAGCCCCCCGGACACCCACCCGAGGGTGCCGACCCTCAGCACGGCCAAACCGGCCTCGGGCAGCACCATACGCACCCCGGGGAACCCCGGGCGCAGCCCCGGGCACCCCTGCGCGCGCACGCCGCGCGCCCCGCGCGCAGCGCGCCCAGACGCGCGCAAACGCGCGCCCTCCGCGCGCAGACACGCGCGCGCTCACGCGCGACCCCGCGCGCACCTCGCGCGACCCCCCGCGCACACCACCGCGCGCTACCGAGCGCTCCCGCGCGCCCGCACCAGCGCGCACGACCCGCGCGCGTACCCGCGCGCGCCCGCGCGCTTCACCCGCGCGATACACCTCCGCGCGCGCCCAGCCTCCAAAACACTCCCCCATGTCCCCCACATGCACCCAAACCCAAACACTACCCATGCATGCCCTCCCAAGCACCCATACAAGCATGAAAACCAAATAAAGAAGAGGGAAAACTCACCCAAATGAGAGGGGGAGCGTAGGGGGAGGTGTAGGGGCTCGCAAGCGCACCCTTGGCCACCTCGTCCGCCACCACCTCCATCTTGCTTCCCATCCTTCTTCTTCTTCACTTGGGAATTTCAACAAACACCTAGGGTGCTATTGGTTAGAGAGGGGAAGGAAGGGGCAAAAGATGGGGGAAGAGAGAATAGAACAACAACAACAACAACACCACCTCTAACATACCTTCTTTTGATCTTCTTCTCCATCATCTTCATTTC
This sequence comes from Acorus calamus, assembly GCA_030737845.1. NCBI lineage: Eukaryota > Viridiplantae > Streptophyta > Magnoliopsida > Acorales > Acoraceae > Acorus > Acorus calamus. The sequence continues at coordinate 7,800,537 of CM060879.1, forward strand.
CTCCACCAAATACACACCACCACACACAAAACAAGGGCTGGACCAGAGTGAAAAAGAGGGGAAAAACTCAGCCAAAGTCGTGCACAAGGGGCTCTTAAATAGGTAAAAGAGAAGTGAAAGACCGAGCTGTCCTCGGACTAAAATCTCTGCGCAGCCTTCACTTAAACGACCATAACTTCCTCAATACAGCTCAGAATTGCACGATTCCAGTGGCATTGGAAAGATAAGACGATTATCTACAACTTTCATGTTTACACCTAGATCAAATAACCCCTCGAACTATTCCCAAATCTAGGCTAAACATCTTACAGGGCTGCAGCCTGGATTTCCTCAACTTCGGGGTATACATGGAAAAATACCCATAACTTTTAATATACGAATCCAGTTGATCCAATTCCACTTCTATATGGAAGCTATATCAAAACTGGACATCTCGTAATAATATCGGATTTTTACCTCATCATCTTGGATTTTAACAAAATCAAATCCGAATACCAATTCAAAACTGCACAATTCCAAAAATGTTATCGGAATTAAATGAAAATTTTATGGGCAGTATTAAACAATACCAGGACCCATAATATGCAGTTATATCTTCAATCAGAGTCCTTAAACCCTAGAAGGTAGCTAAAAATCAAAATTTTAGCGACTCCGATCGAAATTAGGACTCTAAATGACACAGGTCTAACATTCTCCCCCCCTTAGGAAATTTAGTCCTCGAAATTTAAGGAAACCCAAAAGGGAAGACTGAACATAGAGTGTCGCCCATAGAGTCCCTTGGCTCCCGAGTGGTCCGGACACCAAACTGGTGCTACCACGCACTTTAACCGAAGGAACGGTCTGGGTACGGAGCCTCTTCTCACCTCGGTCCATGGTCTCGATCAACTGCTCCCCGAACGACAAATCCTGCTCGAGGATGAGCGGCTCGAACGGAATGACATGAGCATGATCGTGGACATAATGTCTCAGCTATGAGAAATTGGATGACGTCACAGGCACGAGTCGACCATGGGAGCTAGGCTTCATGACAGCCACCTCCCCTAATCCACTCAAGGACGAAAACCGGTCCGATGGAAGGCCGACTCAACACGCCCCGAACGTCAAAACAGAGGATGCCCTTAAACCGGGACACCATATACCAACATGGTCGCCGAACCCGAAGGTAGGCTCCTGGCGACGATGACCTGGGTAGCCTTTCAGACGGTTCTAGGTGGTGCAGAGGCACGCACGAACCATCTCGGCCACCGCTAGGTCAATAAAATAACCATAGCCCTTCTAACTGGCGCTCCACAATCGTCCCCACATAAGGGAGGTATAAAACCGCGCCCGTAGAGTGCCTTTTTTCCATTTCATCTGGATGCTCGAATGGCAGTCGTCTCACAGGCAGACCCCTACCCAAAGGGTGGTGCCTCATCCAACTGCCCCAAGTCGAGCACGCAGGCAAATAGCATGTCCTCCAAGGCCTAAATTGTCCTCATTGCCTGGCTGTCCGCCGGTATCGAAACGCTGTACTTAAAAGGGAGGCTCGCGCGAAAAGCCTGCCAAAGGCCGCGCCAGAACCTCGAAGTAACCCACGCGTCTCAGCTCGAAATAGCACCGACCGGAGTGCCATGAAGACGAACAATCGCGAAGGCTCAAACACGCGTCGAAACGTCCAGAGACTCAATCAGTTGGATAGGGAGGAAAGTGCGGACCTAGTCAGTCGGTCAGTGATCGCTCAGACAGCACATGACCCAGACGTGACTTTAGCGAGCCCACAACGAAATCCATGATAACTCACTCCCACGTCCACTTAGGAATCTTGATGGACGAACGCACTCCAATGCGACGATCAACAACTTCGCCTGAGGGCATGCCAACCAACATCCTCAACGAAGGCTACCTCAGAACAGCTCACGGAGGCCAATAACATATTTGAGATCATTGTAGGCATCTGGCATATTCGTCTACCCCGACGGCAGTACCCAAAATTCGTAGTGCCCGAAACGGTCACGAAAGGCCAACTAAAGAATGCCCAACTCCCGGATCTCCAAATAGGGTACCTTGCGCGAAGATCGATCAACAGAAAGACACTAGCTCCCAAAGCTGGTCAAAACAGATCATCAATTCGCGGCAAGAGGTACCTGATCTCCTACCCCTATGGGGAGATCAAAATAATTCCTGGGACGATTAAGTCCAAATCTGCTCCTCGAGCGTGGCTGACGCTCATGATGTCCTTTGTACGCTGGGTAAGCCGCTCGACCGCACTTAATCCGCAAGACACGCAATAGGAGGTCGTCGATTCCCGACAACGCCTCAGCGACGTCATCTACCTGATATGGCGGTCGAGTCCCATCACGAACACTTAGCGTCACATCTCCTCATTTACGACCCATGTGGGGGCAAGGCGTGACAGTACCTCAAACTGTGCTTCACATGCCGCCACCTACAGGTCGCCCAACTATAGCCGTTGGAATTCCAGCATCATGCACTCAATGGGCAGATTCATCACGGGGAGTCCAAGCTCTCGACGTCATCCAGTAGCACTCTTCCGGTGTGGCTACTACCTGATAGCCTCCCATGTCCACTATCTCTGCTATATGGGCACACCAACAAGCGTCGTGGATAGTCCCAGGGAGCACCTCACAGGTCTACTGCCTCTATCGGGTAGCTACTATGCACGATGATATATCGAAGCGACTCCAGATATGGCTATGGAACCCTAGTCCATAAGCGATCGCCCACCAAGCTGCAATAGGATGCACCCAATCCCGATCATATGCATCACCACCCGCTATCGCACCTCCCAAGTGAGGAAAATCAAACATCAATTGATGCTTCAAAGGTATTCCTTGACTGGGAAAAGAACCTCGGGAGGGCCTCATGAGGTCCCGATATAGGATATCCCGACAACCAAACAAGGAACACGGAGTACCCTAACCCGGGTCTCAACGCTGACCCTGCAAGGCCCCTTATCCTGAGTAGGAAGGCTAGAAGAAGACATCACCCCTTAATGAATACTACACCACATCCTCAACGCTTGAAACTGGTGCCGCACGCAACTCTATGGTATACCCCGATAAACAGAACGGAGGAGAATGCGGTCTCCAACCGGTACATGGGGTATCTCTGGCACCACTAGTGGACCTACCGCTAAGGGTATCTACGGGATCGTCACGCGGGCCGCCCGCAGCTCCCGGATCTCTCGCGCCTGCTCAGCCAACGCTCCAGTCTATGCCTCCAGTGCTCTAGTCTGAGTGTCCAGAAGATCTTCCATCTCAGCGTTAGCTCGCGCCAACGCTGGAGGCATCCCGCGCAAGTCCTGGCCCAACAGCCGAGAACTCTCAAGTAGACTCCTCGCCTCCGGTAGGTTCGAAGACCTCCGAAGCCCAAGGGTGACCACGTCCACGCGCCCGTCTCCGAGGAGGCATATCAGCAACTAAAGAACCAGCACTAGGATCAGAATACTCATCTCGAAATCCTAAGACTCATCTCAAGGAAAACAATTGGCTCTGACAGGACATGGCTCTGATACCAACTTTTGTCACGCCCCAGGGCGGCCGTCCCCGAGACGTGGCAAATATATAAATGATATCAGTAATCCATACACGAGGTCAAATAAATACTCCACAATAGAAAAGGCAATACACAAGTAACTGACATCAAATATATACAAAAAGCGGAAGCTCAAATGACTAAGTCTGTAATTCAAAGACATATTACAGACTAGAGTACACAATCATCTGTCCTGTGAGAGCCAATATATACAATAACTGACATCAACAGTCTACATACCGTGCACAAGCACAAGTATAATACATACAATAAAAGGGAATGCTGATAGCCTCCGACTCGCAAGACATCCAACGCGAACGCAGGTCTCCTACTCGGATGGCGCCAGGGGAGCTCTTCTCTTGGATCCGACTCAGCGTCAACTGGGGAAAAACATAAGCGAGGGGTGAGCTACAAGCTCAGTGAGTGGTCAGAAACCAAACACCAACACAACATTCGATCCTAAGGCAATCTCCTATCAAGGAAACCATGGGTAGAAACCCAACGGTTAACAAGGTCACACGGCGGTGCGACCCTACCCTGCCCTTGCCCTAGCCCCCACAGGGGTGAGTCTAGGGACTCGAAGGACAACTTGCTATTCTACACTGTTCGTCATCCGGTAGCGCTCTCCCAGGCAGCCTCTACCTGGAGCCGGCCACGGTCAGTACACTGTCGAGCGCATCGATGGTACTTACAGGTGGGGGTCCACCCAGGGCGGCTCGTACCTAGGAAGCGTCCACACGGATCCGGCGAAGAGGAGAACGATAATTCAGGCTTGCAACATCGTCCGGTGGTCCATCCTCGTGTAGCCTCACCTGGTACACTCCCCTGACCAGTACATCTGCCGAATGCATCGGGAGTACCTACAAGTGGGAGTCCTCTGTCAGGGCAGCTTCTACGTCGGGACCCCGGTATACGACGATATTGGGAGGAAACACTACTTGTTCGCAGCGCGAACCCTATGGAAAGCCAATCACTCAAGCTGGTGGGTCAAGTATCAACTCGAGCCCACAACACTCACACCAACACCCTCACCTCCGAGGGGTGACCTAGGTTATTGGGAGTAACTGTACTAATCCCTCACCCTCACCTCCGAAGGGTGACACAGGCTCTTGGGAAGAGACTAGATCGTTTCTAAGCCCTTGGTCCACCGGTAGCCCTTTCCCCGGGTAGCCTCTACCTGACATACTCCCACGATTGGGAGCCCGGTGCCAGGACAGCGTTTCCAACGCCGGGAAGTTCCTACACGGATCCAACAAAGGAAAGAAACCAAACTACTCTCATGAAAATGATCCCCCTTGGATCCCCATCATCGGTCATCAGACGCCGATCCACTACACCCTCACCCTCACCCCCTCCTCGGGGTGACATAAGCTCTTGGGGAAGAGGTCGATTGTTCTAAGCCCTTGGTCCACCGGTAGCCCTTTCCCCGGGTAGCCTCTACCTGACATACTCCCACGATTGGGAGCCCGGTGCCAGGACAGCGTTTCCAACGCCGGGAAGTTCCTACACGGATCCAACGAAGGGGAGGAACAATCTACGCTCGCGGATACGATCCTCTTGGATCCGTCATCATCGGTTATCAAACACCGATAGGCGCAATGAATTCTCATGAATTCCCTCCAGGGCGCATAACTCAGATGCGGGGAAGACATTAATTATAAGTGTCAAAACCATGGTATGACCCCACAAGAGGTCATACACTTGTCTAATATATTAGACAAGAATCATGGCCATATCGGCATATACATATATATGCAATTAACTACCCAACGATGACCTACTTAAACATGCATACATGTCATCAAACAGATAAACACACACAAATTACAACCTATTATACGTTGGATAACACCAACCTAGAAGGGAAGGGTTAAGCGCGATCTGCGCAACAACAGGTGCATGCCAATAATTCCAAGCAAACCCGAGTCAAGTAGGAACTATATCTACTCACTCGGTTCGTGAAGAGAAGGAGGGCGAGGGAGAGGGAATGCCTCATCCTCTCTCGAGCTGGTCATAGTTTTGCCCCAACAGATGGGTGCAACAACTATACCACACCCTCGAGTCCTAAATCAGAGGAATATTACGCATACACCCGTTATTAACCCAAGTTTAGACATGCCTGATATGTTCAAATAATAATAAGGGTAGTATTTCAAACAAAATACCTAAATCATGCCATATTCTATACAATACATAGGCAAGTATAAGGTAGAATAGGAGTTCTACACAATATACGAGCTATACATCCTAGCATGCATGATATCTTGCATAATTAGGGTGCAATTAAAGCCCCATGGAAGCGCGAAGCACGACTACGTGCATCGGGCGCTCCCAGAAGGGTTGGAATCAAACCACTCACCGATACCCGAGTCGTCGCGCATCCCAACCGACGAGGTCTGCAAGCCAAGGGTACCAAAAGGGTGAGTAAAATCATATACAAACATATAAAACCAATTAGGGATGCCTAAGACATAGACATCCACGCATACAGGCTCGAACGCACGCACGCATGCACGCACGCACGCGTGCCCGAGCCCCCCGGACACCCACCCGAGGGTGCCGACCCTCAGCACGGCCAAACCGGCCTCGGGCAGCACCATACGCACCCCGGGGAACCCCGGGCGCAGCCCCGGGCACCCCTGCGCGCGCACGCCGCGCGCCCCGCGCGCAGCGCGCCCAGACGCGCGCAAACGCGCGCCCTCCGCGCGCAGACACGCGCGCGCTCACGCGCGACCCCGCGCGCACCTCGCGCGACCCCCCGCGCACACCACCGCGCGCTACCGAGCGCTCCCGCGCGCCCGCACCAGCGCGCACGACCCGCGCGCGTACCCGCGCGCGCCCGCGCGCTTCACCCGCGCGATACACCTCCGCGCGCGCCCAGCCTCCAAAACACTCCCCCATGTCCCCCACATGCACCCAAACCCAAACACTACCCATGCATGCCCTCCCAAGCACCCATACAAGCATGAAAACCAAATAAAGAAGAGGGAAAACTCACCCAAATGAGAGGGGGAGCGTAGGGGGAGGTGTAGGGGCTCGCAAGCGCACCCTTGGCCACCTCGTCCGCCACCACCTCCATCTTGCTTCCCATCCTTCTTCTTCTTCACTTGGGAATTTCAACAAACACCTAGGGTGCTATTGGTTAGAGAGGGGAAGGAAGGGGCAAAAGATGGGGGAAGAGAGAATAGAACAACAACAACAACAACACCACCTCTAACATACCTTCTTTTGATCTTCTTCTCCATCATCTTCATTTCCTCCACCAAATACACACCACCACACACAAAACAAGGGCTGGACCAGAGTGAAAAAGAGGGGAAAAACTCAGCCAAAGTCGTGCACAAGGGGCTCTTAAATAGGTAAAAGAGAAGTGAAAGACCGAGCTGTCCTCGGACTAAAATCTCTGCGCAGCCTTCACTTAAACGACCATAACTTCCTCAATACAGCTCAGAATTGCACGATTCCAGTGGCATTGGAAAGATAAGACGATTATCTACAACTTTCATGTTTACACCTAGATCAAATAACCCCTCGAACTATTCCCAAATCTAGGCTAAACATCTTACAGGGCTGCAGCCTGGATTTCCTCAACTTCGGGGTATACATGGAAAAATACCCATAACTTTTAATATACGAATCCAGTTGATCCAATTCCACTTCTATATGGAAGCTATATCAAAACTGGACATCTCGTAATAATATCGGATTTTTACCTCATCATCTTGGATTTTAACAAAATCAAATCCGAATACCAATTCAAAACTGCACAATTCCAAAAATGTTATCGGAATTAAATGAAAATTTTATGGGCAGTATTAAACAATACCAGGACCCATAATATGCAGTTATATCTTCAATCAGAGTCCTTAAACCCTAGAAGGTAGCTAAAAATCAAAATTTTAGCGACTCCGATCGAAATTAGGACTCTAAATGACACAGGTCTAACATTCTCCCCCCCTTAGGAAATTTAGTCCTCGAAATTTAAGGAAACCCAAAAGGGAAGACTGAACATAGAGTGTCGCCCATAGAGTCCCTTGGCTCCCGAGTGGTCCGGACACCAAACTGGTGCTACCACGCACTTTAACCGAAGGAACGGTCTGGGTACGGAGCCTCTTCTCACCTCGGTCCATGGTCTCGATCAACTGCTCCCCGAACGACAAATCCTGCTCGAGGATGAGCGGCTCGAACGGAATGACATGAGCATGATCGTGGACATAATGTCTCAGCTATGAGAAATTGGATGACGTCACAGGCACGAGTCGACCATGGGAGCTAGGCTTCATGACAGCCACCTCCCCTAATCCACTCAAGGACGAAAACCGGTCCGATGGAAGGCCGACTCAACACGCCCCGAACGTCAAAACAGAGGATGCCCTTAAACCGGGACACCATATACCAACATGGTCGCCGAACCCGAAGGTAGGCTCCTGGCGACGATGACCTGGGTAGCCTTTCAGACGGTTCTAGGTGGTGCAGAGGCACGCACGAACCATCTCGGCCACCGCTAGGTCAATAAAATAACCATAGCCCTTCTAACTGGCGCTCCACAATCGTCCCCACATAAGGGAGGTATAAAACCGCGCCCGTAGAGTGCCTTTTTTCCATTTCATCTGGATGCTCGAATGGCAGTCGTCTCACAGGCAGACCCCTACCCAAAGGGTGGTGCCTCATCCAACTGCCCCAAGTCGAGCACGCAGGCAAATAGCATGTCCTCCAAGGCCTAAATTGTCCTCATTGCCTGGCTGTCCGCCGGTATCGAAACGCTGTACTTAAAAGGGAGGCTCGCGCGAAAAGCCTGCCAAAGGCCGCGCCAGAACCTCGAAGTAACCCACGCGTCTCAGCTCGAAATAGCACCGACCGGAGTGCCATGAAGACGAACAATCGCGAAGGCTCAAACACGCGTCGAAACGTCCAGAGACTCAATCAGTTGGATAGGGAGGAAAGTGCGGACCTAGTCAGTCGGTCAGTGATCGCTCAGACAGCACATGACCCAGACGTGACTTTAGCGAGCCCACAACGAAATCCATGATAACTCACTCCCACGTCCACTTAGGAATCTTGATGGACGAACGCACTCCAATGCGACGATCAACAACTTCGCCTGAGGGCATGCCAACCAACATCCTCAACGAAGGCTACCTCAGAACAGCTCACGGAGGCCAATAACATATTTGAGATCATTGTAGGCATCTGGCATATTCGTCTACCCCGACGGCAGTACCCAAAATTCGTAGTGCCCGAAACGGTCACGAAAGGCCAACTAAAGAATGCCCAACTCCCGGATCTCCAAATAGGGTACCTTGCGCGAAGATCGATCAACAGAAAGACACTAGCTCCCAAAGCTGGTCAAAACAGATCATCAATTCGCGGCAAGAGGTACCTGATCTCTACCCCTATGGGGAGATCAAAATAATTCCTGGGACGATTAAGTCCAAATCTGCTCCTCGAGCGTGGCTGACGCTCATGATGTCCTTTGTACGCTGGGTAAGCCGCTCGACCGCACTTAATCCGCAAGACACGCAATAGGAGGTCGTCGATTCCCGACAACGCCTCAGCGACGTCATCTACCTGATATGGCGGTCGAGTCCCATCACGAACACTTAGCGTCACATCTCCTCATTTACGACCCATGTGGGGGCAAGGCGTGACAGTACCTCAAACTGTGCTTCACATGCCGCCACCTACAGGTCGCCCAACTATAGCCGTTGGAATTCCAGCATCATGCACTCAATGGGCAGATTCATCACGGGGAGTCCAAGCTCTCGACGTCATCCAGTAGCACTCTTCCGGTGTGGCTACTACCTGATAGCCTCCCATGTCCACTATCTCTGCTATATGGGCACACCAACAAGCGTCGTGGATAGTCCCAGGGAGCACCTCACAGGTCTACTGCCTCTATCGGGTAGCTACTATGCACGATGATATATCGAAGCGACTCCAGATATGGCTATGGAACCCTAGTCCATAAGCGATCGCCCACCAAGCTGCAATAGGATGCACCCAATCCCGATCATATGCATCACCACCCGCTATCGCACCTCCCAAGTGAGGAAAATCAAACATCAATTGATGCTTCAAAGGTATTCCTTGACTGGGAAAAGAACCTCGGGAGGGCCTCATGAGGTCCCGATATAGGATATCCCGACAACCAAACAAGGAACACGGAGTACCCTAACCCGGGTCTCAACGCTGACCCTGCAAGGCCCCTTATCCTGAGTAGGAAGGCTAGAAGAAGACATCACCCCTTAATGAATACTACACCACATCCTCAACGCTTGAAACTGGTGCCGCACGCAACTCTATGGTATACCCCGATAAACAGAACGGAGGAGAATGCGGTCTCCAACCGGTACATGGGGTATCTCTGGCACCACTAGTGGACCTACCGCTAAGGGTATCTACGGGATCGTCACGCGGGCCGCCCGCAGCTCCCGGATCTCTCGCGCCTGCTCAGCCAACGCTCCAGTCTATGCCTCCAGTGCTCTAGTCTGAGTGTCCAGAAGATCTTCCATCTCAGCGTTAGCTCGCGCCAACGCTGGAGGCATCCCGCGCAAGTCCTGGCCCAACAGCCGAGAACTCTCAAGTAGACTCCTCGCCTCCGGTAGGTTCGAAGACCTCCGAAGCCCAAGGGTGACCACGTCCACGCGCCCGTCTCCGAGGAGGCATATCAGCAACTAAGAACCAGCACTAGGATCAGAATACTCATCTCGAAATCCTAAGACTCATCTCAAGGAAAACAATTGGCTCTGACAGGACATGGCTCTGATACCAACTTTTGTCACGCCCCAGGGCGGCCGTCCCCGAGACGTGGCAAATATATAAATGATATCAGTAATCCATACACGAGGTCAAATAAATACTCCACAATAGAAAAGGCAATACACAAGTAACTGACATCAAATATATACAAAAAGCGGAAGCTCAAATGACTAAGTCTGTAATTCAAAGACATATTACAGACTAGAGTACACAATCATCTGTCCTGTGAGAGCCAATATATACAATAACTGACATCAACAGTCTACATACCGTGCACAAGCACAAGTATAATACATACAATAAAAGGGAATGCTGATAGCCTCCGACTCGCAAGACATCCAACGCGAACGCAGGTCTCCTACTCGGATGGCGCCAGGGGAGCTCTTCTCTTGGATCCGACTCAGCGTCAACTGGGGAAAAACATAAGCGAGGGGTGAGCTACAAGCTCAGTGAGTGGTCAGAAACCAAACACCAACACAACATTCGATCCTAAGGCAATCTCCTATCAAGGAAACCATGGGTAGAAACCCAACGGTTAACAAGGTCACACGGCGGTGCGACCCTACCCTGCCCTTGCCCTAGCCCCCACAGGGGTGAGTCTAGGGACTCGAAGGACAACTTGCTATTCTACACTGTTCGTCATCCGGTAGCGCTCTCCCAGGCAGCCTCTACCTGGAGCCGGCCACGGTCAGTACACTGTCGAGCGCATCGATGGTACTTACAGGTGGGGGTCCACCCAGGGCGGCTCGTACCTAGGAAGCGTCCACACGGATCCGGCGAAGAGGAGAACGATAATTCAGGCTTGCAACATCGTCCGGTGGTCCATCCTCGTGTAGCCTCACCTGGTACACTCCCCTGACCAGTACATCTGCCGAATGCATCGGGAGTACCTACAAGTGGGAGTCCTCTGTCAGGGCAGCTTCTACGTCGGGACCCCGGTATACGACGATATTGGGAGGAAACACTACTTGTTCGCAGCGCGAACCCTATGGAAAGCCAATCACTCAAGCTGGTGGGTCAAGTATCAACTCGAGCCCACAACACTCACACCAACACCCTCACCTCCGAGGGGTGACCTAGGTTATTGGGAGTAACTGTACTAATCCCTCACCCTCACCTCCGAAGGGTGACACAGGCTCTTGGGAAGAGACTAGATCGTTTCTAAGCCCTTGGTCCACCGGTAGCCCTTTCCCCGGGTAGCCTCTACCTGACATACTCCCACGATTGGGAGCCCGGTGCCAGGACAGCGTTTCCAACGCCGGGAAGTTCCTACACGGATCCAACAAAGGAAAGAAACCAAACTACTCTCATGAAAATGATCCCCCTTTCCAGGGACTTGGGGTTCTAGGGTTTTGGGTTTTTAGAGTTAGGGTTTCCGATTTAGGTTTTTTGTTTAGGTTTAGGTTAGGGTTAGGGTTTAGGGCTATGTCAAGGCTAGGGTTAGAGTTTCCGATTCAGGTCAAGGCTAGGTTTAGGATTTCCGGTTTAGGTTTAGGTCAAGGCTAGGGTTATGGTTTCCGGTTTAGGTTTAGGTCAAGGCTAGGGCTAGGGTTTCCGGTTTAGGTTTAGGTCTAGGCTAGGGTTAGGGTTTCCGGTTTACCGAACCTTTGGTTCTCTATTGGATGTCCAACTGTGGGATATTTCCATGTGTTACTTGAAGTATTTCTGTCTGTCTGGACGGTCAAAATTGGGGTATCTACACTAAGGAAGAAGAGCCAGAAGAAGAACCTAAGGAAGAAGAGCAAGAAGAAGAGCTTGAGGAAGAGCCAGAAGAAGAGCCTGAGGAGGAAGAACTTGAACAGGAGCTGATGGAAGAACATGAAGAACCGGTATTTGATGAAGAGGTCTTTGAGCATGATCTATCTGATCAGTCCACACTGGCAAGCACAATTCAAGAACCTTCAGCATCGACTGGAACCGTTGATGGCTCGGTGGGACCCCCACCTATTGTGTTCCTCGAAAGTGAGCTCACCTCGTCGGCAATGCGTAATCGTCCTCTCCGCATCATGGTGGAAATAGCGGGGATCCCCTTTCGATATACATACATTGACATCGGAGCGGGAGAAAACATCATGGCATATGGAGTTTATTGCTCATTTGAAGATGTGGAAGACCGTCCTAAACTAGAGCCCTCTGATGAGTTCATAGAAGCATACGATGGCACTAGACGACTGGTGGTTGGAACAGTCCCGATCCCTTTGATGGTGGGCCCGTTGCACACTGAGGTATATTTTCATGTCGTGAAGCTCGAGGGGGGGTCCACAACATAATTCTCGGGAGGGCCTGGCTCAACAACGCCAGAGCAGTTCCATCCACTCGTCATCAATGCCTTCGGTTTCTATTATGGGGAAAGATTGTCTCTGTATGGGGGGAAAACATCCTTTGGGGGGGGGGGACCGAATGAACCAAATTGGACTGTTAATGTATTAACTATCGGTTCAGAAGGAGGGATAGAAAGGGTGCTGAAAGAAGCATCGAAAGAAGGAATACGAGAGGAGGAGCTTGAAGAAGACTCCTTGGATTTTGAGCCATCTGACTCCCCAGCATCAACCAAAGACTCATCAGAGGAGCATGACACGATCACTTACTTGGCCGATTCCCCTTCCATCACATTCGCCCCTCATGAGCTTTTTGAGCCTGGCATACGCACCTTCCCTCTTGTGTTCAAAGTAACCATTGATGGTAAAATTCTCTGAAATGTTCTTGTGGACACAGGTGCTGGGGTTGACATCATGACCTATTCCACCTACCGCAAGCTTCGACGTGGGCTCCCCAAGCTCCAACCATCAGAAACCCTTCTCCACGCATATGACAATTCATGCCAATCTTCATGCGGGAGGATCTCTTGTGTTCTAAAGGTGGGGCCAGTATGTACTTCAGTAGACTGCAAGGATATGCAGATCGATTCGCTTCATTCCATGATCCTTGGGAGAACCTGGCTCGACAATGTTGAAGGTGTCTCTTCTACGCGTCATCAATGCTTACGTTTCCCAAGCAATGGGGAAATCATTTCGGTATGGGGGGAAGCCCGCCTCCAGGACTGGTCGAGATTCTTCGATTGTCAAATGTGCGAGCTAAGTATTGAGCCAAAGAACTGTGCACATCAGCCTCAAGACGATCCTCCACCCCAGATCATACCAGGTGGCATCATCCGTCCAGCTCCTAGAAGTTCGGTTCCATCCACGAACCCACCATCAATCAGGAGTCCCATCCGAGCCATCAGCTTCATCCCCATCCAGCCACCTTTGTCCTCCAGGCATCGTTGTCCCGATACTGCAGTTCTCCCCACCACCAGGACTTGACGCATCTTCAACAATATGCCCTCTCAAGTTCTCCAACAGACCAGACAAGAAGCGGAAGTGGAAGAGGGGAGAGCTGGTGATAAGGTGGACCTGCTTGTCCAGCCAAGATCTCAATATTGGAGCTAATTGAGACTTCAGAACGCCATCAGGCGGCGGTAAGGGCTTTCCTGGAAAAGGTTAAGGTGGACCGCCATATTTCTGCCTTTGATATGCCAGCTGCACTAATTTCTGAAGGATTGGGTCCTGTGATCTCATTCTGGCCCAAGGAAGTCATCGAAGATTCCCTCACCAACATTTCGGCATTTTGCGTCACCGCCTTGGTGGAAAAAACATTGGTTAATCAAATCCTCATCGATACTGGTGCAAGTGTCAACCTCATGTCCCTCCACACATTCCAGCACGTCGATGGTGACATCACTTCACTAGCAGAGTCAGATACGTGAATTTCTGCCTATGACAGGAGTGCTTGACAAGTAGTTGGCTTCCGTTCATTCAGCTTGGAGATCGGTCCCCTCAAGACCATGTTTGAAGCCTATGTTCTGGAGATGGACTCTGATTACAACATGATCTTGGGAAGAAAATGGTTGACAACAATCTGAGGTGGTTCCTCCCCGCTCCACCAATTCCTCAAATTTCCTGTTGGAGAATAGATCATCAAAATAGGTGGGGACACGGTTAGAGGCATCGGTATGAAGCAGAAGAAGAGGAGACTATCACAACAGTGAAAAGCCCTTCTAGGAGAGAAGGCAAGCAACCAGTTGTGCACATATCAGAATTTCCACCCGATTGGGCATGTAATGGGGCACCGCAAGTAAGCACATTGGGCAAAGGTCACACACATCAACTGACAGTAATCCAGGATGGCGGCTCAAGGAACAGATGGGTTATCATCGAGGCCAAGGTCTTGGGAGGTACAATCAAGGCACCACAGACATCATTCACAGCTTCATATGGCCATACTACATGGGCATCGGATCACTCACAGTCTATGATGTCTATGATTGGGGATCATTATGTGGCACTATGCATTGGAGCTTGGAAGAACATTTTGTCTGTAGCACTGGATTAGAAGAGCCCACACCCAATCAACTGACTCCCATTGAGGGCCAATCAGGACTCTCCTCTTTAGTTCCACCAGAGGAAGACATTGATTCTTTGACTGAGCCTCTCGATCAATTATTTTCTGAACCACATGCACAATTGCCTAGCGATTCTCATAAACTGCCAGAATACTATGTTGAGGACCCGGATTCCGCTGATGAGATGCCCCATCCATTCATTTTGGGAGCATTGGGGAGCAAGACTCTCTAGGATGATCAGATTGAACTCAGCCCTCAACCTTGAGAAAGGATGATCCTATTTTCTCTATTCTTGAGGGCGTCATTCAGGTAAGTACTATCTTCTCATTTCTAAGATTCATTTCTTTCCGGCCTTTCATTGTATATAGATCTCGCTCACTCTGATCTTGCCAAAAATAAATTATTTTCTGCTTGTACATGAAATTTCCTTGCTTTATTTCTTGCTTTGCTTGTTAAAAAAAAAATTCAATCTCTGCTTGTACATGAAATTTCTTTGCTTTTATTTCTTGCTTTGCTTGCTAAAAAAAAAATTCAATCTCTGCTTGTACATAAAATTTTCTTGCTTTTATTTCCTGCTTTGCTTGCTAACAAAAAAAAAATTCAGGGAGGGGTAGGATATAGATATGGACAACATAGAACAACCTAAGACATTAGGTTTCCTGTTTGAGATAAAAGATGACGCTTTGGTGGTCTGGCACCCCTCGCTTTTTAATTCTGGTCTCCTTGACAAACTACGGAGTTTGGTCGACCCTCCTAAGGTGTCGATGCCCCATGTGTTTCAAAGATCTAGCAAGGATTCACGGTTTCAAATCCCTACTCGAATTATCGAACATATCAGGGAACATATTCATGTAATCCATGGAATAGAATGATCCGAGTCAATAGCTGTCATCGAGGAAACTGATTTGGAAGACCTTGGGGATTTTGATGATGGCTTGGGGGTATTTGAAATTTGTGACCACAATGAAGAAGCGGAGCAAGAACAGGAGATGTCAGAGGGGTTCGCAGAAAGCCTGCGACGCTTTGACGAGCAGGCGGCAAGTGAGGAAGAGAGGATGGAGGAGTTGAATCTCGGGACTGCCACTGATCCTAAGATCATCTTGATCAGTGCGGAAATCCGAGTGAGCGAGAGAGTTTGGAGAAGGTGTTGAGAAGCTATTCGGATGTGTTCGCTTGGCTAGTTCTGGAACCCGACGCCAAACCGATAAAGCAAAAGCTAAGATGACTCCATCCGAAGTTGGCCTTAAAAGTGAAGGAGGAAGTGGATAAGCTACACCAAGCAAAATTTATCAGGGTGGTGTTGTACCCAAAGTGGATAGCCAACATTGTCCCGGTAAGCAAGAAAGATGGCAAAGTCCGTGTGTGTATAGACTTTCGAGGTCTCAATCGGGTTTGCCCGAAAGACGATTTCCCTCTTCCACACATTGACATTCTTGTTGACAATACTGCGGGACACGAGATGCTATCCTTTATGGATGGTTTCTTGGGCTACAATCAGATCCGTCTGGCAGAAGAAGATCAAGAGAAGACATCATTCATCACTCCTTGGGGGACCTACTGCTACGTTGTAATGCCCTTTGGCCTTAAAAATGCTAGGGCAACGTATCAGCGCGTTATGACCTCGATTTTCCACGACATGATGCACAAATTGATGGAAGTCTACGTGAATGACATCTTGGTCAAGTCTAAGATGCGAGAAGGTCATGCAGAGACACATGAAAGGGTTCTACAGAGGTGTAGGGAATTCAGTTTGAAAATGAACCCTAAGAAGTGTAGGTTTGGAGTGTCGTCTGGAAAGCTATTAGGATTCATGATAAGTAAGAGGGGGATTGAAGTTGATCCATCTAAAGCAAGAGCGATCGCTCAAATGCCCCCTCTGAAAAATTTGAAGGAGCTTAGGGGACTCATCGGTCGGCTGCAATTTATTCGTCGATTCATTTCACAACATGCCGAATGGTGTAAACCCTTCTACAAGCTGTTGAAGGGAGGGGTTGAATTCATTTGGGATGACAAGTGTCAACAAGCATTTGATGAACTTAAGAAATACTTACTTAGCCCCCCTGTTCTCTCAGCCTTTGTCCCTGGGTGTCCGCTGCTTCTCTACCTAGTGGCCACTGAAGAAGCTGTTGGTGCGGTGCTCGTACAACATGACGATGAAGGAAGAAAGGAAAAGGCTATCTATTATTTGAGCAAGACTCTGATTGAATATGAGCAAGCCTACCCGCTCATGGAAAGGACATGTTTAGCACTGGTGTGGGCCTCTCAGAAATTACGCCACTATTTCCTTGCACACCAAGTAAAATATCTGACAAAGATGGATCCGGTGAGATATTTGTTTGAGAAAGCATCAGTGACCGGTCGGCTAGCTCGATGGCAGGTCCAATTAAATGAATTTGATATCACATATGTCACTCAAAAGTCCATCAAGGGACATGCCATCGCCGACCACCTAGCTCACCTCCCATTGCCAGATTATGAGCCGGTCAGGACGGATTTCCCTGACAAAGAGTTGTTTGCGTTAGTTGTGGAAGATGACCGCAAGACATGGACACTATATTTTGATGGAGTGGTCAATCAAAAAGGAAGAGGAATTGGGATGGCCTTACTCTCCCCTGAAGGTGTCATCATACCCCGTGCCTTTCAACTTGCTTTTAATGCTACTAACAATATTGCGGAGTATGAAGCATTGATTGCAGGTTTGAAGTCAGCTCTAGCTCTTGGAGTTCGTCATCTAAAGATTGTTGGAGATTCACTCTTGGTGATTCATCAAACTTTGAAGAAGTGCTAGACAAGGGACCCGAAATTCAAGCCCTACAGAGAACTGACTATTATCCTGTTGCGCCAGTTCCAAGAAGTGATCCATATCTTCACACCTCGGGCCAGCAACATCCTCGCCGATGCCTTGGCTTCGTTGGCTTCCTCACTAACCCTCCCAGTATCCAGAAGGGCGGAGACTATCATCATCCAAAGACTAGAAAGTCTGGCCACTGACCTTCGAGACTGCAAGATTCAAGACCTAATGGAGCAACAAGAGAAGAAAGATGAGATCCTTAAGTCTGCTGGAATTTATGCAATAGATTTGGAGGAACCTGATGATGGAAAGCCTTGGTTCTTCGACATCAAGAACTACCTTGAAGATGGCTCCTTTCCGGAGTACGCCACCAGTGATGATCGAAAAACCGTCAAAAGAATGGTGACCAAATATTATCTTCGAGGAGGCATTCTCTTTCGCATGTCCTTCAATGGAGAATTGTTGAGATGCTTGGAAGATGAAGAGCCATTCACTATTGTGAAATAGGCGCATTCCGGAATTTGTGGAGGTCATGTGAATTCAAAGATGCTCGCAAAGAAAGTTTTAAGGATGGGTTACTACTGGCCCACGATGGAAGAGGACTGCCACAAGTTTGTCAGACGGTGTTTTTAGTGCCAGACCCATGCCAATAAGATCCATGCACCCGCCTCCACATTGCATTCCATGACTTCTCCTTGGCCTTTCTCCATGTGGGCTCTCAACATCATCGAACCCTTTAGAGACACAGTTGAAAACACCAGTCAAAAAGCCTTCATCCTCACTGCCACAGAATACTTCACCAAATGGGCTGAGGCTGAGTCATACATAGTGATCAAGAGTTCTACTCTTGTTTGCTTCGTCCGTACTCATATCGTCGCACGATTCGGCTCTCCGAAGGTAATCATTACTAACAATGGTCCTCAGTTCATTTTCCAGGAATTTCAAGACCTTTGCAACAAGCATCACATTGAGCTGCATCACTCCACCCCATATTGTCCCCAAGGGAATGGACAAGTAGAGGCTACGAACAAGACTCTCCTGATGATCAACAAGAAGACTGTGGAGACGCATAAGCTGACCGATTGGCCGGACAAGCTGATTGATGAACTTTGGGCTTATCGCACCTCCATCAGGACCCCCACAGGTCAGACTCCTTACGCCCTTACTTTTGGGATGGAGGCGGTGGTTCCCTATGAAGTTCTTATCCCGTCTTTGAGAGTGGAGCTGGACAAGGATTTGCAACCCGAGGATAGAAGGGAAGCACTTCTTCTACAACTTGAACTATTGGATGAGAAAATGTTGCGAGCAGCCGAACACGCCCAAATTTACCAAAGAAGAATGTCCAGAGCCTTCCAGAAAAAGGTAATTGAAAGAAAGTTCCAAGTTGGGGAAATGGTGCTAAAGCAGCTTATGCCTTTTCGACAACCACACCCGAGAGGTAAACTGCAATCAATTTGGGAAGGACCCTACGTAATCACCCATGCCTATTCCGGGAATCCTTATCGCTTGGTGAACGCCGAAGGGGACGAGATCTCAGGTTCGTGGAATGCACTTTATTTGAAAAAATTCTATGCTTAGTACTTGATGTTTGAGAAATTTTACCATTACCTACTGCGAATCCCAGTATCTATGCCTGATGATATGATTTGATAGTCTTGAAGATAACATGTGTTTTATCTAGACCCAGACTCACCATTCTTGTCGCCGTCATCACACTTATGCAGTTTAAGAGCTGGTCCACTAATGGATAGAAAGATCACCCACATCATTAGACTGGGGCAATTTATAATTGTCATTCTTTTATTTGTATTTTACCTCGTGTTGCCCATGACCCACGAAAATGCTTTAGTCTTGGCGCATGTCCCAAAAGAACTGGCTTTGGCACTGTCGATGCTTCAAAGGAGAGGGTAAAAAATAGAAACACCCTCCAAAGTAGGGCAAGTTGGCCACTATTAAAAATATAAAAAAAGAAGAAGAAGAGAGCGGATAAAGTGGGTATCCAATGCGGGCCTGCGTCCTCCACCCAAAAAAAAAGGGAAGCAGTAAAGAAGAACCGAGTGACTTGGGACATGTGTTAGGACTGGGGCAATTTTTAGTTGGTTCAAGGAGGACATTACTCTCACCCCCATTCATTCACTTCCCCCTTTTGTGACAGCATATGAATTAAACCAGTTCTTTTAAGATAAGTGAAATTTTCAATCTAGAGGTGAACCATTTCTTAAACTGCTACCACACACTACACGTGAGTCTACTTAAAACTTTGTTTATCTAAAAGTCGGTCTTTGAATATTATCCTAGCACATTTATGGTTTTCTCAGTACATTTTGGTAACATGATCAAGCATACGAGAATTTCCAGACTTGGGAACTGTCCCCATCGACAAAACCACACAATGTATCATTGATATGGCAAACAATTGATCACTATGAGTCCTTTTCATTACTGGTAAGCATGTGAATAATCCCTTCTTGCTAGCGTCAAAGTCAAGATAGCATCATGCATCATCAGGTTGGTTTCCCCATAACCCGTACTCCGATCTTGTGTCATTATTTGGGCCCTTGACAAACTAACAAGGAGAAATAAAAAAATGAGCAGGGGTCCAAACGGAGCAGATATGATCATTTGGTCTAGTCTCTTTAGTTGTTTTGCAGAACCTAGGAGAAGCAAGAAGGGAACGGATGAGTCAATGGTCATTAAACAAGTAGACGGAACTTGGATGGTCCCTAGATGGATGTCAATTCAAACGTTTTATAATCAAAATGAAGGCTATCCTGTAATTTTGAAAGGGGAGTATTGAAGTATGAACATATGCTTAATTGGATGGGTATATCTACTTAGTCATGTGTTTGATGTTGTTATGCAGGGAGCAGGAAAAAGGAGAGCAGAACGAGAGCACAAGTGAGCAAAACTAAACAAGACTTGTCACATTGCTTTTGGACGAACCCCGACAGGAACGTCGACTAAGACAACCCTTGTGGGTACGTCGACTTAGACAACCCTGGCGATAACGTCATCTATGACAATTTGACAGTGAACGTCGACTTGGACAATCCTGATGGTGAATGTCGACGAGGACAATCTGGCAGTGAACGTCAACTAAGATGACTCAGTGAGGAACGTCGACAAAGACAACCCTGGTGTGAACGTTGACTTAGACAAACCTGCTTCTGAACGCCCACAAGGACGATCCTATCGGTGAACATCGACAAAGACAATCCCATTGGAGGATCGTCGAGCCAGCTTTCAGCAACAACTATGCTTATCTACAGCATTCCCTGATTACCCTGCAAATTCAACCCACCTGTATATCCACATTCCATACATACATTAAAAAAAACTGCTATTCATCATTTCAAGCGCCTAAATCAGTCCATTCCATGTCTCTAAGCTATCAATCAAAACCATTTACCCATTAGGAGGAGTGAGTCCAAGATGAGGTATGAATCATAGCCAAAGAGATCCAAAGGAGGAAGGAGAATCAAACCTATTGTTGGGAGCCACCACCCTGAATCGAAGGAGAGGGATGAGAGGGTTGTCCTGGGGTGGTCTTGCCTCCTTGAAAATCTAGCTTCGCTGGAGAAGGTCACAAAGTGGCAGATCCTTCGATCCTTGAAGGAAGATGAGTGGGGCCCATCGAGTAGGAACGGGATGCACCGCTTCGCAAGGACATCGAGCCTAACAGCCCTGACATCTCAAGAAATTTAAGGTCGTCCCCTGTAAATACCCCTGCAGAGCTTATCTTCATCCTCAAGGTGGGCATTATGGACCGATACTGGCCCAATTCTTTGTTCCTCCTGTCAACCCGCTGCTAGGAAAGCTGAAGATCGTCTTCCATCTTGCGATTATTTTCCTCTTCTTTTTTCCTATCCTCCTCCGCTCTCTGTTGAAAGTGTCCGAGATTCTCCTCCGTTCTCCGCCGATCCTCCTCCGCTCTTTGTCTACCACTTCTCTTACTCTCCAAAGAAGACTGAAGGGTACAGATGAACTCTCGCTGCAAACCTAGGTCGAATCCACCTGATGATGCTTCAAAGTCTGCTACTCTGGACTGCAAGTTGTCCCTCTCACAGGCTAAGGCAAGGATGTCATTCCTGGCCTGAAGGATCTCTTTCTGAAACTGCGCAGCCTCACTCTCCTGTTGGTCCCTAGCCTCACTCTCCTGTGCGGAACCCCAAAAAGAACATACAATGAATGGCCAGAATAGAGACAACACTACAATCTCCTACAGTCATAAAAATTTCAAAATGAAATAACAAACATCACAAATAATAAGACACTTTTTTTTTCTCTCCTAGACACAAACTCTAACCTAGGCTCCGACAGGATGTGGCTCTGATACCATCTGTAACGCCCCACATTTACCTAACCGCTTATCGGATGGTAAATGTGTCGCTATTAAACTTAATCCAAATACAAGACCAAAATTTACAGCCTTTTTTTAACAATACTAATATAATAAAAATTGAAAGTGATAAAACATAAAAAACTATATCCAAAAGTTACAAACCACTAACGGTCTTATAAAATATCAGAGTTTGACATAAACAAAATACCAGAATGAAAAGATATACTAAACCAACCCTGTGGGAGCCATCTAAACTAAACAAATTTAATAGTTGATCGCAACTATAATTTATCCTCGAACCGCTACGTCGAAGAAATTTCTGAAAGATGCAAAAATTCCAAACTTCATCTTAATCCTCAGAATACGCAATACCTGGTTATGAAACAACCAGCCCATATCGAATAGGGTGAGCAATTAACTCAGTGAATAAGCCCACTGACAAATTACCCCATATGACAGTTATATATAAAAATAAGGTTTTATGAAAATCAATTTAATTTAATAAATCTTTTATTTTATTAAATCAATTTAAAATCATGAACTTTTAAAAAATATATTTTAATATACACGTGGCCCAATCCTTGGCCCACATCAGAAAAATCATGAGAGTCAAATGATAAAATCATATATTTATATATATAATAATAATAATATTAAAAACAAGAATTTTCTTTAATAAATCAATTTAAATTCATGAGCTTAATAAAAAATATATTTTAATGCAATCACGTGGCCCAATCCTTTGTCCACGTCATAGAAATCATGCAGCTTAAATGATATGACCGGGTAGGGTTCTCAATCGGAAGAACCGTTCCCCAAAACAGGTGTGCCAAGCCCTAAGCAACTAAATTGCTCAAAAAGCTCCCTCGAGGAGACGTCGGATCTAGAAGACGCTGATGGGTCGCCGCTGCCATCACTACGAGAACACCAGCACAGGATGCCTCGGTTGCTGCAAACTCCAAACAAAGGAATCCGCCGCTGCAAGGAATGCTTTACCACACCCCTCACCGATCTTCGGACTTTTCGAGTCCTAGACCTTCCTCCCCAAAGGCGATATACTACGGGGGGATTTATTCCAGAAAATATGTCATGATATGCATCTTAATAAAATCACCTAGGACTAGGTTGTTTTCACTAGTCCTAAATTTTTCCAAAACTCTCGAAATGAAAATCTTTAATCCAAATATTATTTTGAAAGCATAAGCATCAGAAGATATATTATGTTAATTCTTGAAACATACAGCAAAATTCATGCTATTTTAATGACACGATGAAGGAATTAAATCATGCAACTTCATTCAACAAAAAATGCAATTTGATCAATATGAAGAAAATATCCAAATCATGCAAATTTATCAAAATATAAATGCATGGATGACACATAATATCACACAAATATAATTAGCACGTGAAATTCAACAAGATAGAGAAAAACCCACATAAAGTAAATCGATAGGCCTACTCACCTCGAATGGACCCTAGGTCCGGAGAATGAAGCCCACAACAAAAATCATAACCTAGATAAATCAAATAAATTATTAATTAAAACCTATAATTTAAGCCTAAGCCCAAGACCTAATTACCTATCCATAATTATTAGGTATAAATTTTTATACCCAACAATCAAAAACCCATCCATATATACCACAATCTAAGAAAAAGATTAATAACTTATTTACAATAAAACCAGACATTAAAAGACAAAACCAGAAAAAGACAAAAATCCAGAAAATTTAAAATAATAATAAAATAACGAAAATTCATAAAATAATACAAAAAAACATTTTTTTTTCTTTAAAAATAAATTATTAGTCAATAAAAATTGAAAATAAATAAAACTTATTAAGTATAGGTATAACTCATAACCCTAGTTTTATTAAATACTTATATTTTAGAAATCTAAACATAGATCTAATCTTTAAAATAAATGATAAATCAAAACCCTAAGTTTATAAAGACTCAAAAATCTAAATATCTAATATAGATCTAATAAAAATAATAATAGATCAAAACCCTTTCTTTTTATTTATAAATCATAAGAATCTAACAACAAAAACATATACATATTAAAACTCTAACTTGATCAAAAACTAAAATTCTCATAACATAACAATATATTTAATCCTTAAAATAAATAATAAATCAAAACTCTATTTTTTATTAAAATCTTAGAAATCAAAACACCTAAACATTGATCTAATAAATAATAGTAAAATCAAAGAATAAAAAGAAAAAGATTAAATACCTTTTCTCTCTCTCTCTCTCTCTCTCTCTCTCTCTCTCTCTCTCTCTCTGCCGAATACACACGGCCACAATGTTTTTTTTTCTTTCTTTCACGCCAACCTATATCACCCATAAATCTAATATCTAAACCTAACGAAAATGACAAAACGACCCCCATATTATTTATATTTACACAGAGTTCACAATTCAAAACTGAGTCCCTCAAAATCAATAACAATAAAACCTCAAAACTTAATTTTTTGAGATCCAATGTTAATGGGATTGTAACCATTTAGGATCTTGAAGATCTTAAAAAGAAAAAAATATATAAAAATTTCAACATAACAATTAGTATTTAAAATTGTAAATTGAAATGGGCCCATAATGATACATTAAATGGGCCAAAACTTAAAAACACACAAAATACACTAATTTTAATTTAAATATCTTATTTATATATTTAAATCAAATATATAAATAAGATAAAATTCACAGGTGTTACAAACCCACTGCATGGCACGAGGGAAAGATGGGTCGCAAAGATCCATGGATGACGGACGAGCAATAGCAATATGCTCGTACCGAAAGAGCTATTAACCAAAAGGGGAGGATGAGAAAACCAAATACAAATCCAAAGGTAGGCAAATGCAAGCACGGACACAAATGATAAGAAAGCATCAAGCAAGTTATACCTAAAGAAATGCAATGAACCCACCAAGACTTATTTTTTACCCGTTGCTTCTTTCTCGATAACTCAGCAAATAGATGAGCCAACATCGCTGCTCCCCAAGCGTAGTCTCCCATTTGCACCAAATCCTCCATAAGGGTTAAGAAGTGCAAAGAAACTCGATCCGAGAAATTAGAGAAGAGCACTCACCCAAAGAAAAATAAATAGAAGGCCCTCCAGTTCTCTCTGGGCTCGCACAGGATCGGCTACGGTCTTCCTTTGTTTCGTCATAAGGTCTCGGGTCACAAATCGCACCTCTATCTCCTTCGGCCGACGTAAGAGGAACCTCCCTATGCCATATTGAGCAGCAAGACGCCCTAGAGGGATGCGAGTGAGAGTTTTCCCGCCGTCAACAAAGTCCCAAGTGTCTTCCCCGTCACCGTGCGACCCGTAACTGGAAGGCCGGTGATTCGGAGGACATCTTCTAAAGTAGGCATCACAACACCAGTTGGGAGGATGAAAATGTAGCTCCTTGGATCCCATCTCTCACTTCAAGCCTCTATATATCCTCGGTCCACACTAAAAGGCTCAATCCGGAAGAAGGCTTGAAACTTGGCCCCGTCTACAAGCCCTTTCTTAGTAGGCGCCAAGTCCTCATACCAGTCTCGCACACCATTCCATACAGAGCACGATCTCAAGGGCCGCTACAAGACAAAGGTAAAAGTCATAAATGATGATTCCCCACTGATACTCAATTTCTTCTTTCAGGAGCAGTAAAAAAAAGCAGGGAGGAGGAGATCATGCTTACCAAGGCACGACGATAGACGCCCGCCACTTCCTCCTCATCGTCGCCCTCGCCATCACCCCCCGCCTCCAAATCAAGCTCGGCAACCCGCTCATCAGTCCCCTCCAGCTTCATTAGGCTCATCAGCCTCTGTGTTCGCACCCTCATACTCGTCCGAGTTTGAACCACCCTCCGCAGCGTCTTTCCTAAAGTCACCCACACTCATGGCAATGCCCACAATCGCATCAATGCCTACGTGGCCTCCCTTGACCTCATCTACTTTTGTGCTTTCATTTGTAGACCTTTTAGTACCTATGTTGTTGCCAGTGTCCGCTGTATTCGACTCATCCCAGGATATCTCCTCCTCGAACTCGCAAGTCTCTGCATTCATCCTCATCACATTAATCCCCACACTCACTGCCCTCGCCTCCATCCCTGATGTTCCTCTCGCTGCCGCATCATTGACAACCCCTGAGACCCCCACCGGGTGTACGCTCGCACCGCTCTCAGCTTCTGTGCCCACCCCTGTTTCAGTAATAATCGCTGCCCTTATTTCCCTTTCCTCCGCGTCCGCATCCGTCAAGCCCATGCATGCACCTGCTGCCCCCGGTATTTCGCTGCCCTCTGCTACCACTGTGTCACCTCCTACTGCCTCCCCCATCACCGTCATCGACCTTGCTTCCACTATCGCCATCATGGTGGTCCCGGGGTCCCTCACGAGCATTTCACCAAACATCTCTCGTGCACCCTTCATTCCTTCTTCTCCAACACCACTCCAGTCATATCCACTGCCGCCTCCGGCCTCGTGGGACTTTGCTCCATGATCTTTGCCGCTACACCCATCACCTTCGAGGCATCAATGGTGTAACACCTGTGAATTTTATCTTATTTATATATTTAATTTAAATATATAAATATGATATTTGAATTGAAATTTGTGTGTTTTGTATGTTTTTGCCCATTTAGTATATCCTTGTGGGCCCATTTCAATTTACAATTTGAAATACTAATTGTTATATTGAAATTTTTATATATTTTTCTTTCAAGATCTTAAATGGTTACAATCTCATTAACATTGAAGCTCAAAAGATTAAGATTTGAGATTTCATTGTTATTGATTTTTAGGGACCCAGTTTTGAATTTGAGAATTTCTTGTAATATGCTCCAGGGACCAATATGTAATTCGTATAGGGACCTATTTGTAAATATGAAACTAACCGGGGGTCATTTGTAATTTTCGTTAGGTTTAGGCATCTAATCTAAGTATATATATATATATATAGGGGTGTGCGGCAGATGTTCGGTTAGAGAGAGAAAGAGAAGAAAAAAGAAGAAGGTATTTATTCTTTTATTTTTATCTTTTGATTTTCTTATTATTAATTAGATCTATGTTTAGGTGTTTGGATTTTTAAGCTTTTAATAAAAATAGAGTTTTGATTTATTATTTATTTTAAGAATTAAATATATTTTTATGTTATGGGATTTTGGGTTTTGATCATCTTGTTAGATTCTTATGTTTTATAAAAAAAAAAATTAAAATTTTGATCTACTAGTTATTATTATTAGATCTATGTTAGATATTTAGATTTTTGAGTTTTTGATAAACATAAGGTATTTTTTTATTATTTATTTTAAAGATTTAATCTATTTTAGATTATTAAAATTGAATTTTTTTTTATAAAGCTTGGTTTATGATTTATACATATTTATATGATGGTAAGTTTTATTTGTTTTAGACTTTTACTAATAAATAGCTTATTTTAATAGAAAAAAAAGTGTGTTTTCATATTATTTTATCAATTTCGTTATTATATTGTTATATTGAATTTTCTGGATTTTGTCTTTTTCTGGTTTTGTCTTTTAGTGACTGGTTATATGTTTGATAGGTTTTTATCCTCTTCTTAGGTTCTATTATATTTTCTTTTGTATGATTTATATGCGATAAATTTAGCTCATTGGGTATAAAGATTTATACCTATTGATTATGATTATGGAAATTAGGTCTAGACTTAAATTATAGGTTTTGATTAATAACTTATTTGGTTTATTTAGGTTATAATTTTTGTTGTGGGCTTCATTCTCCGGACCTAGGGTCCATTCGAGGTGAGTAGGCCTATTGATTTATTTTATGTGAGTTTTTCTTTTCATCGTTGAATTTCACGTGTTCATTATATTTGTATGATATTATGTGATCTCCATGCATTTATATTATGATTATTTTAAATGATTTAATTCCTTCGTCTTGTCATTTAAAATAGCATGAATTATGCTATTCATGTTTCAAGAATTAACATAATACATTTTTGATGTTGATGTTTTCGAAATAACATTTGGATTAAAGATTTTCATTTCGAGACTTTTGAAAAAATTTAGGACTAGTGGAGACAACCTAGTCCTAGGAGATTTTATCAAGATGCATATCATGACATATTTTCTGGAATAAATCCCCCCGTAGTATTTCGCCTTTGGGGAGGAAGGTCAAGGACTCGAAGAGTCCGAAGATCGGTGAGGGGTGTGGTAAAGCATTCCTTACAGCAGCGGATTCCTTTGTTTGGAGTCTGCAGCAAACGTGGCATCCTGTGCTGGTGTTCTCGTAGTGATGGCAGCGGCGACCCATCAGCGTCTTCTAGATCCGACGTCTCCTTGAGGGAGTTTTTTGAGCGATTTAGTCGCTTGGGACTTGGCACACCTGTTTTGGGGAACGGTTCTTCCGATTGAGAACCCTACCCGGTCATATCATTTAAGCTGCATGATTTCTATGACGTTGACCAAGGATTGGGCCACGTGATTGCATTAAAATTATATTCTATTAAGCTCATGAATTTAATTTGATTTTTAAAAGAAAATTCTTATTTTATATATATATATATATAATGATATTTTTTTTACTCTCATGATTTCTCTGATGTGGGCCAAGGATTGGGTCACGTGCGCATTAAAATATATTTTTTTAAATTCATGATTTTAAATTGATTTAATAAAATAAAAGATTTATTAAATAAAATTCTAATTTTCATAAAACTTTAATTTTATATATACTGTCACGTAAGGTAATTTGTCAGTGGACTTATTCACTGAGTTAATCACTCACCCTATTCGATATGGGCTGGTTGTTTCATAACCAGGTATTGCGTATTTTGAGGATTAAGATGAAGTTTGGACTTTTCGCGTCTTTCAGAAATTGCTCTGAGGTAGCGGTTCGAGAGTAAATTATAGTTACGACAGACTATTTATGTTTGTTTAGTTTAGATGGCTCCCACAGGGGTAGTTTGTTATGTATTTTCTTTTGAGTATATTGTCTCCGAAAAAACTCTGATATTGTAAAGTCATTGATGATTTAAAACCATTGGTATTATTTATTTTATTATTATCGATTTTATTATATTTATATTATATTGGTATCATATAATAAAAAAAAGAGCTGCATATTTTGGTCTTGTAATTGGATTAAATTTAGTAGCGACCCATTTACCGTCCGATAAACGGTTAGGTAAATGTGGGGTGTTACAGATGGTATCATAGCCTGTCCATTTCGCGATGGTGGGTATGGGTGGCCCCACACGAGGACGTGTGGCCTATTAGGGGGGTGATTGTGACGCCTGGCCCAGGCCCAAGAGTCCCAAGAGGCCCATGGATTGGGTGGGGGTGAGGGTGTTTAGTCCCACATCGTCTAATGGGAGGAGATAGTCTGTGTTTATATGTGAGCACAGCTCTTATACACCAAGACGCGTTTTAAACCCGTGAGCTTATTAGGGGCAAAGCGGACAATTTCTTGTTGTGTAAGCCTGGGGCGTTACAAATGGTCTCTTTCAGATCATCACCTGTTTCCCCATGTCGCTCCATCGAACCACCCGCGGAAATCTTCTGCCGTTTTCGCTCCGGGCACTTGATCCTCGGTGGCATCTCAATCTGGTTTCGAATAAAAGAGGAGGATGAAGAGTTTCTGTTAAATAAAATGAATTTGGAGGAGATAAATCAATGCCCAGGCTCGATGGTGTCCCGACGTTGGATTGGACGAGTTATTAGTGGTTAGTCAAGATTTATATGAGTCCATTCAATGAGTTAAAACCCACCAGGTATGACCAATCCCTTATATATATATATATTATATTATATTATATTATATATGCATGTATCTATCTAAAGAAGTGTATACATGGTTTGGATTTGCATAGTTCTGCTTTATGAGCACCTTTGAACATTTTGTTGCACATATCTCAAGCAGATTTTGAACACATTTTTCCCTGTTTTGGGCATTTTGGGCTACTATTGCATATATCAATCGGTGTCCTGATTTTCTGTGATTTCTTTGTGTTTAGACATCTTTGAGCATTTTATTGCATATATCTTAAGCGGATTTTGGATACATTTCGGTCGTTCCTGGGTGTTATATCTCTTATATCAATCGATGTCTTGGTTTTTTTGCGCTCTCTTTCTGTTTTGAGCATTTTTTGGGCGTTTTATTGCATATATCTCATAGCAGATTTTGGACACATCTTTTAGATTTTGGGCATCTATAAGCATTTTTATTGCATATGTCAGTAGCATTTTGGTACGTTTTCAAGATTTTCATTAGGGCTAAGGCAATTAAACCCGGGCATTTTGTCTCTTAGTACATGCAAGCCAGGATTGATTCCCCATTGTCTAGTTTTCTTTGAATTATCAATAAAATGATCCTTCTTCAATTATTCGAAAGTGTTCCCTTCTTTATTTTTTCGTCATGATATCCCCCTGTTTGCTGAGTTGCAACGCATGGTAGGCACAAGGAATCCAACGCCGGGCTGCAGCACACGAAGGCTAGGAACCCCAACCGAGGGTTGGATCACTCATTGACATTTAGATTAAATATTTTTTTCTTCTTCTTTTTTCTCCCTTTAAGGATCATTTCATTGATGGATCATAAGAAAATTGCTTCCATGTTTATCTCCTAACCAGTATTTACCAGAAAATAATGCATGATGGTTAAACCGATCAAAATGAGGTCTCTCTTCTTATCCTCGAATGGTGCTTCAATTTTCACTTGAAACACCATCCGAGGAGGGGCAATTGTAGATACCCCATTTTGATCGGTCAGAATTGTGAAACACTTATCACTTGTGATATCTTAATTTGCAGGTCTAAACCCCGATGATCTTCTCCGAGCCAGAACAATCACCTGAGTGAAGAAAGGAAAGAAGAGAAAGCATGAGCACACAAGTCCTTAAAGAGAAGCTTAGAGAGCAGTACCATTGCCCGGAACGGTCAAGCCTTGGGCTGTTGTATAAGACTTCTAAAATTCTATCTGCCGACCAAGACAAACGGCCAACCACTTGTCATCATAGACAACCCCTCATGGATAGTCAACCAGTACAATCCATTGAAGATTGTCGACCAAGACGAGCTCTTGAGGGATTGTCGATTTCGACGACTTTTGAGGGATTGTCGATCAAGACGATCTCTTGAAGGATTGTCGACTTTGACGACCTCGGAGGGATTGTCGATCAAGACGATCGCTTGAGGGATTGTCGACTTTGACGATCTTTGATGGATTGTCGACCTAGACAATGGGATGACGGATCGTCGAAAATACTGGGATAATTTCAGCTCAAAAAAGGATGGCATGGGCTTCATTTTGTGACCTCTCCACCGACGTCAGCCACTACGAGCGATGTGGGTGCGTCGTGGGACACTCATTACCTCCCCGAACATGTGTCAAGAAGGTGGTGGCTCGTTTGGGCTATAAAAGGGAGGCAATGGGAGGCTTAGAGACAACCAACACACATCTTTCACTCACCAAAAGCCCTCCAAACCTTCCCATCCGAGACCAGCAGCTCCTCACCACCCTCCATTTTCGAGCACCACCGTCCCCTCACACCAGTAGCCACTTCAACAGCCATCCACCACCCTCATTCACCACCTAAACCCTCCTCTCTGTCTCCCAAAACCACCCATTCGAACCCATCCACCCTTTTTCATCACCAACAGTCCCTCACCACCCTCCACCCTCCATTTATGAGCTCTACCACCCCCTACACCAGTAGCCACCCTAAATAACCATTAACCCTCCCTCATTCACCACCCAAGTGCTTCCTTTTCCCACCAACAATCACTCATCCGAACCCACCTACTATCACCCAAAGTTAACCACCCTTTTTTCATCACCATCATCTATCCTCCACCCTCCCTTGCCAAAGAGAAAGAGAGAGCTCATACCTCCCTACCCTCACTTCCATTTTCTTTCTTTTCTTTTCATTTTTTTACTTAAGAACTTGTATAATATATCAACTTTTCATAAAAAACCTTTAAGCAAGTTGTAATAAGCTTATTAATTAAATAAATATAAGTTTAATCAAAGTTGAGAGTGTTGGAGCACATCTTGGACTATTATCAGTTCTTTTGAAAACTATAGGCAGCTGACGGACGACCCTAACTTGGATCGTCGGTTGGTTGGTCTAGGGACCATTTGAACACTCCCCTTTGCAAGTTTGGGTATCTCCCAAGGACTACTAACCCCTTTTGTTTACTTTGTTTACTTCATTTACTGCTTTATATGTTTGTTATTTTATATGCTATTTTCCTTTCTTTTTTTATACTGTTTTTATATTTATTTTTATTTTATTTCATTTTATTTTATTTTGTCTCATTTTTCTTGTTAATATAAGATCTCCCACTAATTTTGTTGGATTTTTTTGGAGTTTACCCTCGACAACCCTCCCTGGTTCGTCGAGCCTGACAATTCCCCTTGGTTCGTCGAGCTCGACAATCCATATCTGGTTCGTCGATCTCGACAATCCGTCCCTGGTTCGTCGAACTTGACAATCCATCTCAGTTCGTCGAGTCCGACAATCCAACCCTGGTTTGTCAATCTCGACAATCCACCCTGGTTCGTCAATCTCGACAACTCCCCCCCCCCTTTTGGTTCGTCGAGACCAACAAACCCTTCCTGGTTCATCAAGTCCTATAGTTCACTTCTAGCCTGTTGACCAGAAAGAACACCCTTTGCCTTTAGCCCATTTGTCAAGCCTGTCCAAAAAAAAGTATCTTTCTCTCTCTCACTTTGGGTTTACAGGATCAATATGAGCTTGAACACCTCAAGGCATGGCCGGCCGTGATCCTTGAGAGGAGAACCCGCATCCCTCGTTGAAGGCGAGGAATAGAAGACCACCCTCTTTTCTTGCTTTTGGGGAAAAGCAAGTGGCGATCACACCAACGTCCTTGGGAGCGGTCGGGCGACCTTGGACGATCCATCGAGTGGAGATTTTGGAGCGCTGTGCGTGTAACAGAACCAAACTTGAAGGAACCCGGATTCACACACAACACATTCGCCATCACCGTGTCAAAATCTAGTACCGACCGGACCAAGGTCCACCGAGAGACACAAACATACAGAGACGCTCATGTTGTAAAGTTCGTAGTGACACGCATGTAGATACCCATTTTGACTATCCAAAGAAAAGAAAATATTTCATGTAATATTTAAAAATAACCACATTTAGAACCTAAAAGAAAACACCTTAAAGAAAAAACCAGAAGGAGAAACTCAGGCCCCATACACTTAGATAATTCAAAGGGACAAGAATAGGGTGGCTTGTTCAAAGTAGCCGCCCCTCCTTGGGTAGCTAGTTTGCACTGGCCGCCCCCAACTGCTTCCCAAAGATGGGACATAAAATTAGCATTTATGATGATGATTGCGGTGGTTTCTGATATTTAGCCGCCCCTTCTTTGACGGCTTACTCCTAGTAACCTCCCCAAGCCACCGCTTGTCAGAGACTGAACATTTGGTAGGTTATCATAGGAGCGGATCACAAGAACTAGCCTATAACACCCC
Source organism: Acorus calamus (assembly GCA_030737845.1). NCBI lineage: Eukaryota > Viridiplantae > Streptophyta > Magnoliopsida > Acorales > Acoraceae > Acorus > Acorus calamus. The sequence goes on from CM060879.1 coordinate 7,833,825, forward strand.
AGGCTTACATAGCAAGAAATTGTCCGCTTGCCCCTAAATGGGCTCACGGCTTTAAATCACGCCTCGATGTGTAAGAGTATTGCTCACATATACGCATAGACTATCTCCTCCCATTAGGCAATGTGGGACTAAACACCCTCACCCTCATCCAATCCATGGGTCTCTTGGGACTCTTGGACCTGGGCCAGGCGTCACAATCACCCCCCTTAATAGGCCACACGTCCTCGTGTGGGGCCACCCACACCCACCGTCGCGTAATGGACACGCTCTAATACCAATTGTAACACCCTAGGCTTACACAACAAGAAATTGTCCGCTTGCTCCTAAATGGGCTCACGGCTTTAAAACGCGTCTTGGTGTGTAAGAGTTGTGCTCACATATAAACACAGACTATCTTCTCCCATTAGGCAATGTGGGACTAAACACCCTCACCCTCACCCAATCCTTGGGTCTCTTGGGACTCTTGGGCCTGGGCCAGGCCTACAATAAAGCATCCGTGAGTCCATGTCAGTGGATGATTTATATATATATATATATATATATATATAAATTTTAAAGATTGTAAATATCTTTAGTTTCATCTTGTTGTCATTATTATTGCCCCTATGTTGACAGTATAAGTTGGATCATTTATGGTGTGGGACGTAGATGAGCCTAACTTGTACAATTATGTATGAAATTGTTTGATGTGATTGCTTTTCTTATTGACAATGTTTGCGTTGTATTAGTTGGACCACCTATGGTATGGGACATAGGTGGGTCTCAGTTATGCATTTGATTGCTTGTAATGTCTTTGCTTGTTCCGTACAAATCGAATCACCCATGGTATGGGACATGGGAGAGCGTGACATGTATATTTTTATTGTAATGTTGCCATTGATTATGCTCTGTATGAGTTATAAAACCTATGATATGGTGCATGGGTGTATTTGACCTATACAGTTATTATAGTAAATGATCGTTGATGATTGTTATCATTGTTTTTCATGTATAAGTTCATTCATTGTGATTTGGGTCATTAGCAGAGTGGCGCAACAGAAGAATTGTGGATCTGATTTATATGGGTATTTTGTTGTATGACTGTATGTCACTTGTATTGATATTTGTTGGAACTTCAATGCAAAGCTTTGATAGTTTTGTTTGTGCATTTGATTGAATATTGTTTATGGGGTATAAGTTATAATCTTATACCATTTTTCATATTATTGAACTTGTTGGGTATGAGTCAGACCTGTAAGCTGACATATACAATTATTGTATGGATGTACATTTGTTGGATTGTTCGTAGGGTATAAGTTGGATTCTTATACTATTTCCTATATTATTGTGCTTGTTAGGTATTACACGAACGTGTAAATCTATTGGTGAAATGATTGTATAGATGTTGTTCTGAGTTGGAATTGTAAGACTACTCTTACAACTATTAATTGGATGATTGTTATCATTGGATGTTATATATCTTTTTTGGTGTTCTCCCCTGAATTTAGAGGACCAAATTCCTAAAGGGGGGAAGTATGAAACACCTCTGCATTTTCTCTTATTTATATATTTGATTTAAATATATAAATAGGATATTTGAATTAAAATTAGTGTGTTTTGTATGTTTTTAGGTTTTGGTCCATTTAGTGTATCCTTGTGGGCTCATTTCAGTTTACAATTTTAAATACTATTGGTCAATGTTAAATTTTTTACATATTTTCTTTTGAAGATTTTCAAGATCTTAAATGACTACAATTTTATAAGCTTTTGATATCAAAAGATTAAATTTTAAAATTTCATTGTTATTGATTTTCAGGGACCTAGATTTGAATCTTGAAATTTTATTATATATTAGGGACCAATCTGTAATTTGCATAGAGACCTATGTAATGACTGTGACTTTTAATCGGGTCAGGCAGTGCCAGACAGATCATGTAGGTGCCGTCAGGCACCTAGGTGACGGATCCATGAGGAGTCGTCGGGTTGCTGGGCGACAGATCCATGAAGAGCCGTCTATATGGGCGACGGATCCTCGAGGAGCTGTCGGATGTGTGAGTGACGGACTCAATTAGAGCCGTCGATCTTGAAAATTTTTGAATTCGAATTTGGTCCGTATTTGGAAAGAACAAACGCTTTAATTGCGAATCGTATTTGTGTTAATTGGTTTTATTGGCATCATATTTTGTTCCCCACGTGTTTTCTAATATTAAAACACCCTTTTGCATAGAAACCATAGAAACTCCAAAACCTTAAAAATTTATTTTTCTCTTTCTTTCGGTCACATTCTTGAGGAGCTCGGGAAGGGTTCGGTCTGGGGGTTTTGGTGAATCTTTGAAAGAGTTTTTGAAGAGTATTTAAATTATAATGGTTCCCTTTGGATGTTCTCTTGATATGATCTCGTTTTCAAAGTTTTCTCAAATAAAAGGATAGTTTTCTTCTTGTTTCTTAAGTGTTTTCGCATGATTTCAGGTTCTTATGTTTTAACCATAATATGATGATGATTTCATGGTGTTTTTACAAGTTTTGGTTGTAATATTGGTCTTACATGTATATACTCAGGGTTTAAAATATTTTCTTAGTTTTCCTATTTGATTTATATGCTCTGAAGATGTTTTAAATTTAGTTTTCGGATCTATTGTTATATAGCTAGGGTATCATTATATTTTTATGTTTTATAAGCCTTTCATGATTTAGAATGAATATGTATAAGTATATATCTTGTTTAGGTTTTCGTGTTTTTGATATTTAAAACCTTGTTTTTAAACCTACATGCTTAGATCTAAACCAATTATGTGTTTTCATGATTTTGAAGATTTAAACGTATATTCATATTAGTATTTGCATCTACGGTAAACCTAGGGTTTTTGAAATATTTTATTTAAGCTTTGGTTTATTATAATCGGATTTTCGTTGTATGACCTGATTTTTGATGTCAATCCATTTCTGTTTAATAATGTTTTAAAATGACTCTTTACTGCTTTTCAATGGTAGATGATTTAAAAGTTTTTATAAAAAAATTAATTAGGATTTTGTGTTTCTGTCCCGCGACAGCCCCTGTAGGAGCCGTTGGGAATGTTCGGGATGGCTCCCTAAGGAGCCGTCGGTTTGTTAAGGGACGACCCCCATGGGAGCCATCGGGTTGTGTTTCGGACGGTCCCTATGGGAACCGTCGGGAAGGTCTATGACGGTCCCTATGGGAGCCGTCAGGAAGGTGTTTTCGGATACCCTCGCGTTCCATATAGTATGTATGTATTATGATTAGTTGTATCGTTTTCAGGTCGGGTTTGGTTGCCTTAAACTTACTGAAGTTGTTTTGGACTTGTTAGGCCTAAGGTGAGTGGGTCTTGTCTCCTATGTAGTTTTCAATGGTTTTAAAAGAATGATTTTAAATGCTATTTTACGTATGACTCGAGCATGTTGCATTATATAGGCTGATGCATTATTACGTATTGTTTTGAAAGTGTTATTATATTTGAAACTGTCGCACGCATTTTATTGAAAAGAAAAATATGTGTTGATCATGCATGCATCGCATTCGTCTAGGTGACGTAGCCTAGGTGGCTTGGTCTAGGTGACCCTGGTTCAGAATGGACCCAAGTCTAGGTGACATGTGTCTAGGTGACACGATTTCTTGTGTGAAATCTTTACGGCTAGGTGCTGTATATGGCTAGGTGCCATCATACGGGCATACGTGTGTTATATATGTGTCACTTTTTAGCCTATGGGTAACCTTTGGGTCAATTCTGGCCATTTTTGAAATTTTCTTTTTTCGATCGGAACTGCTAAAATTTTGGCTTTTTGGCCATCTGCGTGAGCTAGAGGACTCTGATAAAAAATCTAACTGCGTATTATGGGTCCTGGTACCATTCTGTACTACCCATAAAAATTTCATCGAATTCCGGTAACGTTTGGAAAATTATGTAGTTCCGAACCGCATCCGGGTTTTCTTCGAAACTGATTTGGTAAGTGGAATAGTAAATAGATATTTATGTGCATGTGGTGACCTTGGGTAAGCCCACCTCCCCTTGCTTAGCCACCAAGTAATCACTTGGTTATTTGGTGTGAGTGGGGGTGAGGATAGGCTTAACCCTACCCCCCCTTTTCTCACTTCCCCTCACCCCCCCAAACGTGAGTTTTGGGGGGGCTCTCTCTCTCTCAAATCTCACATTCTCTCTTCTCTCTCTCTCTCTCTCTCCAGCCCTTGTGAGTGAGTTTTTGTGTGTGTTTTTGTGAGTAAAAACAAGGAGAAGTAGTGGATCAAGAAGGCTAGAAGCACAAAAAGGGTGAGTAGTGTTGTTGTTGTGTTGTTTCCCTCTCTTTAGCTCCCTCTCATGGTCCCTTTTCCCCTGTTTTTCAGCCTAGAAGGTCTGTTGGCTGAGGTGGTGGTGGTTGTGGTGTTAGGGGTCATGGTGGTCGCAGGTGCATCGGGAGCACCGGATCTCCCCCTTTCACTCCCCCTCTCTTGGTAAGCCCTCCCCCTTTAGGTTTTCTTGGTTTTTATTGTGTTAGGGGGTTATTTGGGGAGTCATGCATGTTAGGGATGGGTTGGGGGAGTGTGGGGAGGGCAAAGGAGGGGCTGTAGGCCCTTGGGCGCGCGCGCGGGTCTGTCCGCGCGCGTGCGCGCGCAGACGCGCGCGCAGGAGGGGCCCAGGCGGCCTGGCGGGTGTGCAGACGCACGCGGGCGCGCGATTGAGGGCGCGCGCGGGGAGCGTGCGAGGTGCAGTGCACACGCACTGTGCGCGGGGCTGAGCGGGAGCGCGCGCGGGCGCGCGCGAGCGTGCGCGCGTGCGCGAGCTGTGCGTCTGGGCGTGCGAGTGCGCGTCCGGGTGCGCGGCGAGGGGCTGGACTTGCGGGTAGCATGTCCGGAGGCGCGGGTCAGTGCGCCATCGAGCGCGGGGGCGCGTGCGCGCGTGCTTGCGCGTGCGTACGCGTGCGGGGGCCATGCGTGTGGCTGCCCGGGGGCTCGGGTAGGTGTCGGGGCACTCGGACATGTGCGCGTACGTGCGTACTCGCATGCGTGCGAGCCCGTATGTGTGCATATCCAAGTCTTTGACATTTCTAGTTGTTTTTAAGTGTTTTTATGTGGTTTTACTCACATATTTGGATGCCTTGTCTTGCAGATCTTGGCGAGCGGTCGCGCGACGACCCGGTTTACGGTGAGTGGGTCAATCCAACCCAGTCGGGAGGTGTTCGATGCACGTAGACGTGCATTGCCCTCCCCTGGGGCACCGTAACCACATATTAACCTTCTTAAGTGTGCATGTTATTGCTTATCTTGTTAGGTTGCATCCATGTCATACTAAGACTTAATATGTTAGGATCATACACCCTAGTACCATGTGTAGGGACCCATACTTGTCTATGTATTGTGTCCCATGCTAGGTTATTCATGTGTTAGTATTTACATGTATGCATGAGTATAAGGCATGAATACAGTAGTGACCTTAAATATTTTTCTAGCATGTTAGACTTGTATACTAGAGTATTACATCCATGTGTTATACATATGAGCCCAAGCATGCCTTAGACAATATTATAATTTTGTTATAGCATTATTTGTATGCTTCCTTGATTAATTCTTTGTGTAATTAATTATGTGTTGTATATTATATCTCTAGATATATCTTATATATATTTAGAGGCCATAAACCTTGCTTAATGAGATTAAGCAAGCGTATGACCTCTGATGGGTCATATCGTGGCATTGTCATTACGAATCATCTGTCTTCCCCGCATCTGAGTTATGCGCTCTGGTGGGAATTTATGAGAATTCGTAACCTTATCGACGACGGATCCATGAGGATCAAAACCGCGTATGTCAAGTGCTCTCCCCTTCGTCGCTTCCGTGTCGAAGCTACCCGGGTTTAGTTGTCCTGCTAGGCGTTCCCAAACACTATTCATGACGCCGGGTGGTGCGCCCATACGGTAGAGGTAGAGGTCATGGGAGGATACCAGGTCGAGGCTACTCGGCAGAGGGCTACCGGATGACGAAAGGCGTAGACCAGTTGACCCCTTTTCCCCAATAGTCCTATGTCACCTAAGGGTGAGGGTGAGGGTGTAGTGGGTTGGGTTGAGACCCGACCCAATGACTTAAGTGACTGTTCCATCTGTTGGAACCCCAATCACTCAGAATATTTAACATGGTGTGGTAGGATTTGGTCGACACCCAACCGCCAACTTAAGTTGTTGTTTCGATTAATGAGACTTGAATGCTGAAAGATTAATATGTGTTGTGATGCATGGATCGTACCATTTACTGAGCGTGTGGCTCACCCCTCGCATATGTTTTCCTCCAGTTGTCGCTGAGCCGGACCTGAAGGTGGAGCTTCCATAGGCGCAACACCATAGCAGAGTAGCGCACGTGTTTTGGATCTGCGAGTGTGAGAGGCCATCAGTATCCCCCGTTTCCTTGTATGTATAGCTACTCGTGCTTGTGCATAGTACTAGTATTGGATGTCTTTTGTTGTATATTGGCTCTCACAGGACAGTTGATTATGTATTCCGGTCTGTAAATATGCCTTGAATTACAGACTTGGTCATTTTAAGCTTCCGCCATATGTTTATATATCATGTCAGCTTCCTTGTTAAATGTTTTAAGTACCTTTGATGATTGAGTAGAGTCTTTTATTGACCTCGTGGGGATTGCTGATATTATATATTTGCCACGTCTCGGAGACGGCCGCTCTGGAGCGTGACAACGTGTCCGTTGCATTCATACACATCATGAGTTTTGATAGTTATTTGAGATCATGCATTTGGAAGGTGTTTTGTATAAGTTGTTTTTTTTTGTGGAAATTATGATATTGCAGAAATTATACTATTGTATATTGCAAATTGTTTCTTATGATATTTTATTAAAGACCATTATTTTGATATCAGTTATTATTGGGACCTCAAAGGTCCATTCACTGAGCGTGTAGTTGCTCACCCCTCTTTCCCCAACTTTCATGGTAATCGTTGGTGATCGCTGATCTTGGTGGTTGAGATCGTAGCTGTGTTTTATTTCCGTTGCATTTAGGTGGTTGAATAAGCCCTTTATTTGGCATGTAGTTTCCTCAGTCCCTTTCAGCAAAAACAGTTTAATGTTTGAATTTATTTTATTTCTTATGTAATCATCCGTGTCTAGGATGAATTATGCTTAGATCCGGTTATGATTTTAATTTGCATGATTTAAATAAATCCCTCGTGTTTTAAATATCTCGTGTTTTACGGAAAGTTAGAGGGTAACGACCCGTGTCAAAGCTTTCAAAATGGAGCCTTGGGTACGGGGGCGTTACAACCTATTCGTAAATCTAAAATAATCCGGGGGTCGTTTTGTAATTTTTGTTAGGTTTAGATATCTAAATATATATGTTGGGGTGAAAAACATGGGCGGCCGTGTCTATTCGTCAGAGAGAGAGAGAGAGAGGGTTAGAGAGAGAAAAAGGTATTTAATCTCTTCTTTTTATCGTTTGATTTTTCTATTATTTATTAGATCCATGTTTAGGAATTTGGATTTTTGGGTTTTTAATAAAATTAGGATTTTGATTTATTATAAAGATTAAAAATATTTTTATGGGATTTTGAGATTTTTTTATATAATTAGTGTTTTGATAGATATATGTTCATGTTATGGGATTTTTAAGTTTTTATAAAAACTAGGGTTTTGATCTATTATTTATTATTGTTAGATCTATATTAGATATTTAGATTTTTGAGTCTTCATAAACTTAAGATTTCGATTTATTATTTATTTTAATGATTAGATCTATGTTTTGATTTCTAAAATATAAGTTTTTAATAATCCTAGGGTTATGATTTATGCATATACTTAATAAGCTTTATTTATTTTCAATTTTTACTAATTGATATTTTTTTTTATTTTTATAGAAAAATGTGTGTTTTCATATTATTTAATGAATTTTTGGTATTTTATTATTATTTTCAATTTTCTGAATTTTTGTCTTTTTTGTTTTGTCTTTTCTACTTTGTCTTTTTTGGTTTTGTCTTTTCTGATATTTATCCTTTAGTGTCTAGTTATATGGTAAAGAGGTTTAGATCATCTTCTTAGGTTGTAGTATATATGAAGATGAGTTTGGATTATTGGGTATACAAATTTATGCCTAATAATTATGGATAGGTAATTAGGTCTTGGGCCTATGGTTGAATTACGGGGTCTTAATTAATAATCTATTTGGTCATCTAGGTTATAATTTTTGTTGTAGGCTTCATTCTTCGGACTTAGGGTCCGTTCGAGGTGAGTAGGCCTATCTATTTATTTCATATGAGTTTTTGCTATATATTGTTGAATTTCACATGCTAATCATATTTGTCTGATATTATGTGCATGATTTGGATATTTTTCATATTTGATCAAATTGCATTTTATTATTGAATAAAATTGCATGATTTCATTTCTTTATGATGACAATTAGTATAGCATGAATTCTGCTATTCGTGTTTGAAGAATTAATAAATGCATAATTGATGCTTATGTTTTTTTTTATAGATAATTATTTGAATTAAGGATTTTGGTACTTTTTGGAGTCTGTAGCTACCACGGCATCCTGTGCTGGTGTTCTCGTAGTGATGGCAGCAGCGACCCATCATCGTCTTCTAGATCTGACGTCTCCTCGAGGGAGCTTTTTGAGCGATTTAGTCGCTAGGGGCTTGGCACACCTGTTTTGGGGTGGTTCTTCCGATTGAGAACCTTACCCGGTCATATCATTTAAGCTGCATTATTTCTATGACGTAGACCAAGGATTGGGCCACATGATTGCATTAAAATATATTTTTTATGCTTATTAATTTGAACGGTTCTTCCGATTGAAAACCCTACCTGGTCATATCATTTAAGCTGCATGATTTCTATGACGTGGACCAAGGATTGGGCCATGTGATTGCATTAAAATATTTTTTTTAAGCTCATGAATTTAAATTGATTTATTAAAGAATTTTTTTTAATATAACTTTATATGTATATATATGATGGTATCATTTAACTCTCGTGACTTCTCTGATGTAGGCCAAGGATTGGGCCATGTGCGCATTAAAATATTTTTTTAAAAATAGTTCATCATTTTAAATTGATTTAATAAAATAAAAAATTTATTAAATGAAATTCTGATTTTTCATAAAACTTTATTTTTATATATACTGTCACGTGAGGTAATTTGTCAGTGGGCTTATTCACTGAGTTAATCACTCACCCTATTCCAAATGGCTGGTTGTTTCATAACCAGGTAACTTATCTTCTGAGGACCAAGACAAAGCTTGAACTTTTCATACGCTTCAGGGGTCTTATCGAGGTAGCAGTGTTGGAGAATAAATAACAGTTGCAGTCAACTATTTGGATTTATTTAGTTTAGATGGCTCCCACATGGGTGATTTAGTATGTCCATCCATTCTAATATTTTGTTTTCGTCAAACTCTAATGTTTTGTAAGACCATTGGTGATTTAAAACCATTGGATTTTATTTATTTTATTGTCATCATTTTATTTATTATATTTATATTATACTGGTATAAAATAAATTGAGTTCAAATTTTTGTCTTCTATTTGTATTAATTGTAGTAGCGACCCGTTTACCGTCCGATCAATGGTTAGATAAATGTGGGGCGTTACATAGCCACCCCTCCCTAGACGTCTAAATTCAACATGTCGCCCCTCACTTTGACATTGTAAGAAACACAAAGATCAAATGAGGGTCAAATCAAACACCCTTGTATCCAATTTGATCTAATGTCCAGTGGATACCCCCATGTCCCTTTTTTACTATAAATAGGTGGGATTCAACTTTTCTTCAAATCATCCACAACTCAAATATCATACTTCATAAGCTCAATCAAGCATCATTCACACCCAACACCCACTACTTGAAACCTTTGAAAGAGAGAAATACCCCCATTTGAGAGAGAAGGAAAGCCATTCCTACCAAATTCCACTCTCCATAAACCCTCTTCAAAACCCTGGTTAAACCTGGTTTAACCTCAGCCAATGCCCAAGCCAAACCCTACCCAGGTTCTGCCAAATAGAGCCATGTCCTAGGCGGCTAATACACACTAGCGGTCCCCCTTCAGGCGGCTAAACCTTATTAGCAGGCCTCCACTTCCACCATGTCTTTTTAAACCTCCCTTTGTCAAGTTCCCAAAGTAGAAAAGGATTCCCCGTTTTCACCTCTGTGTACGGCTGGCTGTGTCTCAAAGTGGAGAATCCACAATCTACCCCTGCGAAGGCGATCAACAACAACACCAACTTTTCCTAGCTTTTTCAGAAAGCAAGTGGCGATCACAACAACCCCTGAATCCTCCTAAGGAGCTGTCGGGTGACTCAGCAAGGAACTAACCCCACACACACCCCCCCTTTCCCGAGTGGCGACCTGATTCAAAATCCCGCAAGGCAGATCAAGACCAAAAGAAATTGCAAACTTGCCAAAAATGTATACCAACAACCCAGCGATCACTGTGGGACCTCCCTCGTGAAAAACAATAAAAGCCTTTCTCTATCTCTTCAAAAATCTTGACAAAAGTTCCACAACCACCCCCTTTTGGAAAATTACAATTTCCACCCCCAAATCACACCCTCCTTTACTGCTTTACATCACACCCTTCACTGCTTTAAATCGCACACAACTACGCATCCTTTATAGCTTTATCACACACCCTTTATTGCTTTAAGTCGCACACAGTTGCACATCCTTTACTGCTTTACAACACACCCTTTACTGATTTAAGTAGCACATAGCTGCGCATCCTTTACTGCTTTACAAAACACCCTTTATTGCTTTAAGTCGTACACAGTTGTGCATCCTTTATCGCTTTAAATCACACACTTTACTACTTTAAGCCGTACACAGCTACGCACCCCTTTACTGCTTCATTTTACTACTTTAAACTTGCAGTCATTCACACCTTGAACTATTCCATTTATTCCACATCCGTCTCATGGAAAACTATACCCCCGATGACATTGTGAAGGAAGAAATACACCAAGGGAACCAAACTGGACTAATCCTTGGCCTCCTGAAGGAAAGGATGGCCACCTTATGATATCAATCGGTAGGGGACATGTTAAACGCCCTAGCTGACCTTCACAAAGTTAAGCCATCTAAACGGGAAACCCCTGTTAAGACACCCAAGGCTTATCTCGCCCCATTACCCCACCAACACCCAGCTTCTCGACTAATCTGAGTTCGTTTTCTGCCCCCATATTTTCGTTTACATTGCCTTCCCCCGTTAATCAAACTTTTTCCACAAATCCAATATTCCCAACAGCTTCTGCTCTGCCCCAGGTTTTTACCAAGCCAGATCAAGCCTGGGACCACTAAATTGCCCACCCTAAGCAGAAACATTAGATGAAAATCTGTAGTATCATCTTTGAGACTGACCCTTCCGCTCCCAAACACATGTCTCTACATAATTTACGACAGATTCTATCGGTCAGCTTGCAGGACGGATTTAAAATCCTAAAATTTCATCAGTATAACGGTCGTGGGGACCCGATGTCCACCTGACTGCTTTTTACCTAGACTCCCAGCCCTTCGTAGACAACCAACCCCTCCTTGTTTTCCTATTCCAGAAGTCACTTGAAGGAGAGGCATTGCAATGGTTCTCCACACTCTCCGTAGACTACCTGTCAAATTTATTGGCTGTAAGCAAGAAGTATTTTGGTCGCTACAATTACCAGCGAGTTAGAACCCCCTCCATCTTGGACGTCATGGTTGAAAGGATGAGGACCCGAGAGGAGTTTGAGCAATATGTGTCCAGGTGGCATACTCTGGTCCACAAGATTGGTCTGTAGTTAACGGAGTGTCAAGATATTGACATGATGTTACAGAATCCCAACCCTGAACTCTGTACGTGCCTTTCGTACGGAGACTGCACCACCAATTAGCTCTTGATTGACCTCCACAACAAGATAACCCGTTGTGCAGTCCCATCCACGTTCCCACCTATCAGCCATAGAGTAACGTCCCGCATTTACCTAACCGCTTACCGGACGGTAAATGGGTCGCTATTAAACTTAATCCAAACACAAGACCAAAATTTGTACTTTTTTAAATAATACTAATATAATAAAAACTGAAAGTGATAAAACATAAAAACAATATCCAAAAGTTATAAACCACTAACGGTCTTACAAAATATCAGAGTCTGACATAAACAAAATACTAGAATGAAAAGACACACTTAACCACCCCTGTGGGAGCCATCTAAACTAAAATAGATCCAAATAGTCGGCTGCGACTATTATTTATTCTCCAAACATTGCTACCTCAAGATCCTTGGAGTGTATGAAAGGTTCAAACTTTGCCTTGATCCCCAGAAGATGAGCTACCTGGCTATAAAACAATCAGCCATTTGGAATAGGGTGAGTGTTTAATTCAGTGAATAGGCTCACAGAAATATTACTCCATATGACATTTATACATATAAAAATAAAGTTATGCTGAAAATGAGGATTTCCTTTAATAAATAAATTTAAAATCATGAACACAAAAATATTTTTATGCAATCACGTGGGCTCAAATCCTTGGCCCATGTTATAGAAATCATGCAGCTTAAATGGTATGAGTGGATAGGATTCTCAATCGGAAGAATCGTTACCCCATAACAGGTGTGCAAAGCCCCAAGCGACTAAATCGCTCAAAAAGCTCCCTCGAGGAGACGTCGAATCTAGAAGACACTGATGGGTCACCGCTGCCATCACTACGAGAATACCAGCACATGATGCCCCGGTTGCTGCAGACTCCAAACAAAGGAATCCGCCGCTACAAGGAATGCTTTACCACACCCCTCACCGATCTTGGGACTCTTCGAGTCCTAGGCCTTCCTCCCCAAAGGCGAAATACAACGGGGGGGTTATTTCTAAAATATGCTATGATGTGCATCTTAATAAAAAAAATATCCTAGGACTAGGTTGTCTCCACTAGTCCTAAATTTTTCTAAAAATCTCAAAAATGATAATATTAAATCCAAATATTATTTCCAAAAATATAACCATAAAAAATGTATTATAATAATTCTTGAAACATGGATAGGATAATTCATGCTATTTTAAATGACATGATGAAGGAATTAAATCATGCAACTTTATTCAATAAAGATGAAATTTGAACAATATGTATAACAACGCAATCATGCATTGTCATCGTAATAATATAAATGTATGAATAATATATAGTATCGCTAAAAAGGATTAATCTAAATCAACATGTGACAATCAAGAATATATAGCTATAGAATAAAAATCCATATGAATAGATCAATAATCTACTCACCTCAAATGTACTCTAGGTCCCGAGAGTGAAACTCGCAATTAGAACCTAAATGAATCATATAAATGATTAATTAAAAAAATTATAATTTAAGCATAAGCCCAAGACCTAATTACCTATCCATTATTAATAGGTATAAATTTTTATTCCCAACAATCTAAATCTATGTCATATATAATACAACCTAAAAAGATAATCTAAACTTATTTACCATATAACCAGACACTATAGGACAAAAACCAGAAAAGATAAAACAGAAAAGACAAAGCAGAAAAGACAGAACAGAAAAGACAAAAATCCAGAAAACTAAAAATAATAATAAAATACCGAAAATTCATAAAACTATATGAAAAACACATTCTTTTTTCTATAAAAAAAATAAATTATTACTTTGCAAAAATTGAAAATAAATAAAACTTAACATGTATTTGTATAAGTCATAACCCTTGTATAAATAAAAACTTATATTTTAATCATCTAAACATAGATCTAATCTTAATAATAAATAATAATTCAAAACCCTAAGTTTATGAAGATTCAAAAATTAAAATACCTACCATTCATAGATCTAATAATAATAAATAGTAGATCAAAACCCTAGTTTTTTTTTTCTAAAACATAAGAATCAAACAACATGAATATATATATATATATATATATATATATATATATATATATATATATATATATATATATCAAAACTCTAACTTGATCCAAAAACTCAAAATCCCATAAAATAAAAATATGTTTAATCTTTAAAAATAAATCAAAACCCTAATTTTATCTTTAAAATAAGAATAAAAATAAAAACTTAAAAACCTAAACATAAATCCAATGTCACTAATAAATAACAACAATTTAGAAGAAATAAAATAAAAATAAGAAGAATACCTCTTTCTCTCTCTCTCTCTCTCTCTCTCTCTCTACCAAATTGAATACACAGCCGCACATTTTTTTTTCTTTCACCCCAACATATATATAGACATGAGAAGCCCTAATTAAACAAAGGTGTGCACTGTTCACGTGCAATTATTCCATCCATGCATATGGGTCATAGTTGGTTCATCATAAGGCCCATCACAGCCTAAACAAACTCATGCCCATTCACACACACCCGCCTAATAATTTTTATCTAATCTAATATCCTAAGTATAAAAAAAAATTAAATATTGAAATTTGATTGAAATGCAATTATGTATGCCATGCATATTTATTTTTTTAAAAATAAATATAATAAAATAAAATTTTAATTTTAAAAAATGCAATCATCACATTCTCTCCCCCTTAAGGAATTTAGTCCTCTAAATTCAGAAAATACCTGGGGCAGAGAACAGATCAGGATAAGCAGAACGTATGTCCTCTTCGCGTTCCCACGTAGACTCAGCCCCAGAATGGTGTTGCCACCGCACTTCAACCATGGGTATAGTACGGTTGCGCAGTACATGCTCCATGCGACCCAAAATCTCGACGGGTCGCTCGATTAGAGTAAGATCATCCTCCAAACGCAATGGCCCATACTCAATGACATGAGAGGGATCACGAATATAACGCCTCAGCTGAGATACGTGAAACACGTCGTGGACTTGTGATAATTGCAGAGGTAACGTCAATCGATAGGCTACCTCACTAACACGCTCAAGGATCATAAAGGGATCTATAAATCTAGGACTAAGCTTTCCTCGAATGCCGAACCGCGAGACACCTCTGATAGGAGAGACCTTCAAGAATACATGATCACCAACTTCAAACTGAAGAGGTTTTCGACGCTGATCGGCGTAGCTTTTCTGTTGATTTTGGGCTGCTCGAATGCGGTCACGAATCAAGTTAACCCTCTCGGATGTATCTCGAACAATATCGGGACCTAAAAGTTGACGTTCTCCAACCTCATCCCAACACAATGGTGTCCTACAACTGCGACCATACAGTGCCTCGTATGGCGCCATCTGAATGCTTGCTTGATAGCTGTTGTTGTAAGCGAACTCCACCAATGGAAGATGATCCTCCCAACTACCACCCGAGTCGATTATGCAAGCTCGAAGCATGTGTTCGAGAATCTGAATGGTGCGCTCAGACTGACCATCAGTCTGAGGATGAAAAGCTGTACTGAAATCTAATCTTGTTCCAAGAGCTTCATGAAGACTGCGCCAAAAACGCGATGTAAAGCGTGTATCCCGATCAGATACAATACTGACCGGAACACCATGAAGACGAATAATCTCCTGAACAAACAATCGCGCTAACACCTCAGGTGAATCTTTCACCTTTATAGCGAGAAAATGAGCAGACTTGGTCAAGCGATCCACTATGACCCAAATAGCATCACCACCCAATCGAGTTTTGGGTAAACTCGTGACAAAGTCCATATTGATGTGTTCCCACTTCCATTGAGGAATGGAAAGGGACTGCAATTCTCCAGAGGGCCTTTGATGCTCTGCCTTGACGTGCTGACAGGTAAGACACTGAGCTACGAATTGAGCTATATCCTTTTTCATGCCAATCCACCAATAGTTCCAACAAAGATCATGATACATCTTTGTTCCTCCAGGGTGAAGAGTATGTCGCGATCGATGAGCCTCAGAGAGAATTTGGTGGCGCAATTCCTTCACTGCAGGGACACATATACGATCACGAAAGCATAGAACTTCATCTTCACGGATCTGAAAGTCAGGATGCTCTCCACGAGCGACAACCTCCATTTCTGCTATAAGATTAGGGTCATTCTTTTGCGCCACAAGTCGTACAAGGAAATGTCCCTCACGAGTCTCCCATACACGAACAAAACTAGCAGCCTCCTCCAAGAGCTTTCGGTTGTGTACCCTGATCTGAGCGACCATAGGTGAAGGTCGTCGGATAAGAGCATCTGCAACGACATTCGCTTTCCCGGGATGATAGAGGATTTGACAATCATAGTCTTTCAAGAACTCGGTCCAACGACGCTGACGATTGTTCAATTCTGGCTGTGACTTCAAATATGTCAAACTTTTGTGGTCCGTGAAAATCTCAAATTGTTCCCCATACAAATAGTGACGCCAGATTTTTAGCGCAAAAATGACAGCCGCAAGTTCCAAATCATGAGTGGGATAATTTAGCTCATGAGGCTTCAACTGTCTAAACCCATACGCCACTACATGACCGCGTTGCATGAGAACACAGCCAAGAACATGGTGGGATGCATCACAATATACTGAAAAACCATCACCACCAGAAGGAAGGGTTAAGACTGGTGCAGACGTCCCTTGAGCTCCTGAAAGCTTTGCTCACAAGCCTCAGACCATTCAAAGTTAATTCCCTTCTTTGTTAGACGGGTCAGAGGAACTGCAATCTTGGAGAATCCTTCAACGAACTTTCGATAATAACCCACTAGCCCAAGAAAACTTCGAACTTCAGTTGGATTAGACGGCCGCTTCCAATCCAACACTGCGCTAACCTTCGTTGGATCAACAGAAATACCCTCACCTGAAATGACATGCCCAAGAAACACCACGCTCTTTAACCAGAATTCACACTTGCTGAATTTTGCATATAATTGGTGCTTCTTCAGGATGGTCAGGACTGCTCAAAGGTGCTCTACATGCTCCTCCTTGCTCTTCGAATAGATGAGAATGTCATTTATGAAAACCACCACAAATAGGTCAAGGAAAGGCTTGAAGAGACGATTCATCATGTCCATGAAAGCCGTGAGTGCATTTGTCAATCCGAATGGAATCACTAAAAATTCATAGTGACCATAGCGAGTACGAAATGCTGTTTTCTCAATATCACCTTCCTTGATCTTTAATTGATAATAGCCCGAACGCAGATCAATCTTTGAAAATACTGAGGCTCCCTGAAGTTGGTCGAAAAGATCATCAATACGAGGAAGAGGGTATCGATTCTTGATAGTCCTCTGGTTCAACATCATGTAATCGATACAAAGCCTCAAGGTACCGTCCTTCTTAACAAATAAGACCGGCGCTCCCCAGGGTGAGACACTGGGACGAGCGAACCCCTTGTCTAGAAGTTCTTGAAGCTGCTCTTTCAACACCTTTAGCTCAGTAGGAGCCATCCGATATGGAGCTTTAGAAATCGGCTCGGTATCGGGAATAAGATTGATAGAAAACTCTATGTCACGATCAGGGGGGAGTCCAGGCAACTCATCTGGAAATACCTCAGGAAATTCAGAAACAATAGGAGTGTCACTGACTGAGGCCTTCAAGTCCGTAATAGCATCTAGAATAACTGCTAGATATCCCTCGCACCCTTTATCTAGTAATCTTTGAGCATGAAGAGAAGAGACGAATCCGATTGGATATGACCCACCGAAACCCTCGAAGTGGAATGATTGCCGGCCAGGAATATGGAAGGTCACAACCTTAGAAAAACAATCAACACTTGCATGGAAAGCTGACAACCAATCCATGCCAGGAATAACATCGAAGCTGAGAATATCAAGAAGAAAGAGATCAGCAGGCATTTCATGCCCATTAATTTGAACTATGCAAGAAGGGAAGCAAATCTTGGTGACAGCTTGTTCACCGACAGCAGTGGTCACATGAAGTGAAGACATAGAGATACTAGGCTTCCTTGCCAGGAGTTTGGAAAATT
Source organism: Acorus calamus (assembly GCA_030737845.1). Taxonomy (NCBI): domain Eukaryota; kingdom Viridiplantae; phylum Streptophyta; class Magnoliopsida; order Acorales; family Acoraceae; genus Acorus; species Acorus calamus. Next base: position 7,851,644 of record CM060879.1, read on the forward strand.
TTGATGATGTAAATGAATGTGTGGAACCGCAATAGAAAAGAACATGTGCTGAATGACCAGAAATAGAAATAATAGTTCTGACAGGATTTCCAGTGGCCTGAGCATCACTGGGTGTAAGTGCTGCCACACGTGCACGAACAAGCCGCGTAGAACTTCCTTGAGCTTGAGATCGATCCTGACCTCCTTTGTTATTAAGTTTGGGACAAAAACTCTTTATGTGGCCTTGTTCCTTGCAGTAAAAACAAGTCCTCATATCTGGTTTACGAGTCTGGTTTGGTGCTGCATAAGGTGCTGGAGGAAGTGTCTTCAAAGGTATGGCAGTAGTAGGAGGTCGGTGATTTGCTCTCTTTAAAGGGGTAGAGTATTGTTGATCTTGATGATGTTTAACTTGAGCATCACGAGCTTGTGCTGCCTCTACGCACCCACGCTCAGCTGTGCGCGCGCTCTCCACCAAGTCAAAAAAATTGTCTAACCTCAAAAGTTCAACTCGGACCTTGATTTGCCCCCTCAAACCGCCCTCAAATAAGCGACAACGTTCACCTTCGTCTTCAACAAGATGCGGAGCAAAACGAGACAGTGCAACGAATTGAGCCTCATACTGGTCGACCATCATACTATTCTGCTTCAGGTTGGTGAACTCGTTGATCTTCGCTCTTCGTGCAGATGGAGGAAAGTAACATTTGTAGAAGAGCTCCACGAATCGATCCCATGATAGAGTATCATACTCTGCTTTAAGACCCCTCCTGGTAGTCTTCCACCACTTCATCACGGAGTTGGAAAGATTCCAACTTGATTCTTTGACGATCTGGGCAATCCATCACATCAAATCTTTTTTTCATCTCTGCGATCCAAGCCTCCGATTCTTTGGAATCACCCAAGCCAGTGAATGCAGTTGGACGCGTCCTCTGGAGTCGAGTAAGCCAATCCTCATTAGCATTTAACACAGGGGCAAGAGCCTAAGGATGAGCAATGTCTGCTTGAGGAGCGTGAGGAGCATGAGGTTCATCGGGAACACCAGCCGAAGGATCTTGGGCAACAGGTGGTGGATCATTCTTGACAACCTCAGGTGGTGGAGCTTGGTGCAACTGCTGCTGAATCGCATTCATTTGTTGGGCTTGTTGTTGCATTTGTGCCTGAATAGCTGCGTACATTCCAGTCAATTGTTGAAGCGACTGCTGTACGAGGGCCATAGCAGGATCCAGTACTGGGGGATCAGCTACTGGAGGATTGAGCTCCTCAGGTTCCGCTGTTGAAAGGCGAGGTGCACCAGACACTGAAACGTTATGTTTTCGTGCCATAGAAAATCCTGAGCAGAATAACAAATGTTAATCGTAATGACACCTATTTTACCCTAGACTCAAACCCTAACCTAGGCTCCGACAGGACGTGGCTCTGATACCATCTGTAACGCCCCGCATTTACCTAACTGATTATCGGACGGTAAATGGGTCGCTACTAAACTTAATCCAAATAAAAGACCAAAATTTGTACTTTTTTTAAACAATACTAATATAAAAACTGAAAGTGATAAAACACAAAAACAATATCCAAAAGTTATAAACCACTAACGGTCTTACAAAATATCAGAGTCTGACATAAACAAAATATTAGAATGAAAAGACACACTAAACCACCCCTGTGGGAGCCATCTAAACTAAAATAGATCCAAATAGTCGGCTGCGACTATTATTTATTCTCCAAACATTGCTACCTCAAGATCCTTGGAGTGTATGAAAGGTTCAAACTTTGCCTTGATCCCCAGAAGATGAGCTACCTGGTTATAAAACAACCAGCCATTTGGAATAGGGTGAGTGCTTAACTCAGTGAATAGGCTCACAGAAATATTACTCCATATGACAGTTATACATATAAAAATAAAGTTATGCTGAAAATGATGATTTCCTTTAATAAATAAATTTAAAATCATGAACACAAAAATATTTTTATGCAATCACGTGGGCCCAAATCCTTGGCCCATGTTATAGAAATCATGCAGCTTAAATAGTATGATTGAGTAGGATTCTCAATCGGAAGAATCGTTCCCCCATAACAGGTGTGCAAAGCCCCAAGTGACTAAATCGCTCAAAAAGCTCTCTCAAGGAGACGTTGAATCTAGAAGACGCCGATGGGTCGCCACTGCCATCACTACGAGAACACAAGCACAGGATGCCCCGGTTGCTGCAGACTCCAAACAAAGGAATCTACCACTGCAAGGAATGCTTTACTACACCCCTCACCGATCTTGGGACTCTTCGAGTCCTAGACCTTCCTCCCCAAAGGTGAAATACAACGGGGGGATTATTTCTGAAATATGCTATGATGTGCATCTTAATAAAAAAATATCCTAGGACTAGGTTGTCTCCACTAGTCCTAAATTTTTCTAAAAATCTCAAAAATGATAATCTTAAATCCAAATATTATTTCCACAAATATAAGCATAAAAAATGTATTATAATAATTCTTGAAACATGGATAGGACAATTCATGCTATTTTAAATGATAAGATGAAGGAATTAAATCATGCAACTTTATTCAATAAAGATAAAATGTGAACAATATGTATAACAACGCAATCATGCATAGTCATCGTAATAATATAAATGTATGAATAACATATAATATCGCTAAAAAGGATTAATCTAAATCAACATGTAACAATCAAGAATATATAGCTATAGAATAAAAATCCATATGAATAGATCAGTAAATCTACTCACCTCAAATGGACCCTAGGTCCGGAGAGTGAAACTAGCAATTAGAACCTAGATGAATCATATAAATGATTTATTAAAAAAATTATAATTTAAGCATAAGCCCAAGACCTAATTACCTATCCATTATTAATTTGTATAAATTTTTATTCCCAACAATCTAAATCTATCTCATATATAATACAACCTAAAAAGATGATCTAAACTTATTTACCATATAACCAGACACTACATGACAAAAACCAGAAAAAAACAAAACAGAAAAGACAAAGCAGATAAAACAAAACAGAAAAGGCAAAAATCCAGAAAACTAAAAATAATAATAAAATACCGAAAATTCATAAAACTATATGAAAAAAACATTTTTTTTCTATAAAAAAAAAATTATTACTTTGCAAAAATTGAAAATAAATAAAACTTAACATGTATTTGTATAAGTCATAACCCTTGTATAAATAAAAACTTATATTTTAATAATCTAAACATAGATCTAATCTTTAAAATAAATAATAATTCAAAACCCTAAGTTTATGAAGATTCAAACATTAAATTACCTAACATGCATAGATCTAATAATAATAAATAGTAGATCAAAACCCTAGTTTTTTTTTATAAAACATAAATATCAAACAACATGAATATATATATATATATATATATATATATATATATATATATATATATATATATATCAAAACTCTAACTTGATCCAAAAACTCAAAATCCCATAAAATAAAAATATGTTTAATCTTTAAAAATAAATCAAAACCCTAATTTTATCTTTAAAATAAGAATAAAAAAAACTTAAAAACCTAAACATAAATCAATATCACTAATAAATAACAATAATTTAGAAGAAATAAAATAAAAAAATAAGAAGAATACCTCTTTCTCTCTCTCTCTCTCTCTCTCTCTCTGCCAAATTGGATACACAGCCGCCCATTTTATTTTTTCTTTCACCCCAACATATATATAGACATGAGAAGCCCTAATTAAATCAAGGTGTGCACTGTTCACGTGCAATTATTCCATCCATGCATATGGGCCATAGTTGGTTCATCATAAGGCCCATCACAACCTAAACAAACTCATGCCCATTCACACACACCCAACTAATAATTTTTATCTAATCTAATATCCTAAGTATAAAAATAATGATAATTAAATATTGAAATTTGATTGAAATGCAATTATGTATGCCATGCATATTTATTTTTTTTAAAAATAAAATAAAATAAAATAAAATTTTAATTTTAAAAAAAATGCAATCGTCACACATAGGGTTGGACAACTGCTATGAAAGGTGCAAACCGCCACGGTGAGGGGATGACACTGCAACTTTCTGCACTACCCGAACGGAGCACGAGTCCCTGATTGATGACCAGCTCCGAGACAGTATACACCCGGTTCATCCAGATTTGTGCCGCCTCGGCAAGCTTCTTATAATTTTATGCCTCGACCACTACTCGTCCCAGTGCTGTCAAGACAAAAACCTATAATCCAAAATCCTCCTGTCCAAAACCAAAATCAAGGCCAAACTAAGAACGCCCCTGCTTACTCTGCTCCCCCAAGAGCATAAAATCCAACTTCCAGGTAGCCCACACAGAGCCCTTACAACGAGGTCTCCCCACCCTCATCCTATGGCCCAAGATGGGCAGGAAAGAGAGACTCTTTCCCACCACTCCCGGAAACATTAGACAACATTTTATGGTGATTGTGGAAACTGATAGTATCTCTCTCCCTGTGGCTATGCCTCCACTCACAGGGGCCAGCACTACACATTACTTTCAATATCGTCAATAGCATGGCCACACCACGGAACAATGCATGGTTTTCGTGGCTTTGTTTATGATCTTAACGATGACAGGCACCTTGACTGGACTATGATTAAGGGCCATCTAAGCTGGAGCAACCCTCCTCATAAAACCGAAAATCCACTTGACATATTTTCTAACCCATACAAAACCGCAATCAAGCTTCCACCTCCAGAATCCATGCCATCAATGGAGAAGGATGCCCTTCCCCTGCACCAAGCAGCTCAGGTAGCTCAACCGACAGTAGCTCGTTCGAGGAGTCAGAAAAAAGAAAGGGAGGATGAGCCCTTCAATTTAAATCTGAATGATCACGACTCACCATACTCTATGGTGAGGAGGAAGAAGAGGCCTCGACCATCGTTAACGTGATCAACATAGAATCAGACGAGCTCGAAGAAGTAGAGGAGGAACCGTTTGAAGAGGTTCCTGAAGGGGCAAGTGAAGGACCAGAGGAGGGGGAGTGCACTTCGAATAATCTACATCTGGACAACAACGGGTCCTCCAAAAGCACCGACTCGGTTGATGGCCCCTACCGTCCAATGACCATATCCTTCACTGATAAATACCTCCCTGACCCAAGACAACGAGTGTATCCCCTCCATGTCCACGGGCGACTCTAGGTGATACCCTTGAACAACATTTTCGTTGACCCAGGGTCAGGGATGAATATCATTACTTGCCCCACTTATCACCAGATGCCCAAAAAAGACCATCCCTTCGTCCATTTGGGAGACTCCATGATACGAGCATTTAACCACTCCGGGAAGATCATCTACAGTCCCGGTGTGTTCGAGTTGGCCATCGGTCCCTTGATCTGCGAAGTGGAGTGCTTCGTAGTTGACATCGACACAAGGTACCAACTAATGTTGGGACAACCATGGCTGGACAGCATCCAGGTCATTTTTAACCCACGACATCAATGTCTCCGCTTTCCATTAATGGGTCACGTGTTGACCAGATGGGGGGAGGCACGCCTTAGGTATGAGAACAAAGATAATTGGGTGTTACACAACATATTTGCTTTGACCTTACGCCCGTCGGTCCCCTGATCTGCGAAGTGGAGTGCTTCGTAGTTGACATCGACACAAGGTACCAACTAATGTTGGGACAACCATGGCTGGACAGCATCCAGGTCATTTTTAACCCACGACATCAATGTCTCGCTTTCCATTAATGGGTCACGTGTTGACCATATGGGGGGAGGCATGCCTTAGGTATGAGAACAAAGATAATTGGGTGTTACACAACATATTTGCTTTGACCTTACGCCCGGGTACCGAATAGGAAGGCGATAGCCCGCCTAGAACCCCCTACAATAACCGATACCTCTCCGAAGGATTGGCCAGAACCATGAATTCGGTGAGCAATCACAAACAGCCCAATCCGGTCGTCTTCATTCAAGCACAACCTGATCGACATTGGAGCAAAAATCAAAATTCTGACCTATTCTTCTTATCGAAGGCTTGAAGGTAAAGTACCCAAGTTGGAGCCTTCAGACGAATTCATCTAAGCATTTTACAGCACGCACAAAGACATCTGCATGCTAGTCACGCTCCCGCTTAAAATTGGCCCGGTGTCTACCGTAGTATATTGCATGGTAATGGACATCTAGTCACCTCACCCCCTGATCGTCGGAAGGACATGGCTCGACAGCTACGAAGCTATCTCAGCTACTCGACACCAGTGCCTCCACTTCCCATATCACGGAGAAGTTGTATCTGTCTGGGGAGAGGCATGCTTCGGCCGAGCACAAGTCTGGAATTGAAGTATCTGTGCGATGCGCATCCGGCTAAAGGTGCTTGCATGCCAGAAACCAAACTCCACCAATGAAGACCTGCTGGGACAGGGGCGACCTCTCAAGAGGCTAAGAGAGGGAGAATCCGGATCTAGGGAGCCTCCATAGGATATAAGTCGGCCTCCAAAGGCTAGCCGACTTGAAAAAGTGGTTCAGATCCAAGAGCCTGGAACTAATCCTCCAAAGTATGCCTTCACATTTCAAAATTCCTGTACACATTTATTTCCAGCTTTATTAAAGAAAAACAACAAAGATTTGTTTATTAGCTTACGCTTTCAAATTCCTGTATATATTTGTCTACATGCTTTCAAACAAAAAGAGAGAACAAAAGATTTGTTTGCTTCTAGCTTCTTTACATGCTTTCATGAACAAAAGAAAATAAAAAAAGGAGAAAAGAGCAGCGGACCATGCCTATGCCTATCAGAGCAGTGTGGCAAGGGCATTTCAAAAGAAATTAATTGGAAGAAAATTCAAAATTGGGGAGATGGTACTCAAGCAAAATATGCCATCAAGACAGCCCCATCCAAAAGGCACGATGCAACCCACATGGGAAGGACCCTATGTGATAACCCATGTCTACTCCGGGGAGTCAAAATTTTAGGTGGTTGCCGAAGGAGTCAAAATTTCAGGTTCGTGGAATGCAATTTATCTAAAGAAATTCCATGCATAAACTATCAATACTTGAGAAATCTTATTCTTCCTTCCTGTGAATTCCAACGTTTAGTGCTTGATGATAGAATTGTAAGACTCTTAAAGATGACTTGTATTTTACTTGAACTCTCAATCACCAATCATGCTACCTTCACCACGCAAGTATGATTTAGGAATCAGTTCACCTGATAAAAGAAAAAATTGCCTGCCCTGTAGATTGGGATAAATTTTAAAACCTCAAAGAATCTTCCCTTTATTCTCTCCCTCTTATTCATATCAACCCAAAGCCAATGAGAAATAGACCTGGATGTGGCATATGTCTCAAAACTGACTTTGGAACCATACAAACACTTCTATAAGAGAAAAAAAAAGAACAGGGGTAAAAAACAGAAATGCCCCTACCCTCAAAACAAAAAAAAGGAAAGGCAATGGGATGCCAAAACAACAAAACAACACTCAAACAAACGGGTTATACTCTCTATCAAAGGCACAAATGCCTATAAAATTAGTATACGCTCGGTGGGCTATACTCTCCACCCAAAACATGAGTACATGCCCGATGGGCTATGTTAATGTGGATTTTTGACGATGTGGTTGTTAATCCAGTTTCTTTCCAACTTGGATCCGGTCCACACGCGGTGTACCGAATAATCGTTCAATAGATCGTCCTAGTTTGCTTGACTGCTCACTAGGATGTTGTTTTGATCGCCACTTGCTTTTACTAAAAAGCAAGAAAAGAGGATTTCTTCAGTTATCGCCCGTATTAGAAAATTGTGGATTCTCTTCACGTTGACGTAGCCGGCAATGCAATGTGGTGAAACTTAGGTACCTCGCACAAAATGATTATGATTCTGTAGATATCTCAATTTTGACTGTCCAGAAAGATGAAAATATTTCAAGTAACACCAAGAAATGATCCACATTTGGACATAAAATAGAAAACAATTCTCAAAAAACCTCGAACCAGAATACCCCAACACTTAGAAAAACTAAGGGCCCTGGAAAGGGGCGGCCAACCCTAACTAGCCACCCCCTACTTGGTCTATGCCAGAAGAAGCAGAGAATTAATGAGGAGTCTAATCAAACACACTATTATCCAAGCCATTCTATTACCCACTGGACATTCCCCTGCTTCTTTTTTACTATAAATAGAAGGGGTCCCTAGCTTCCAACATCATCTTCAATTCATATCCATCAACACATAAATCCACAATTCACATTCCCTTCCACTACTTGAAATCCCTAGAGAAAGAGAGAGATTCCCATTTTGTGAGAGATAAAAACTCATTCCCTTCACAAAATTACCCTCTCAATCCACCCTGCAAAACCCAGGTTAAACCAGGTTTAACCTCTGACAAAACCAAACCCTTTTTCTACCCAGATCCTGCCCAGGTTAACCAAGGCCCTGGATGGCTAATCCTAACTAGCCGCCCCCTACCCGACGGCTGAAACCCTGTAGCCGCCCCCCAACCACACCCCATTTATCGCAAGACTCCTATAACCCAGCCAAGAGCAGAATAGGATTACCTATTTTTCACCTCTTTGTACGGTATATCCGTGTCTCAGAGCGGAGACCCCACAAACTCCCTCATGTAGGCGGTCAAATTTGACCCAACTTTTCTTGCTTTTTGAGAAAGCAAGTGGCGATCACAAACAAACGCCGTCTTTTCTGAGAAGCAGTCGGGCGGCTTAGGAATGACTCTTCGGGAGGTGATCTGATCAGTCACGAGATGGACCAAGACCAAGTTTGCAGAACCACCAATTTTACATACCGACAAATCTGACGACCACGGTGGGACATCCCCCGTGAAAAACAACAAAAGATAATCCTCTTTTGCCTCCCTTTTACAAGCTTCACTAGAATGCTATCAACCCTCTAGGAAGGATAGAGTTTCCTACCCCTCAAATCAGATCCTCCTCTATTCTGCATTACAACATCTTTACTGCTTTGTAAGCCGAACATAGCTATGCAATCCTTTACTGCTTTATTTACTGCTTTCTATCTGCATCCATTCCCTTAAATCGTTCTGCACCCGCATAATGGAATCCCACCTAGAGGAGGAGATACTAGAGGAGAGAATCACCCAAGAGGGTCAGGCCACACAACTCCTGACCCATCTAGAAGAAAAGATGGCTAGTATAGGGTACCAAACAGTAGAGGACATATTTCATGACCTCGCTGATACCGTCATACCAAAACCTTGAGACAAGAGACCCCTATCAAAACCCCCAAGGCTACTCCCAAAACCCCGTCCACACCTAACCGCTCGGTCAATCTGAGCATCTTTTCGTTCGCCCCCCTTTCCCTCGTGAGTCCAATATTTTCGAACGTTTTACCCGGGCCCTTACTAGGCCACCCCAAACCCGAAATCGCTAAGTAGCCCTCCTAGGGGAGAAACGTTAAATGAAACCATCCAGAGATTTCTCTCCGAGACTGGTCCCTCTGCCCCCAAGCACATGTCTATACAGAACTTGAGATAAATTCCATCAATCCACCTATCGGAGGGATTCAAAATCCCAAAATTCCACCGGTATAACGGTCATGGAGACCCAGACATTCATCTAACTGCTTTTTATCTAGACGCCTGACTGTTTCTAGATAATCAACCTCTGCTAGTCTTCCTCTTCCAGAAATCATTGGAAGTAGAAGCACTATAATGGTTCTCCACCCTCCTTGTAGACCACTTGTCGAACTTATCGGCTGTAAGAGAAGTTCCTAAGCCACTACGGTTACCAGAGGATCAGAACCCCCTCTATTTCGGATTAAACCGTAGAGAGAATGAGGGTTGTTAGGCCTGTGTCATTTAGAGTCCTAATTTCGATCGGAGTTGCTAAAATTTTGGTTTTTAGCTACCTGCTTGGGTTGGAGGACTCTGATTGAAGATATAACTGCATATTATGGGTCCTGGTACTGTTTAGTACTGCCCATAAAATTTTCGTTTAATTCCGATAACGTTTTTGGAATTATGCAATTTCGGATTGATATTTGGATTTGATTTTGTTAAAATCCAAGATGAAGAGATAAAAATCCGATATTATTACGAGATGTTCAGTTTTGAGATAGCTTCCATATAAAAGTGGAATTGGATCAACTGGATTCGTATATCAAAAGATATGGGTATTTTTCCGAGTATACCCCAAAGTTGAGAAATCCTGGCAGCAGCCCTGTAAGATGTTTAGCCTAGATTTCGGAATAGCTGGAGAGGTTATTTGATCTGGGTGTAAACATGAAAGCTGTAGATAATCTTCTTAGCTTTTCAATGCCACTAGAATCGTGCAATTCGGAGCTGTATCGAGGAAGTTATGGTCGTTTAAGTGAAGGCTATGCAGAGATTTTAGTCCGAGGACGACGTGGTCTTTCAGCCCGACATTAGCCTATTAAACCCCCTCCCCCCAAAATGTTACAACCTTAGGCTTTATTTTCTCCTATTTTGCTCTGGTTCAGCCCCTCCTCTTTTGTGTGTTTTGGGTGGAGAAGAAGCTTATGAAAGGAGTGGAAAAGGTGGGTTATGTTATGTAGTGTTGTAGTTAAGTTGTTGTTGTTGATTCCTTTCTCTCTTCCCCCACCCTTTCTCTTTTTCCTTTCCCCTCTCTAAACCAGCCCCCATGTGTTTGTGTTTATGTGCCAATGAAGAAGAAGAAGCAAGGGAAGCAAGATGGAGGTGGTGGTAGCAGTAGTGGCGGTCGAGGTGGCAAAGGGTGCGCTTGCGAGCCCCTACATCTCCCCCTACGCTCCCCCTCTCATTTGGGTGAGTTTTCCCTCTTCTTTAATTCGTTTTCATGCATGTATAGGTGCTTGGGAGGGCATGCATGGGTGGTGTTTGAGTTTGGGTGCATGTGGGGTCTTGGGGGAGGGCTGGGGAGTGCTGGGCGCGCGCGCGAGGCTGTCCGCACGGAGCGTGCGCGCAGGGGTGTCGCGCGGGCGCGCGGGAGCGCGCGGGGGTACGCGCGAGCGCGCGAGTGTCTGCGCGCGGTCTGCGCGGGGCCGCGCCCGGGGGCTCCCGGGGATGCGAGTGGTGCTGCCCGAGGCCGGTTTGGCCGTGCTGAGGGTCAGCACCCTCGGGTGGGTGTCCGGGGGGCTCGGGCACGCGTGCGTGCGTGCATGCTTGCGTGCGTTCGAGCCCGTTTGCGTGCATGTCTTGCCTTAGGTATCCTAATTGATTTTTATGTGTTTGTATGTGATTTTACTCATCATTTTGATACCCTTGACTTACAGATCTCGTCGGATGGGATGCGCGTCAACCCGGGTATCGGTGAGTGGTTTGAATCCAACCCTTCCGGGAGCGCTCGATGCACGTAGTCATGCTTCGCGCTTCCATGGGGCTTTCATTGCACCCTAAATATGCTAGATATTATGCATGCTAGGTTGTATAGCTTCTATGTTGTGTAGAACCCCTATTCTACCTTATACTTGCCTATGTATTGTATAGAATATGGCATGACTTAGGTAGTTTTGTTTGAAATACTACCCCTATTTATCAAGCATGTTTAACTTGGGTTAATAACGGGTGTATGCGTAATATTCCTGATTTAGTACTTAAGGGTGTGGTATAGTTGTTGCACCCATCTGTTGGGGCAAAACTATAACCAGCTCGAGAGAGGATGAGACATTCCCTCTCTCTCGCCCTCCCTCTTTTCGCGAGCCGAGTGAGTAGATGCGGTTCCTACTTGACTCAGGCTTGCTTGGAATTATTGGCATGCACCTATTGTTGCGCGGATCACGCTTAACCCTTCCCCTCTAGGTTGGTGTCATCCAACGTATGTTAGGTTATAAATTGTGTATTTGCCTGTTTGTCTTCGTGTATGCATGTTAAGTAAGCCACCCTTGGGTATTTATTGCATATTATGTATATGCCTATTTGGCCATGAGCCTTGTCTAATGAGATTAGACGAGTGTAGAACTCCTATGGGGTCATACCATGGCTTTGACACTTAGAATAAATGTCTTCCCGCATCTGAGTTATGCCCCCTGGAGGGAATTCATGAGAATTCGTTGCGCTTAATCGGTGTTTGATGATCGGTGATGACGGATCCAAGAGGATCGTATTCGCGAGCGTAGATTGTTTTTCCCCTTCGTTGGATCCGTGTAGGAACTTCCCGGCATCGAACACGCTGTCCTGGCACCGGGCTCCCATCTGTAGGTACCATCGCTGCGGTCGACAATGTACTGATCGTGGGAGTATGTCAGGTCGAGGCTATCCGGGGAAAGGGCTACCGGTGGACCAAGGGCTTAGAACAATCGACCTCTTCCCCAAGAGCCTATGTCACCCCGAGGAGGGGGTGAGGGTGAGGGTGTGGTGGGACGGCGTTGGTTCGATCTGCCAGTTGTGCAATTTCCCAAGATCCTATGTCACCCGTCGGGGTGAGGGTGAGGGTATTGCTCCCAAAATCCTAGGTCACCCTTCGGAGGTGAGGGTGTTGGTATGAGTGTGGTGGCCTCGAGTTGATATTCGACCCACCAGCTTGAGTAATTGGCTTTTCATAGGGTTCGCGCTGCGAACAAGTAGTGGTTCCTCCCAATATCACCGTATGTCGTGGCCTGACGTTGAGGATGCTTGGGCAGAAGGCTCCCACTTGTAGGTACTCCCGATGCATTCGGCAAATGTACTGATCATGGAAGTGTACTAAGTGGGGCTGCACGACGGTGGGCTACCGGACGATATTGCGAGCGTGAATTATCGTTCTCCCCTTTGCCGGATCCGTGTGGATGCTTCCTAGGTACGAGCCGCCCTAGGTGGACCCCCACCTGTAGGTACCATCGACGCTGTCGACAATGTACTGACCGTGGCCGGCTCCAGGTAGAGGCTGCCCGGGAGAGTGCTACCAGATGATGAACGGTGTAGAACAACAAGTTTTGTCCTTCAAATCCCTAGGTTCACCCCTGTGGGGGCTAGGGTAAGGGCGAGTGTGAGTTGTACCCATCGAGTATACTCTGGGTATACCTCCCCCTAACGCTTGAGCTGTCAAAATATATTTCTACCTCGTAAGCGGATGGACTCTTGTAACTGTTACTGCGTAACACCAAGTGGTTAGCAACTATTCCTCCCTGTGAGTCCCAAAGGCCTCCACCCTTGGGAGTGAGGGCGAGGGTGGGGTATTGTCGCACCGCCGCGTGACCTTGTTTACCGTTGGGTTTCTGACCACTCCCTGAGCTTATAGCTCACCCCTCGCGTACTGTTTTCCTTTACAGGGGCGTTGTTGGGCGTGGAGCTGGAGCTTCCTTGTGGCGTGGTCTTGCGTGCGTGGAGCGTTCTGTCCGGTGGATTGGCGAGTGCGAGGCTGTCAGCAGTCCTAGAGTCTTCTGTAATTGTAAACCGTGCATGTGGCACTTGTTGTATTTCTTTTGGCTAGACTTGGCTCTCACAGGACAGTGATTGTGTATTCGAGTCTGTAATAATGTTTTTGATTTACAGACATGTTGATATTTTCTGCTTCCGCCTTTTATTTGAGTTATCAGTTATCATTGATTATTAGCCTTGTGTGTTATTTATTGGAGTCATCTGTTGACCTCTTGTATGATAGATGATACTTTCAATATTTGCCGCGCCTCGGTGACGCGTGGGGCGTGACAAGGGCTAGGGCGGAATTTAAACAATACGTGTCTCGGTGGCGCACACTTGTCTATCGGACCGGCCTGCAACTCACAGAATGTTAAGAAATTTACATAATGTCACAGAGTTTAAGTCTAGAGCTCCGTACGAGCCTTTCATACGGAGACTGTACTATGTATCGGCTTCTAATTGTCTGCCACAACAGGATTTCCCATTGTGCAGCCCTAGTTGTCCAAACCCAGTCCCCACCTATCAGCCATAGGGTTGGACAACCACCACGTAAGGCGCAAACCCCTACGGTATAGGGGATTACACAAGTTTCGGCACTCTGCCCAAATGGAGCACGAGTTCCTGATCGAGGAACGGCTCCGAGACAATACACGTCGGGTATGCGCCGCCTCGGCCAACTAACCAAAATTTTATGCCTCGATCAGTACCCGTCCCCGTGCCGACACAACAGAATCCGGTAATCCAAAGTTCCCCAGTCCGAAGCCCCATAATTTCAAGACAAGGCCAGCCTAGTACCCCTTTCTATTCCACTCTCCTAAGGAACCAAAACCTAACCCCTATGCAGTCCACACCAAGGCCCTACAAAGAGGCTACACCTTCCTATGGCCCAAAAGGGCTAAGTAAGAGGAGTTGCTACCCTCCCCTCCCAGAAACCCTAGGAAACATCTCCAAAGCCCTAATGAAGACCGATGACATCCCCTTACCCATAGTCAGGCCTTCACCGATCGGTGCCAACACTGCTCTTTTTTGCCCATATCATCAATATCACGGTCACACTATCGAACGGTGCTTGTCATCTGAGACATTGTTTACGACCTTGATGAAGAAAGACGCTTAGACTGGGCAACCATCAGGGGACTCAGGAACAGCTTGGCTACACCAAAGGCCCAATCGAATCCACTATCAGGGCAAACCCCTGAAAATCCTGGCCCCGTACAAACCAAAGCACAAAACCCAAAACAAGTCACAAAGGCCCTCGTAGAAGAACCAAAGAGCCTAAGTTTCGAAAGCATTTACACCATAAAGGCTACTAACCATGAAGAACCAACTAGGATCATTTCTGGTGGCTTAATCCTCACGGCCCCTTCTCCTATTCTACCAACCTCTTCTCTCATTCTCCCAAGCCCCATAAGGCCTCTCCTCCCTAACATAAAACCAATTCCCCAACTGTCACCCATCTTACCAGCCAGCAAAAGCCTGAAACTGTCACAACAACACCCCCGTACCACGATCGACACCTTGAACCATCATACTACAAGGGCAGGAAGAATCTTCAATGTTGTTCCTTCTTATTGGGGTCCCGTACCTAAAACAGAAACTGAGGAGCCCAATGTCAGGGATAGGGTTGATATTCTCGACCAACTCTGAAGGATCCCCACATCCATCATAGAGCTGATCAAAACCTCAGAACATCACCAACATGCCCTAAGAATGTTTCGAGAGAGAGTCCAAGTTGACCCTCAAATCTCAACCCTAGGTGTACCAATATCTTTAACCTCTGCGAGACTAGGACCGATGATAACCTTTAGACCCAAGGAAGAAATCCATGATAAGGTCATCAACACCTCTACCTTATGCATAATAATTGACCTTGAAGGGTACCCAATAGATAAGGTTCTAATTGATACCGGCGTAGGGGTAAACCTCATGTCGCTGCGCACCTTCGAACACATAGATGGATACATAACCACGCTCCTCGAGACAGACACCCGTATATTTGCCTATGACAAAACGGCTCATCCGATTCTTGGCCTTAAAAACTTCCAGTTAAAAATAGAGCCCTTAGAAACTAGCGTTGAAGCATACTTCTTAGAAATGGATTCAGATTATAATATGATTTTAGGTCGTAAATGGCTGGCCTCTATAAAGGGAGCCTCTTTCCCCCTACACCAGTGCTTGAAATTCCACTTGGGGAATCGAATAATCAAAATACAGGGGAATGCGGTCAAAGAACCCAAAGAAAGGTTCACAAATAATGAGACCATCGCCATAAAAATCACCAACCCAAAGCCCATGGAAACCACCGTCGACATTCTAGACTTCCCAGCCGATTGGCTAAATCCCCAAAATCCTCCTCCCAGTACAACAAAGACAAGCCACCCTAAAAATGAAAATTCCGGCTGGCATATAATGAAGATCATGGGCCGCATCCTGGGGATGGCTTTGGGACTAAAAGATGGGATCTTGGAACCCATCAAGCACCTGGCCTGATTTGATAAGAGAGGCCTTGGCATGCCCAAACACCACACTAAATGAAAAAGGAAATGTGATTGGGGGTTATATGAACATTTCATTAAGGAGACAGCCACGGAACAGGCTAAAGAAGCCGTGCAGCCCCGCCCCTTAAACGCTGTCCAGGAAATAGAACCAGATTATCTCTCGGGCTTTCTTGACTGGTTATTTCCACACCATGATGAACATTTAAGCACACACTCGCCACCAAACGATGAAACTCCAGCTGACCAAGCACTCTTTCCACGCAGTACTAAAGCATCGCAACAAAGGAGAGCCAGCTGTTGGAGGAAAGTCGGTTTAAACGCTCAGACCAATCCAGTAGGTTGTAAATAATAAGTGTCTTTTCTTTTTCAAAAAAAATTAATCTTAGGGTTCCTGTTTGACAAAGATGACTTCACCCTAGTATGGCACCCTTTCAGTGACGACTCTGATCTCCTAAATAAGATATAACGTCTGTCTAGTCAAGCCAAAAATCCCAACCCCGATACCACATTCAAAACTGTCAGGCCTACCAAAAATCAAATACTTGACCAAATTATTAATATAGCATAAAAGGGTGTAGCGGGGCTATTTTAGGCTTGGAAAAACTTGAGTCGATAGCAGTTATAGAAGAACCAGACCTAGATAATATGAAGAACCTAGACGATGGTCTGGGAGTCTTTGAAATCTGCGATGAAAATGACAGGAAGTAGAAGACATCCGAGGAATTTGAGAAGAGCCTTTAGAGATTTGATGAATAGACAGAAGAAGCGGACGAGAAGGTGGAGGAGCTGAAGTTGGGGACTGAGGTTAACCCCAAGATCATTTTAATTAGAGCAGAGCTGAAGCACGATGAGAGAGAGGGCCTAGTTAAAATATTACGTCTTTGCATGGTCTTACAAAGATATGCCCGGACTCGGCACCACTTTAGTCGAGCACCGATTAATTCTAGAGCCCAATGTCAAACAAGTAAAACAGAAGTTAAGGCGCCTTCATCCTAAGGTAGCCTTAAAAATTAAAGATGAGATGGACAAGCTCCACCAGGCTAAATTTATCCGGGTAGTCTTGTACCCAAAATGGGTAGCTAATATTATTCTGGTATCCAAGAAAGATGGTAAGATTCAGGTGTGCATCGACTTCCGGGACCTCAATCGAGCGTGCCCAAAAGATGACTTCCCACTCCCGCATATTGATCTCCTTGTCGATAACACGGCAGGTTATGAGATGCTTTTTTTCATGGATGGCTTTTCCGGTACAACTAGATTCGGTTGACAGAAAAAGACCAGGAAAAGACTTCATTTACCACACCCTGGGAGATTTACTGCTATGTAGTAATGCCTTTCGGGCTTAAAAATGCGGGTGCAACATATCAAAGAGATATGACTTCGATATTTCATGATATGATGCACAAGCTACTAGAAGTTTACGTAGATGACATCCTAGTTAAATCTAGGACTCGAATAGGGCACACAGACATACTTAAGCAAGTATTGCAGCGATGCAGAGAGTTCTCACTCAAGATGAATTCAAAGAAGTGTCGCTTCGGTGTCTCTTCCAAAAAACTCTTGGGGTTCGTGGTGAGCAAAAGGGGGATCGAAGTAGATCTAACCAAGGCAAAGTCCATCACCCAAATGCCCCCACCCAAGAACTTAAAGGAATTGAGAGGACTCATCGGACGGTTGCAGTTTATCAGGAGATTTATCTGACAGCATGCCGAAAGATGTCGCCCCTTTTACAAACTATTAAAAGGAGGAGTTAAGTTTAACTGGGATAACGAATGCCAAAAGTGTAGATACCCCAATTTTGACCGTCCAGAGAGACAGAAATACTTCAAGTAACACACGGAAATATCCCACAGTTGGACATCCAATAGAGAACGAAAGGTTCGGTAAACCGGAAACCCTAACCCTAGCCTAGACCTTGACCTGAACTGGAAACCCTAACCCTAGCCTTGACCTGAACCGAAAACCCAAACCCTAACCCTAGCCTTGACCTGAACTGGAAACCCTAACCCTAGCCTTGACCTAGCCCTAAACCCTAAACCTAACCCTAACCTAAACCTAAACCTAAAACCTAAATCGGAAACCCTAACTCTAAAAACCCAAAACCCTAGAACCCCAAGTCCCTGGAAAGGGGCGGCTATCCCTAACTAGCTGCCCCATACCAGGCGGCTAGTTTACACTAGCCGCCCCACTGACCGCCCCCTGGCCGACTTTGGACCAGTCCCCTGGATGGGACATAAAGCAGTATTAAATGCTGATCATTGCGGTGGGTCATGACCTTTAGCCACCCTCTCTTGGCCGGATCAAACGAAGTAACCGACCCAAGCCACCGCCTGTCAGAGATGGGACGTTTGACAGGTGATGATAGGGGCGGCTACCAGGAAGTAGCCGTCCCATCCTGGGCGGCTAGTTAGCACTAGCCAACCCACTCCATTACCCCCGGGATATTTCCCTGCCTCTCTTTTACTATAAATAGAGGGGTCCCAAGCCCAAATACAACATCACCAACTCAAAACAACCATTCAACACCAACATCCCACAATCCACATTCCCTTTCCCCACTAGAAATCCCAAGAGAGAGAGAGAGAGAGAGAGAGCCCCTTTTGTGAGAGGAATACCCATTTCCCTACATAAAGTACCCTCTCATCCCACCCTCCAGAAACCCGGGCTAAACCTAGCTTAGCCCCTGTCCAAAACCAAACCCATTTCCTACCAAAGTCCTGCCCAAACCAAACCAGGTTCCGGACGGCTAAACCCTAGTAGCCGCCCCTGACCAGACGGCTCAAACCCACTAGCCGCCCCCTATACACACCCCCTTACACCCCCTATGTCCCAAGACTCCTTTAGTCAAGCCCCGGAAGCAGAATAGGATTATCTGTTTTTCACCTCTGTGTACGGTATATCCGTGTCTCAGAGCAGAGACCCCACAAACTCCCCACGTAGGCGATCAAATCTAACCCCACCCCTTTTCCTGCTTTTTAGAAAAAGCAGGTGGCGATCACACAAACCCCTGAATCATTTTGAGACGCTATCGGGTGCCTCAACCAGGAACGACACCCCTCACCCTTCCGAGAAGGCGATCTGACCGAGCCCGCCAGGGCACGTATCCGATCCGAATCCCTGAAGAAACCCCACACACGCACGCGCACCCGCGCACCGCCGAGGCCCTTTCCGAAAGCACCGATCAACGCAAACGCGGCCATTCGGAGGCCTCCCCGACGACGACACCGACAAATCTGGCGATCACGGTGGGAGATCCCTCGTGAAAAACAACAAAAGGTAATCCTCTTCTGCCCCCTTTTACAAGCTTGACTAGAATGCTATCAACCCTCTAGGAAGGTTAGAGTTTCCCACCCCTCGAATCAGATCCTCCTCTACTTCACATCATTGCATCATTTACTGCTTTGTAAGCCGCACACCGCTGCGCAATCCTTTACTGCTTTGTAAGCCACACACCGCTGCGCAATCCTTTACTGCTTTGTAAGCCGCACACCGCTGCGCAATCCTTTACTGCTTTGTAAGCCGAACACCGCTGTGTAATCCTTTTCCGCTTTATTACTGCTTTATATCTGCATTCATTCCCTTAAAACATTTCACACGCATCATGGAATCCCGCGTAGAAGAGGAGATACTAGAGGAAAGAATCCACCAAGAGGGTCAGGCCACGCAATTCCTGACCCATCTAGAGGAAAAGATGGCCAGTCTAGGATACCAATCCGTAGAGGACATGTTTCATGACCTCGCCGACTACCGCCAGGTCAAAACCCTAAGACAGGAGGCCCCTGTCGAAACCCCTATGGCCATTCCCAAGACTCCATTCACGCCCAGTCACTCGGTCAACCCGAGCGTCTTTTCATTCACCCCCCTTTCCCCCGCGAATCCAATATTCCCAGCCGTTTCCACCCCAGGTCCCTACCAGGCCACCACAAACCCGGGACCGCTAGACCATTTGTTAGGCTTGTGTCATTTGGAGCCTTATTTTTTGATCGGAGTTGCTAAAATTTTCGCTTTTAGCTACCTGGAGGAGTTGGGTGCTCTGATTTAAAATCTGACTGCATAATTGTTCTGCTGGTACTGGCATTGGCCTACTTGTAAATTTTCGTCGCATTCTGACATTTTTTTAGAAGTTATGCAATTCCAATTGGTATTCAGATTTAATTTTGTTAATATCCAAGATGAAGATGTTTAAATCTGATTTTATTATGGGATGTTTAGTTTTGAGTTAGCTTTCATATAAAAGTAGAATTAGATGGGTATTTTTCCAATTATACCCTGGGGATGAGAAAATCCTGGCAGCAGCCCTGTTTGATGTTTAGCTCATATTGTGGAATAGCTGGAGGGGTTATTTGATCTAAACATAAACATGAAAGTTATAGATAATCTTCTTGGCTTTCCAATGAATTTTGAATTATACAATTTGGAGCTATATTGTAGGAGTTATGGCTGTTCAAGTGAAGTCTATTCAGGATTTCTAGTCAGGGACAACATAGCCATTCAGCCCCATTAGAGTCCCCTTCGACTTTCAGCTATTTAGGGCATATGAGGAGGGTTTTGCTGGCATTTCTTGGGTCCAACAGAGGAAGTGTGAAGAAGGAGAAGGTAAGAGAGAAGATATATAGTGTATGAAGTGAAGATCAAGAAGGGTTAGTATGTATGCATATGTGTGTGTTGTTGTTGTTCCTTTCCCTTCTCCATCTCCGACTCCCTCATGATCTCTCCTTGGCCCCCTTTCTTGTGTGTTCAACCATGAAGAAGAGAAGTGATGTTGGAAGAAAAGGTGGTGTGTGTTTGTGCTTGTGAAGCCCCAATCACCGCTTCTCCCCCTCCAAGAGGTACTCTCTCCCCCTTATTTTTTTTATGCCTTGTACGTATTTATGTTTATGTTTGTATGAGAGTGTACTATTGAATGTGGATGGTTTTGGGAGAGTGTTGTTATGTGTAATTGCTGCGGCACATGAGGTGTTTGTGTTTATGATTGAATGGTGGTGGCTTTGTATTGTAGTAAGATAGATTTCTGTCTTGTGAAGACCCTTGGGGAACTTGTATATAGAAGCCTATTTTGAGGCTTGTGTCTTCACATAATATGATTATCCATGTGTCTAGATATTATATACGAAATTAACTATCATTATAATATCTGTGTTGAAAGTTATGACCAGATTTGCATAGCATGTCCAGATTCATGTGGAAACTGTCCAGTTTTTTAAAAGATTTATGTCGAGCTTGTAGAGGTAATATTAGGTTATGATATCTTCATGGATTATGATCTCAACATATCAAAAAATATGTATGATTTATTTCATAATTTTTTAATGTGTATTTGGTGCTGTGGGGATAAAATAGTAGGGCTGGTTGCAGCAGACATACTAATTTTGCTTAATTGTGTGTCAAGGAGTTGTTATGCATGTTGTGGAAACTATTAGGAGTTAGGGTCCTCATGAAGTAGGCTTATATGTGTGTCAGGAGGTTTCATATTTTAATTGTGAATCATTGGTTGTGTTTTGCGCTTTCGTTGGCGGAACTCGCGATGAATGGATCGTTAGGTGAGTGGTTCGATCCAACCCTTCGGGAAGCGTTGGATGCACGTAGTCGTGCGTCACGCATCCATGGGGCGCCCTAACTATACTTGTTGAGATGAGTAGTATGGTCATATCTAACCCATATTATGTTAGATATCTTGCATGCTACGCCTGTATAACTCGTATATTGCGTAGAACCCCCTATTCTACCATATACTTGCATATGTATTGTATTCATATGTGAATAACCATGTTTGCATGCGCCCTGCTTGTATGGGCATGTATCTCCTTGCATTATATGGTTGTATAGAATATGGCATGTCTTAGGTGGTCTTGTAATACTACCCCCCCTAGATTAGTAATATCTAGCAGGATTAAGCTTGGGTTAATGACCGGGTACATATTTAGTATTCCCTGGTAATAAGACTTGAGTGCTTGGTGTAGTTCTTGCACCCATCTTATTGGGGCCAAGCTATGACCTTCTTGAGATGATGAGGCTTCATCTCCCTCTTACCCTCTCTCCTTGCGCGAACTAAGTAGATGTTGTTCCTACTTGACTCAGGTTCGTTTGGGAATATTGGCATGCATCTGTTAGTGCGCGAGATCGCGCTTGACCCTTCCTTTTTAAGTTGGTGATATCCAACGCATATTAGGGTATACCTTGTATGCTTGTATGCATATTATTTAGGCCATGCCTGGTATGTATCTTGCATATATGTATTGTTTATGCTATATCCATGTTAGGGAGAACCCCTACAGTTAATTCTACGTTATCGTGCATGTGGACCATGTATATAACTACGATAGAATTCTTCTATTATTTATACTATTTGTGCCTACCTGTGCTAGGCGTGGGTATGACCCATTATCGGGTTGTACCTTAGTTAGTTAGAGTGCAGGCGATGTAATTGCCACCCTGCATCCATGTGATGCACTTGTTGGAATTGAGGAGAATTCGATGTTATACCGGTGTTTCGAACTGGTGGTTATGGTGTTTAAGCTAGGCTTACTCGTGCTAGGCGCGTGTGTGAACCGCCCATTGAGTTATGTCTTTTGCTTATTTTTGGTGCGAGAGCCGAGGTAACTCCTTGCGTTCGAGCAACCTTAAATGCTATCTCAAGAGACTAACCCTTTCCTTTTGTTTCAGCGGCCGAATCATATCCGACCATTGTGACATGGGACCAAGCGGTGGTACTCCGCCTTGGGACAATGGGAGCGGGACTTTGTAGATGGGCGGGCTTCCGTTCCTTCTTTTTGATTGAGCCATTCCATGTCCATCGGCCTTACGTGGAGGCATTGGCGGAGCGGTGGGATCCCGAGAGCTGTGCCTTCATTCTCCCCAACGGTGCGGTGATATCGACTCTTGAGGATGTGGAGCGGATTACGGGCCTTCTGACCTCGGGCAAGGCTGTGATTGCAGCAACCATCGCCGACTATTGGGGGCTGTTCTGAGAGCTGATCGGGGAGTTGAACTACATGGAGCGGGAGAGGACACTGAACCGGATCCCTCTTGGGCAGCTGTCGAGGCAGTACGACCTCGGTTCCTTCACGCAGCGTCAGAAGGGTGAAGTTGTAGATATCTTCGAGAGGAGACGAGCGATGATTGAGGCGAGAGAGGCGGCCGCGTGCCCACAGAGGGCACGAAGGGAGCTGAGGGCATTCTTCCTCTACTTCTTTGGCTGGGTTCTCTTCTCGACGGCCTCTGACAAGGTCTCTTCTCACTCCCTACTAGTGATGCGGGACTTAGAGGGCATGGGATGTTTCGCTTGGGGAGCTGCGATGCTCACCCACCTCTTCGCGGAGCTCTCGAAGAAGGTGAAGAGGGCTGGGGGCAAGAACCTCGGTGGCTTCGTGGATTTCCTGCAGGTATAGTTAGTGAATATAGAAATGATTTGAGTTATGTTTATTAACTTCACCTCACTTTTGGTTGTTGACTTCTTTTCCGCCGATTTTTGGGTATGAGCATTTCGCCATTGCTGGTCTGACCCAGCTGGTATTCGACCGTGCCCTCCCTTGGGCTATGAGATAGGAGCCTCTAGAGCCTTCGCGTCTATGCCATCTCGCGTAGTTCCGAGAGGCTTTCCGGGCTTTGAAGGAGGAAGAGGTATATATTCTTCGAGTTTTTTGGCTTGTATTTGATTTTTCTTTCGACTAAGTGCCCTTCCTTATTCTTTCGTGTCTTTTGTTCACAGATGACGCGGAGACCCTATACAGAGGAGGAGTTCCTGGAGGGGCTGTCATGAGATGTCTGGCTGATCTACTTCAATGAGGTCGTGTTCCGTGCGATTAGTCGAGTCATCCGCCCACTTGGGTACCTTCATTGGGTGCCAGATGTCATGCCGAGCCGTCCTCCAATCCCAGTAGCTGGCATTCCTCGGGATACGGACCTCTTGAGGAATTATGCGACTTATGGGGCGGGGTGGATGAGTAGGGGGACTTTGGTGGAGCGCCGTCCCGGGTGACTTCGAATGAGGACTACCTAGCTTGGTATCATCAAGAATATGCGAGCATTCTTGGGACGATGGAGGAGGAGATCCTAGACCCCTATGTGAGTATCGTTCTTGCCGTTTTCTTCTTTTCCTCATATCTCTTTCATGAATATCTCTAATGAATATGTATATACCCTTTGTATAGTTTGAGATGAATGAGTTGGAGAAGAAGCTAGAGGCAGCCCATGAACATCTCCTGGAGAGGACCGACCAGGTGGAGCGCTTGAGGGTTCAGTGGCGCCGCCTGTGGGATCAGGTTCGGGTCCTTAAGGTTCAAGTGGAAGCGATGGCGAGGACGAGGACTGATGGTGCTTCTTCTTCTTCTGCTCCCCCTCCATCCATGACTTCCGAGCGAGAGCTTGAGTTGATGAGGGAGTTAGATGCGGCCCGTAGTGAGTTGACGACCACAATGATGGAGCTCGGCCAAGCGAGATGTAGGGCCTCACAGGTTGAGGAGGAGATGGGCCAACTGAGATCCGTGCTGGCATCAAGGGAGGAGGAATTCGTCATCCTACGCCGTGAGAGAGACGCCCTCCAAATGAGGGTGTCGGAGTTGGAGGCGTCGGCGGGCGTCCCCGGGGGTTTGATGGGAGACCTAATCCGCTCTCTACAAGCCGTCGGAGATAGGGATCGGGATGCACTCCAGGTCTCAAAGGTGAGGGCACGGGAGCTGGAGGAGAGGCTCCGGTTTATTGAAGATCGGTCGAGGGGAGTGGAGGCACACCTTCGTTAGTGGTTGGAGCGTAGAGGTAGAGATATTCAGCAGATCCACCTCTGGGAGGCAACTATGAGGGGGAAGTTGGTTGGGGGAGGAGCTATGACCGAGACAGACCTCGACCTTCTTCCTCTTGTGCAAGAGTACTCCATGTCTGCTTCTTTGGCCACTAGGGCCACTCTTAGTCGGGCTTCCCGTCCTTCGGTGACTCAGAGTCGTGGGATATACGCGAGGACCGCGTCTTCAGTTCGCGAGACCCCTGCCGCTCTAGACGATCTAGAGGTTCAGTCTTCCCCTCAGCTACCACCTCCTTCTGGCCTGGATTTTCCTCCTTCGACCCAGCCTCCCGGCGATGATGATACTCCGAGGTATATTCTTTTGGTGTCTTGGTTTGGATAGAAGAATTATATACATGCAAGGAATTCATGCTTTTCTTCTTTTCTTTTGGCTCAGGTGATAATTTTGATGATGCACAGCTCAAGACTTTCGGATTTGGAGCTTTTAGTGGATCTACCTCTTCTTTCCCTTTATATTGATCTTTTTCATATAATTTTTAGTGTTTTTTTTTATAAACAATTTATGTTCATGGTCTCGGTGGGACAATTTTATAGTCTTTTGTATGCATGGTTTGGTGTAGTTAGCATGGATGTTTAGTGTCTTTGAAAGTCTTTCGATTTATATGGATGTGTATGTGTGTAGATGAATGTTGGCCTTGTAGGTTTGATTCATGGATGACATGCATTTTTGAGATATGGTAGTTTTTGAAGTATATTTATACTAGTTTTCATGAATATATGTGTATGAAATTTGTGTATGCAGTTTTGAAAAGGAATACTTGACAGATATTTAAACTTTTGAAGAGTTGATTGAATTTGGGACTGACATGAGGTTTTTCAGGCAGCAGGTGAGGGGCGGCTAGTCCAAACTAGCCACCTAGGGTCAGGCGGCTAGTTTGTTTTAGCCGCCCCTAGACTGGGGGTTTTATACCTAAAAAGAGCAGGGGGAAGGGGCAGCATGTTGTAAGTTGCCGCCTGAGAGCCGACGGTTTGTGGGGAGTAGCCGCCCTCTGCCTGGGAAAATCGTCTGATTCTATCATTATGTCTGCTATTGCTGAAAATTCCTTTGAGTGTCCGGTTAACCTTCAAAACTTGTAAAAACATTATTTCCATGGATCAAGTGTTAAATTTGTCTGGATTACGCCCCTTCAGTGACTTTCGAGCCCCTATTGCTCGGATTGTCAAGGGCTGCAACCCATCTAAGGTAGATAAAAGATAATGTGAGAATGGAAAGTCCAGGAAACCATGCTTGGTGTAAAGGAGGAGATCTAAGTGATTCCAAGTGTGAGAATGAAAAAGAATGTCAGGTGTTTATGGGAGTGGGATAATTTTTCTTCTCAAGTGTGTGTGGAAGGGCATGAAATGAGTGTAATAGGGGCAATTTTGCTTTGGTATGGGGAGTCACTTGTGATATTTCAAGGAAATTGAATGCCTAAAGCGTCTTGGAAAAGGAAAATACAAGATTATGCATAAGTGTGAGTAACATAAGGGAGCATTTTAATTTTTAAACGATTCTTTCGTGTGAGAGGGCAATATTTTCTATTTTCCTAAGTAAAAGATACCATCAAGCCCTGAAAGGTACCCTTGTGGTCACCCATGTCCAAACCAGGATTGTATTTGGAAGGTATAAGCTCTAGTTGTCAGTTTCTCAGGTTCATGGTTCTCAAATGCTTGATCATATTATTCTAAAAATGCTGAAAAATCCATGAATGTACTGAAAATCAAGTTAGATAAGCTTCCTTTGGACAGGCAAGTTTTTAAGTGCTCATGTGAGTGTGTGACGTTGTAAACATAGAAAATGTCTACCTTTGGTCGAAATTTCACATTTCCAAGTAGACATGGTTCAATTTCAAAACTCCATTGCAAAAATAAAAGGGGGAGGGGGAATGGGGTAAGAGTAATATCTTCCTTTGGGGCAATATTTAGAATTGTCCAAGTCTAGCACATGTCCTACTTTCTTGGTCCCTCTAGCTTTCTTCTTTATACCACTTCTTTATTTGAGTAGAAAGTACAATCCGCTTTCTCGGATGTGTACAAGTATAGCCGTTTGCTTGGGCATATACTGTGGTAAAGGCGTTTAGCCATCTAAAGTAGAGAGTTTAACCCGTTTGCTTGGGTGTTGTTTTTCTTTTGTTGGCCTCTCATTGCCTGATTTTTTTTGTTTTGAGGGGGGCTCTTCTGTTTTTCACCCCTGTTCTTTTCTGCTTCCCCCCTAGAAGTGTTTATATAGTGCCAAAGCTAGTTTTGGGACATATGCTAGGTCCAGGTAATTCCTCATTTTGACATTGGATTAATACGAGTAAGGGCGAGAAAAAAAGGGGGAATGCTTTGGGGTTTTTAAAATTGTCCCAGTCTACAGGGTAGGAAATTTCTCTTCTATCAGGCAAATCGATTCTTAAGTCATACGTGTGTGAAGGAAATGGCATGATTGGCGGATATGAGTTTAAATAGATACAAGTTTATCTTTGAGAGTCTTGTAATTCTATCATCAGGTGCTAGACACTGAAAATTGCAGGAAGAAAGAATAATATTTCTCAAGTATTGACAGTTTTTATGCTTAGAATTTCTTTAGATCAAGTGCATTCCATTAGCCTAGGACATCGACTCCTTCGGCATCTACCAAGCGGTAGGCATTCCCGGTGTAGGCATGGGTGATCACATAGGGTCCCTCCCATGTGGGTTGCAGCTTGCCTCTTGGTTGAGGCTGTCTTGATGGCATGATTTGCTTAAGCACCATCTCCCCTATTTTAAATCTTCTCTCTATTACCTTCTTTTCAAATGCCCTTGCCACCCTCCTCTGGTAGGCCTGGGCGTGGTCTACCGCTCTTAATCTTTTCTCATCTTTTTGTATTTTTATATTTTTTTTGAAAGCGTGTAAACAGATATATATATATATATACATACATACATACATATATATATGGTTCTAAAAAGGCATGAGTTGGTAACAAATCTTTCAAGTTTTGAGGAAAGCATGGGAATAAAGCTGGTAAAACAAAACACTTGGTTTTTGAAGGAAAACATGGAAATAAAGCTGGTAAAACATTTTTTTTAGGAAATCATGGAAATGGAGTTTGATAAACATTTTGTTTGAAGGAGAGCATGGAAATAAAGCTTGTAAAGCATTTTTTAGTTTGAAGGAAAGGATGGAAGTAAAGCTCGTAAAACATTTTTTTGTTTGAAGGAAAGCACGGAAATAAAGCTTGTAAAACATTTTTTTGTTTGAAGGAAAGCACGGAAATAAAGCTTGTAAAACATTCTTGTTTGAAGGAAAGCACGGAAATAAAGCTTGTAAAACATTCTTGTTTGAAGGAAAACACGGAAATAAAGCTTGTAAAACATTCTTGTTTGAAGGAAAGCATGGAAATAAAGCTTGAAAAACATTTTCGTTTGAAGGAAAGCATGGAAATAAAGCTAGTAAAACATTCTTGTTTGAAGGAAAGCACGGAAAAAAAGCTTGTAAAACATTCTTGTTTGAATGGAAGCATGGAAATAAAGCTTGTAAAACATTTTAATTTGAAGGAAAGCATTGAAATAAAGCTTGTAAAACATTTTTGTTTAGAGGAAAGCATGGAAATAAAGCTTGTAAAATATTTTCGTTTGGAGGAAAGCACGGAAATAAAGCTTGTAAAACATTTTTTTGTTTGAAAGCATGGAAGTAAAGCTTGTAAAACATTTTTGAAGGAAAACATGGAAATAAAGCTTGTAAAACATTTTTGTGCAGCAAAGCAAGGAAATAAAGCTTGTAAGACATTTTTGTGCAGGAAAGCATGGAATAAAGCTTGTAAAACATTTTTTGTTTTGATAAAAGCCTGAAAATAGACATGTACGAGACTTAAGCTAAAAGTTGATAAATGACTCTTTTGGTTTTTAATTTTAGAAAAGATGTAATCAAATATGTACAGGACTAAGCAAAAAGCTGATAAATAACTCGTTTGGTTTTTAATTTTTGGAAAGCTGTAAACAAATATGTACAGGGCTAAGTAAAAAGCTGATAAATAACTGTTTTGGTTTTTAATTTTAGGAAAGCTGTAAACAAATATGTACATGACCAAGCTAAATAGGGGCTTACTTGGGTGGATTGGTCCCTGGTGTCTAGACCTGTGCCGCTTCTTCGAGTCGGCTTATCTTTGATGGTCGACAGATATCCGGTGGCGGTCCCTTGTTTCCAGATTCTCCCTCTCTGAGCCTCTTCAGGGGTCTTCCTTGTTGAAGCAATTCTCCAATGGTGGAGCTCAGTTTTCATCATGCAAGCACCTCCAGTCGAATGCGCATTGCATAGACACTCCAATTCTGGACTCGTGCTCCGTTGAAGCGTGCTTCTCCCTAGATGGACATCACTCCCCCATGTATGGGAAGTGAAGGCATTGGTGCCGAGTGGATGAAACGGCTTCGATGCTCTCGAGCCACATTCTTCCGACGATTAGGGGATGGGGTGATCGGATGTCCATTACCATGCAGTTGACGATGGTAGAGACCAGGCCGATCTTCAGTGGGAGTGTGACTAGTCCGCATGTGCTCTTGCGTGTGCTGTCAAAAGCGTAGATGAATTCGTCCGACGGCTCTAGCCTGGGGATCCTTCCTTCAAGCTTCTGGTAAGCGAAGTATTATACGATGTTGTTTTCCACTCCTATGTCAATGAGAATGTGCTTGAACTCCCTTCCTCCGAGCGTGGCAGTGATTGCGAGGGGTGTGGAGCGTGCTCCGGCTTTGGCGACTTCTTGGGGGAGAAAGGCAATTAGATTGGGCTCCACGCGGTTGTTTACCGAGTTCATGGTTCCGGCCATCTCCTCTGAGGGGTAGTGGTTGTTGTATGGGGATCCAGGTGGGCTATCAACTCTATTTCCGGCTCCAGGGCGCAAGGTCAGTGCAAACATGTTGTGTAGCACCCAATTATCCTCATTCTCGTATTGGAGGCTCTCCTCTCCCCAAACAGATAATACATGGCCCATGAATGATAATCGGATGGTGTCTGGGAGAGCAGATGGCTTGGATGCCGTCCAGCCATGGTTGCCCCAGCATTAGGGGGTACTTGGTGTCGATATTGGCCACGAAGCATTCCACCTCGTAGATCAGGGGGCTGACAGCCAGCTCAAATAGTCCGAGTCCACAAATGGTTTTCCCAGAATGATTGAAGGCTTGAATGGTGACATGTACCGGTTGGATGAAGGGGCGGCCTCGTCTGGGCATTTCCTAGTAAGTGGCGTAGGTCATTATGTTCATCCCCGATCCTGGGTCAACGAAGATGTTGTTCAGCCACAACATCTGAAGCCGCCAACGAATGTGTAGGGGTTATACTCACAATCTCGAGTCTAGGAGGTCTTTGTCAGTAAATGATAGGGTCATCGGGCGGCAAGGACCGTCGACCGTATTGGTGCTTTTGGAGGACCCGTTGTCGTCCGTGTAGATACCCCAATTTTGACCGTCCAGAAAGACAGAAATACTTCAAGTAACACCCGAAAATATCCCACTTTTGGACATCTAGTAGAGAACCAAAATTCAGGAAACCGGAAACCCTTACCCAGCCCTAAACTAAACCTAGCCAGAAACCCTAACCGGAAACCCTAAAACTAAAACTAAACCTGACCCTAGCATTGACCTAGACCTAAAACCAGAAACCCTAACCCTAACCCTAAGACCCAAAAACCCTGTGTCCCTGGCAAGGGGCGGCTAGATCTAACTAGCCGCCCCATACCAGGCGGCTAGTTTGAACTAGCCGCCCCCCTAACCGCCCCCTGGCCGACTTTGGACCAGTCCCCTGGATGGGACATAAAGCAGCAATAAATGCTGATCATTGCGGCGGGTCATGACCTTTAGCCGCCCTCTCTTGGCCGAATCAATCCAAGTAACCGACCCAAGCCACCGCTTGTCAGAGATGGGACGTTTAGCATGTCATGATGGGGGCGGCTACCAGGAAGTAGCCACCCCATCCTGGGCGGCTAGATAGAACTAGCCGCCCTTCACCTGGTCCTGACAGAAGAACCAGGGAATTAATGAGGGGTCTAATCGAAGCCAACCCACTCCATTACCCCCGGGATATTTTCCTGCCTCTCTTTTACTATAAATAGAGGGGTCCCAAGCCCAAATACAACATAACCAAAAAATCCACAACAATCTTCAATCACCAATCCACCATCCTCAAACCCTTCCACCACTAGAAATCCCAAGAGCGAGAGAGAGAGAGCCTCTTTTGTGAGAGAAAACACCCATTCCCTACACAAAAACACCCTCTCATTCCACCCTCTAGAAACCCGGGCTAAACCTAGCTTAGCCTCTGCCCAAAACCAAACCCATTTCCTACCGAAGTTCTGCCCAAACCAAACCAGGCCCAGGACGGCTAAACCCTAGTAGCCGCCCCTCCCCAGACGGCTTGATCCCACTAGCCGCCCCCTTATCCACACCCCATATCCACACCCCTTTGTCCCAAGACTCCTTTAGTCAAGCCCGGAAGCAGAATAGGATTACCTGTTTTTCACCTCTGTGTACGGTATATCCGTGTCTCAGAGCGGAGACCCCACAAACTCCCCACGTAGGCGATCAAATCCAACACCAACTTTTCCTGCTTTTTGAGAAAGCAGGTGGCGATCACACAAACCCTGTCTTTTCTGAGAAGCAGTCGGGCGGCTCAGGAACGACTCTCCGGGCGGTGACCTGATCAGTCGTGAGACGGACCAGGACCAAGTTCGCAGAACCCCCAGTTTTTTACATACCGACAAATCTGGCGATCACGGTGGGACTTCCCTCTTGAAAAACAACAAAAGGTAATCCTCTTCTGCCCCCTTTTACAAGCTTGACTAGAATGCTATGAACCTTCTAGGAAGGTTAGAGTTCTCACTCCTTGAATTAAATCCTCTTCTACTGTGCATTATAACATCCTTTATTGCTTTGTAAGCCGCACACAGCTGCGCAATCCTTTACTGCTTTCATAAGTCGCACACAGCTGCGCAATCCTTTACTGCTTTCGTAAGTCGCACACAGCTGCGCAATCCTTTACTGCTTTATTTACTGCTTTCAATCTGCATTCATCCCCACTCCACGTCATGGAATCCCACATAGAAGAGGAGATATTAAAGGAAAGGAATCACCAAGAGGGTCAGGCCACACAGTTCCTGACCCATCTAGAGGAAAGGATGGCTAGTCTAGGGTATCAAACGGTAGAGGACATGTTTCATGACCTCGCTGACTACCGTCATGCCAAGACCTTGAGACAGGAAACCCCTGTCGAAACCCCCAAATCCACTCCCAAAGCCCCATCCACACCCAGCTGCTCGGTCAATCCGAGCATTTTTTCATTCGCTCCCCTTTCCCCCGCGAATCCAATATTCCCAGCCGTTTCCACCCCAGGCCCTTACCAGGCCACCTCCAACCCGGGACTGGCAAACAGCCCTCCCAGGGGAGAAACACTTGACGAAACCATTTGGAGAATCCTCTCCGAGACTGGTCCCTCGGCCCCCAAACACATGTCTCTACATAACCTGAGACAAATCCCGTCAGTCCACCTACCGGAGGGATTCAAAATCCCCAAATTCCACCGGTACAACGGTCGTGGAGACCCAGACATTCATTTAACTGCCTTTTATCTAGACGCACGCCCGTTTCTAGATAATCAACCTCTAGTAGTCTTCCTCTTCCAGAAATCATTGGAAGGAGAAGCACTACAATGGTTCTCCACCCTCCCTGTAGATCACTTGTCGAATTTCTCGGCTGTAAGCGAGAAATTCTTGGGCCGCTACGGTTACCAGAGGATTAGGACCCCCTCTATTTCGGATTTAACCGTAGAGAGAATGAGGCCTAGGGAGGAATTCAAACAATACGTGTCTCGGTGGCGCACCCTTGTCCACCGAACCGGCCTGCAACTCACAGAATGTCAAGAAATTGACATGATGTTGCAGAGCCTGAGTCCAGAGCTCCGTACGAGCCTTTTGTACGGAGACTGCACTACGTATCAACTTCTGATTGACCGCCACAACAGGATTTCCCGTTGTGCGGCCCCAGTAGTCCAAACCCAGTCCCCACCTATCAGCCATAGGGTTGGACAACCGCCTCGTAAGGCGCAAACCCCCACGGTAGAGGGGATCATTAGCCAAGTATCGGCACTCTACCCGAACGGAGCACGAGTTCCTGACCGAGGAACAGCTCCGAGACAGTACACGCCCGGTTCATCCGGATATGCGCCGCCTCGGCAAGCGAATCAAAATTTTACCCCTCGATCAGTACCCATCCCCGTGCCGACACGACAAAACCCCACAGTCCAAAATTTCCCACTCCAGAGCCCTATAATCCAGAGCCAAACTCAAACTTGGGCTCCCTTTTACTCTGCTCCCCCAACAGCACTAAACCAACCCCTAGGCAGCCCATACGAAGCTCTTATAACGAGGTTAGACCTCCCGCATCCTACGACCAAAGACGAATGGGAAAGAGGGACTCTTACCCTCCCCTCCCAGAAACTTTAACTAGGATCTTTAGGGTGATGTTGGACACAAATAGTATCTCCCTCCCCGACGCCACTACCCGGGGCCAGCACGGCGCGTTACTGTCAATATCATCAACAATATGGCCATACCGTAGAACAATGCATTGTTTTTCGGGACTTCGTTTATGATCTTAATGATGACAGGCGCCTTGACTGGGCCATGATCAAAGGCCATCTGAGCCAGGGAAATCCCCAAGCACCCAAGCCACTTGGCATATTAACTGACCCCTTGCCAGGTCACACCCAAGCCTCCACATCTAGAGCCCACGCGGTGAACATGATTAGGAGAGGGAGACAACCATCGCCAGAACCAAGCAGCTCGGAAGATGCTACTGATGGCAGCCTATCCGAAGAGTCCGAGGAGGAAGAGCAGAACAAGCCCTTCCAGCTGAACCTCGACGACCATGACCTCGCCATACTCTATGGCGAAGAAGAAGACGCAGTTCTCGCCCTTCCCGCAGTCATCAACATCGAGTCCGACGAAAGCGGACTAGAAAACCCGGGAGGAGACGAAGAAGAAGAGCTGTTTGCGGAGATCCCTGAAGGAGCTAGCGAAGGACCCGAAGGAGGGGAATGTACGTCGGATGATCTGCATCCGGACGACAACGGGTCCTCCAAGAGTACCGACACTGTCAATGGCCCCCATCGCCCAATGACCATTTCATTCACTGACCAAGACCTCCCGGATCCCAGACTGCGAGTCTACCCCCTACACATCCGCGGACGACTCCAAATGTTGTGGCTAAACAACATCTTTGTAGACCCAGGGTCAGGAATGAACATAATGACGTGCTCCACCTACCAAAAGATACCCGGATTAGGCAGTCCTCCCGTCCACCCAGCCCACCATACTATTCAAGCTTTCAACCATACCGGGAAGGTCAGGACCTGGGTCCCCTTACAACTATCCCTCAGAAGAAACGGCCAGGACCCCGCATCCACCCAGCGATCCTATGGAGCCCAACTCGATCACCTTCCTCCCCCATGAAGTCGCAAAAGTCGGAGCACGTTCCGCACCCCTCGCTATCACCGCCATACTCGGGGGAAGGGAATTCCGGCACATTCTCATTGACACGGGAGCGGAAACTAACGTCCTTACATATTCCGCCTACCAAAAGCTAGAAGGTCGGGTTCCCAGATTGGAGCCCTCAGACGAATACATTTATGCCTTTGACAGCACACGCAAGAACGCTTGCGGACTGGTCACGCTCCCACTGAAGATCGGCCCAGTCTCCACCATCGTTAACTGCATGGTGATGAACATTCAATCGCCCCACCCTCTGATTGTTGGGAGGACATGGCTCAACAGCATCGAAGCCGTCTCATCCACCCGACACCAATGTCTTCGCTTCCCGTACCGCGGGAAAGTAATATCCATATGGGGAGAGGCGTGCTCTAATAATACTCAGGCCCAGAATTGGAGCGTCTGTGCCATGCGCATCCGGCTAGAGGTGCTCGCATGTTGGCAACCAGGCACCACAGACGAAGAACTGCTCCATCAAGGGAGGCCCCTGATGAGACTCAGGGAGGGAGAATTTGGGAACAGGGGACCCCCACCAAACATCAGCTGGCCATCAAAAAGAAGCCGACCCAAGGAGGCAATACAAATTCAAGAACCAGGTACCGATCCTCCCGGGTAAGTTTTCAAATCTTGTACATAGTTTACAGCAAAAAAAAAAACTCAAAATATTTGTTTATCAGCTTTCACTTCCAACTCAAACCCTGTACATATTTGTTTACCTGCTTTCCTAAAAAGAAACCAAAATCCAACAAAAATACATGTCGATCAGCTTTCATTCCCCAACTCTGAACATACTTATTTCCAGCTTTATTTCCACTCTTCTTTAAAAGCAAAAAAAATGTTTTTATAAAAAATGTTTTCCACTCTCCCCTTCAAAACAAAGGTTTCTTTTTTTTTTTTTTACAAAACCATATTTCCATACTTCCAATGAAATTTTTCAAAACTTTCTTTACTTGTTTACCAAAACAACGAAAATATTTACAAGCCGCATTTCCAACAAAAACGTTTTTCGAATCTGCGCTTCCACACCTTTCTTCAAAGCAAAATATTTTACGAAGCCGTACTTCCATGATTTCCACCGAAAACATTTTTTTTAACTGCCTTTCCATACTCCCCTTCTAAAAACAAAACCGTTTCCCAAACTTTATCCCCATTCTCTTTCCTAAAACATATCTATTCGCCGACATAGGCCCCTTTTCAAAAACATAAGTATAGATTTGTCTTCACACTCGCGAACTACTAGACAGGAAGAGATTAAGAGTGGCAGACAATGCCCCGGCCTACCAAAGAAGGGTGGCAAGGGCATTTGAAAGAAGGTGATAAAAAGAAAATTCGAAATCGGGGAATTAGTACTTAAGCAAATCATGCCATCAAGACTGCCTCACCCGAGAGGAAAGCTGCAACCCACATGGGAGGGACCCTATGTGATCACCCATGCCTATCCCGGGAGGAAAGCTCTCCAGATACCACTTCTCCGCCAAAGCCTCCATATAAGGACGGTGGACGTGGAACGGCTCGATCAGGAAGAAGGAACGGAAGCCCGCTCCATCCACCAAGCCCCTCTCCTCCTGCCCCAAAGCATCGTACCACCTCTTCGTCCCATGCCACAAGGCCCGAATACGGTTCGGTCTCTACAAAACGAACGAAGGGAACACGGGTTAGTTTAAAAGCGATTGAGAGGTAAGAGTCCAAGTTTAAGAAATCATTTTAAACCATGCTTAGCAAAATGACACTTCCATATGCTAAATAGAGAAACAAAAGCATGAAAGTAAGAAGCTACACTCCTCGTATGATCACGCATACTAGACAAACATCAACATATCCCACCGTGGTCACCACTCACACGCTTTCTTACATCACAGCTTATCATGCTTATACCTTCCCTAAACACAACTAAGCAATATAAAACTGGGACCCGTGAAATGCATGCATACACTCCCCCATGCTCTACCACAATCAAACACGTACGAAGTCACATACAGGTAGCAAAGTATCAAATGCAAGCATGCTAGCCGTATCACTCATCTTTCTTTTATATGCATACAACAAGCATGGATGTACATATAAAAATTGTCCCCTTCCTTTTTTTCAACACGAACCCATTCGCATGCTTACAATATCCCACCGTGATCAAACTATACATACAAGCATGCATCTTAGACACACATATCACTCACTATTACCTACTCATGCATATTAGACACACATATCTCACACTATCACCTATTTATACCACGAAAGACATACACATATAAATAAAAGGGTAAGACAAAGGTACCATGGCCCGCGTGGACCCAGGAGCGTCCACCTCGGCCTCGTCGGGGTCGTCCATCCCATCGTCATCCCCCTCCTCGTCCTCCTCAAATACGGCCTCCTCGGCCTCAGCCCCAGTACCAACACCGGCCTCCGCGGCCCCCATGTCCACACCCTCGGCCTCCCTGGCCACCTCCCCAACATCAGCCCCTCCAACCTCCTCCATGCCCGCCGCACCGGAGGCTAAGCCCTCAAAAACACCCATAGCTCTTCTCTCCTCCTCTGCTGCCCTGGCCTCCATGGCCTCCCTATCTAACATCCCAATAATGGCGTCCAATGACGCCCTCTCACTCCCACTCACCCCCTCGGCCTCGGCCCCTCCCTCCGTTGCACCCCCAACCAATCCCCCGACCCCCGAAACCACCTCCTCGACCACTGCCGGTCGATCCCCACGCCTCCTCTTGCGTGAGTAGCCTATCATAACACCCCCAACCTCCGGGACAGCCCCCGAAGACATACCCGTGCCCCTAGCCGCACCGGTATCCACTAACGACACCTCCGCCGCACCCACGACCTCCCTCACGACCTCCTCCTCCACCCGATCACTCCCCGATGAAATAGACCCCGAGACAGCCCCTCTCTGCTCTCGGGAAGACCTGAGGCGCTTCATCATCAAAGTTGTCTTCTTCTCCTTCGTCATCTCCTCCGATTTCACACAAAGAAAAACCTAAAGAAAACCTAGGGCTTCGAAATCAAGAAGAAAGGGATGATGAAGGACGAAAACAAAGGATTCAAGTTAAGTTTTTCCGGTTTGGAGCGAAGAAGAAGAAGAAAGGAGGGAAGAGGAACCGTTTTAAAACGTATGGAGAGAGAGAGAGAGGGTCTTTTCGGTTATAAGGGACCCAGTCATGGGGAGGCTACCCGCGAGTAGCCGCCCCCTCTCGGGCGGCTAGTTACAACTAGCCGCCCCTCCCAGTTTCTCTGTTTTCATTCAAAACCCCTTTCCAATCTCTTTTCAGCCCTAAATTCCAAGATTCTCCACACCAAACAGCCATGTATTGGCCTATTTCCAGACATTACTTGACCAAACATGACCTGCTCGAAGTTTTGCCACACTTTCAGTACCGTCCAAAATCGAATTTCTCCAGTTCTGGATCTTTTCCAGAGTCCTTATCCTTCGGATGATCCAATTCACCCAAATCAACTTTTACTTGCTCTCTGTCGGCGATATCCCCTCCTTGCTGAGTTTTCCCAAGCACGGGAACGGTAGGCACGAGGAAACTGACGCTGGGCTGCTCCGTGCACGATAGCTAAGAACCCCGACCGCGGGTTGGATCACTCACCATTTACTTTTCCCCGCCTTCCACCTGGATCATCCTCTCGGATAAAAATTCTAAGTCAAGACCTAGCCTCTGACGGTCTAAATCAACTCCCCGAGTAGTACTGCTCGTATTGGCACAACTCCTTGAAGGTCGGGCCGGCCAAAATAGGGGTCTCTTTCCTTATCATCGGTCGAAGTCTTTCATGCTTCGCACAAAGCCTCCGTCCGATGAGGGACAATTGTAGATACCCCAATTTTGCCCGTCCAGAAAGACAGAAATACTTCAAGTAACACCCGAAAATATCCCACTTTTGGACATCCAGTAGAGAACCAAAATTCAGGAAACCGGAAACCCTAACCCCAGCCCTAAACTAAACCTAGCCAGAAACCTTAACCGGAAACCCTAAAACTAAAACTAAACCTGACCCTAGCATTGACCTAACCTAAAACCAGAAACCCTAACCCTAACCCTAAGACCCAAAAACCCTGTGTCCCTGGCAAGGGGCGGCTAGATCTAACTAGCCGCCCCATACCAGGCGGCTAGTTTGAACTAGCCGCCCCCCTAACCGCCCCCTGGCCGACTTTGGACCAGTCCCCTGGATGGGACATAAAGCAGCAATAAATGCTGATCATTGCGGCGGGTCATGACCTTTAGCCGCCCTCTCTTGGCCGAATCAATCCAAGTAACCGACCCAAGCCACCGCTTGTCAGAGATGGGACGTTTAGCATGTCATGATGGGGGCGGCTACCAGGAAGTAGCCGCCCCATCCTGGGTGGCCAGATAGAACTAGCCGCCCTTCACCTGGTCCTGACAGAAGAACCAGGGAATTAATGAGGGGTCTAATCGAAGCCAACCCACTCCATTACCCCCGGGATATTTCCCTGCCTCTCTTTTACTATAAATAGAGGGGTCCCAAGCCCAAATACAACATAACCAAAAAGTCCACAACAATCTTCAATCCCCAATCCACCATCCTCAAACCCTTCCACCACTAGAAATCCCAAGAGCGAGAGAGAGAGAGCCACTTTTGTGAGAGAAAACACCCATTCCCTACACAAAAACACCCTCTCATTCCACCCTCTAGAAACCCGGGCTAAACCTAGCTTAGCCTCTGCCCAAAACCAAACCCATTTCCTACCGAAGTTCTGCCCAAACCAAACCAGGCCCAGGACGGCTAAACCCTAGTAGCCGCCCCTCCCCAGACGGCTTGATCCCACTAGCCGCCCCCTTATCCACACCCCATATCCACACCCCTTTGTCCCAAGACTCCTTTAGTCAAGCCCGGAAGCAGAATAGGATTACCTGTTTTTCACCTCTGTGTACGGTATATCCGTGTCTCAGAGCGGAGACCCCACAAACTCCCCACGTAGGCGATCAAATCCAACACCAACTTTTCCTGCTTTTTGAGAAAGCAGGTGGCGATCACACAAACCCCGTCTTTTCTGAGAAGCAGTCGGGCGGCTCAGGAACGACTCTCCGGGCGGTGACTTGATCAGTCGCGAGACGGACCAGGACCAAGTTCGCAGAACCCCCAGTTTTTTACATACCGACAGTCCGGATGCAGATCATCCGACGTACATTCCCGTTGCTCGGGTCCTTCTCTCGGTCCATCGGGAATCTCTTCAAATGGTTCCTCCTCTTCTTCTTCTCTTAGGTTATCTAGTCTGCTTTTGTCGAGCTCTATGCTGATAACTGCGGGTAGGGTGAGGACTGCGTGTTCTTCCTCGCCATAGAGTACGGCGAGGTCGTGGTCGTCGAGGTTTAGCTGGAAAGGCTCATCCTGCCTTCCCTCCTCAGATTCTTTGGACAGACTGCCATCAGTGACATCTTTCAAGCTGCTCGGCTCCGATGATGGTCGTCTCCCCCTCCTTACCATGTTGATGGCGTGGGCTCTAGAAGTGGAGGCTTGATTGTGGCCTAGCAATGGATTAGTGAATATGCCAAGTGGCTTGGATGCTTGGGAATTTCCCTGGCTTAGGTGGCCTTTCATCATGGCCCAATCAAGGCGCCTGTCATCATTTAAATCGTAAATAAAGTCCCGAAAAACAATTGATTGTTCTACGGTATGACCATGATGTTGATGATATTGACAGTAGCATGCCGTGCTGGTCCCAAGTAGTGAAGGCCTAGCGGCGGAAAGGGAGATGCTATTTGTGTCCATCATTACCCTAGAGATCCTAGTTAAGATTTTTGGGAGGGATGGGTAGGAGTCCCTCTTTCCCATTCGTCTTGAGCTGTGGGATGTGGGAGGCCTAACCTCATTATAAGAGCTTTGTGTAGGCTGCCTAGGGTTTATATTTTGTGCTCTTGGGGGAGCAGAATAAAAAAGGGGAGTCCTAGTTTGACACTGGGTCTGGGTTATGGGGCTCTAGATTGGGGAACTTTAGATTATCGGGTTTTGTCATGTCAGCACGGGGGTTGGTACTGATCGGGGGGTGAAACTTTGATTAGCTTGCTATCTTGGAGGCTGTTCCTCGATCAGGAACACGTGCTCCGTTCGGGTAGAGTGCCAAAATCTGGTTATTCCCATCTACCATGGGGGTTTGCACCTTATGTGGCAGTTGTCCAACCATATGGCTGATAGGTGGGGACAGGGTTTGGACTACTGGGGTGGCACAACGGGAAATCCTGTTGTGGCGATTAATCAAAAGCTGGTACGTAGTACAGTCCCCGTATGAAAGGCTCATACGAAGTTCTGGACTCGAACTCTGCAACATCATATCAATTTCTTAACACTCCGGGAGTTGCAGGCCGGTCTAGTGGGCAAGTTTGCGCCACCGGGACACGTACTATTCGAATTCCTCCCTAGGCTTCACTCGTTCTACGGTTAGGTCTGAAATAGAGGGGGTCCTAATGCTCTGATAACCGTAGCGGCCTAAGAACTTCTCGCTTACAGCCGAGAAGTTTGACAAATTATCTATAGGGAGGCTCGTCCATAGGGACTTGATGGTATCTTTTACTTAAGAAAGTCGAAAACATTGCCCCTTAACATAAAGACCATTGAAGAATTAAAATGCCCCCCTTATGCCACTCATACTTACGCATAAGTTCGCATTTTCCTTTTCCAAAACACCTAGGCATCCGATTTTCTTGAAATACTAAAATTGACCCCCCGTACCAATATTAAAGTTGCCCCATCTACACTCATTTCATGCCCTTCCGCACATGCTTGAGAAGAAATTGTCCCATTTTCACACATACTTAAAAGTTTCTTCGCTCACGCACTTGGAATCCCTCCCTTGCGTACTAAAGCATGGTTTCCCGCACATTACTTTCTCGCATTATCTTTCCATTTACCTTGAAATGGATTGTAGCCCTTTACAATTCAAGCAAGAAGGGCTCGAAAGTCAGTGCAGGGGCGCAATCCGAAATGATTTAACACTTGGTCCATGAAAAGAATGTTTTTATTGGTCTCGAATGTTGAAACGGTCACAAAGGCATTCAGCAGCAGCAGACAAGAAATAAATTCAGAAGAATTGTCCCAAGCAAGGGGTGGCTAAACCCGAGTAGCCGCTCCCCATTAGACGGCTAAATGGTACTAGCCGCCCCTGCCCCTTCTTTTCCAGGTAAAGACCCCAGGAAAACGCTAGCTTAGATGGGGCGGCTAAACGCAAGTAGCCGGCCCTCACCTGCTGCCCCATCTGCCCTGTCAGTCCCATCCTCAATCAACTCTTCAACTCTTCAAAACCTGTCCAAATATTCTTTTCCCAAGCATGCATACACACATTTCAAACACATTCATACACAAAACCTGTATAGATACCATGCTAGAATGATTATATATATTAGAATCCTGCATCCATCGATAAATTAAAACTTATAAACACCAAGTTCATTCGTCCACGCGATATGTGTTTTTCAAAATAAAAGAAACCCTTTGAAAAATACCAAAACATCCATACAAACTACACCAGACCATGCAAGGAAACTATAAAATTGCCCCACCAAGACTATAAATATAGATTGTTTTCTAAAAACCTAAGAGAGTGCATAAAAGAGAGTCTTTATAAAAGAGTGAGGAAGAGATGGGTCCACCGAGAGCTCCAAAACTCCAAAGTCTTGAGCTATGCATCACCAAAATATCACCTGAGTCAAAGCAAAA
Source organism: Acorus calamus (assembly GCA_030737845.1). Classification (NCBI taxonomy): domain Eukaryota; kingdom Viridiplantae; phylum Streptophyta; class Magnoliopsida; order Acorales; family Acoraceae; genus Acorus; species Acorus calamus. The sequence goes on from CM060879.1 coordinate 7,893,341, forward strand.
GAAGAAAAGCATGAATTCCTTGCATATATACTATTCTTCTACCCAAAATCAAGACACAAGGGAGTATACCTCGGAGTGTCATCATCATCTGCGGGAGGCTGAGTAAGTGGAATGTCCTGACTTGGCTGGGGAGGGAGCGGCGGTTGATGAGAAGACTGGACCTCTGGAGCATCAGGAGCGGCAGGAGTCTCTTGAAGTGAAGATGCAGCCCTCGCATATATCCCACGGCTCCTGGACGCCGAAGGACGAGAAGCACGGCTGAAGGTGGCCCCGGTAGCCAAGGAAGCCGAGAGAGAATGGTCAGGCTCAAGCAGGAGAAGGTCGAGGTCCGCCTCGGTCATAGAGCCCCCTCCAACCAATTTCCCCCTCATAGTTGCCTCCCAGAGATGGACCTGCTGCATACCTCTGTCTCTTCTCTCCAATCTCAGTCGGAGGCGACTCTCTGTTCCTCTGGCCCGATCCTCAACAACCCTCAACCTCTCCTCCAACTCCTGTGCCCTCGCCTCTGATGCCCTGAGCGCATCTCGGTCCCTATCCCCAGCCGCCTATAGAGAACAAACGAAGTCCCCCATCAAACCTCTGGGAACACCTGCTGAAGCCTCCAACTCTGACACCCTCATCTGGAGGGAGTCCCTCTCATGACCCAGGGTGGTGAACTCCTCCTCTCTTGATGCCATCATGGACCTCAGCCGGTCCGTCTCCTCCTCAGCCCGAGAAGCCCTGCCCCTCGCCTAGCCCAGCTCCATCCGTATGGCCGCCAACTCACTCCAGGCCGCATCTAACTCACTCGTCAGCTCGAGCTCTCGCTCAAAAACCATCGAAGGAGGAGGAGGGGAAGAAGAAGAGGCACTGACGGCCCTCACTCTCGACAGAGCATCCACCTGAGCCTCGAGGACCTGAACTTGGTCCTGTAACCGGCGCCTCTGAGCCCTCAAGTGCTCCACTTGCCCACTCCGCGCTCGAAGGTGCTCGTTGGCAGTCTTGAGTCTCTTCTCCATCTCATTCAACTCAACCTACAAAAGAGACACACCACTCAGAAAATATTCAAACAAAAGAGAACGAGGAAGAAGAGAAGGGTTTCCAACTTATGTAGGCGTCCGGGATCTCCTCCTCCATCGTTCCAAGGATACTCACATACTCCTGACGATACCAAGCCAGGTATTCGTCACTTGAAGTCACCTCAGGACGACGCTTTACCAAGACACCTTGGCCCATCCATCCGCCACATACGTAGCGTAATTCCTCGGGAGGTTCGTGTCCCGAGGAATCCTGGCCACTGGGATCGAGGGGCGCCGTGGCAGAGGATCGGTCACCCACTGGTGATACCCAAGCTGGCGGATGACCCGGCTGATTGCATGAAACATGACCTCATTAAAGTAGATCAACCAGACGTCTCACAAAAGATCCTCGGGAACCTCCTCCTCCGTATAGGGCCTCCACGTCATCTATAAAGCATCAAAAGATTGCAAGAGCGCTTAGCCAAAAGAAAACCAAATACAAGCCAAAGAAATTTGAAGAAAAACTTATACCTCTTCCTCCGTCAAGACACAGAAGGCCTCTTAGAATTGGGTGAGGCGGTACAAGCGTGAAGATCCCTGGGGTTCCCATCTCATGGCCCAAGGGAGAGCACGATCAAACAGCGCCAGAGTCGGACGGTCAATGACGAAGTGCTCGTATCCAAAAATCTAGCAAAGCAAGAGGAAGTTGTCACGATCGAGTGAACTAAAGCCAAGAAGAAAACATCTACTGCTCACTTACACATACCTGAAGAAATGGCGCGAAGCCACCAAGGTTCTTTCCCCTGGCCCTCTTGACCTTCTTCGAGAGCTCCGCGAAGAGGTGGGCGAGCATCGCCGCTCCCCAGGCATAGTGTCCCATGCCCTCCTGGTCCCTCATCAAGAAAAGGGAATGAGAAGAGACCTTATCAGAGGCCGTAGAGAAGAGGACCCGGCCAAAGAAATAAAGGAAGAACGCCCTCAACTCCCTCCGTGCCCTCTGTGGGCACGCGGCCGCCTCTCTAGCCTCGACCATCGCCTGCCTCCTCTCGAAGCTAGCTGCAGCTTCGCCCTTCTGACGCTCTGTGAAAGAACCGAGGCCATACTGCCCCGAAAGCCTCCCAAAATAGATCCGGTTCAGCGCCATCTCCCGCTCCATGAACTCCCATTCCCCGATCAATTCAAGAAACAGCCCCCTATAGTCCACAGGGGTGGCCGCAATCACCGCTTCCCCTGAGATCGGAAGGCCGGTGATCCGATGGACGTCCTCGAGGGTCGCATAACGGCACCGGTAGGGAGGTGAACGTGCAACTCTCTGGGTCCCATCTCTCTGCCAATGCCTCCACATATGGACGATGGATGTAGAACGGCTCAATCAAAAAGAAGGAATGGAAGCCCTCTCCATCCACCAGCCTCCTCTCCCCCTGCCCAAAGGCATTGTACCACCTCTTTGTCCCGTGCCACAAAGCCCGGATACGATTCGGTCTCTACAAACGGACGAAGAAAACATGGGTTAGTTCAAGAGCAATCGAGAGGTAAGAATCCAAAGCCTAAAAATCGTTTAGAGATCATGCTTAGCAAGGTAAAATTCTCAAGCATGAAGATAGGAAACTTAATTCACGTAAAGGTTCACCTCCCATTATTTACAAACCACTCTTCTTATGATCACGCATGTAAAAATATATGTATTAAATCTCACTGTGGTCACCACTTACGCTTTTTCTTTCATCACAGTCTATCATGCTTATGTACTTTCCATAAACTCACCTAAACATGTGGAAAAATACTTGGACCCATGAGATACATGCATACACTCCCCCTATACTCTACCACAATCAAAACACGTATGAAGACGCACCTCAAAAACTATATGCACACAAGGATATATCACATGCAAGCACACTAGCCGTGTCATTGCTCTCTTTTAAAACAAACATGTATATATGCATAAAAATTGTCCCCCTTTCTAAAAACAAACCCATATCAACATATAGCATGCTTACATATCCCACCGTGATCAAACTATATATATAAAGCATGCCTACTAAAACACACATGCACAAATGTTACACATGAATCACCAATTTTTATGCTACAAGGACATGTATACACATATATGTAAATAAAAAGCTAGAGTAAAAGGGGTCAAGGAATTACCATGGCCCGTGTGGACCCGGGAGCGTCCACCTCGGCCTTGTCGGGATCGTCCATCCCGTCGTCATCCCCCTCTTCCTCATCCTCCTCGAACACGGCCTCCTCGGCCTCAGCCTTAGCACCAACACCAGCCTTTGTGGCCCCGGTGCCCATACCCTCGGCCTCCCCGGCCTCGCCCCTAACCTCTCCAGTCCCCTCCACCCTCCCCACGCCGGAAACAAACTCCACAAAGGCCCCCATAGCCCTTCTCTCTTCCTCCTCAGCCCTGGCCTCTACGGCCTCTCTGTCCAACATCCCGACAATGGCATCCAACGATGCCCTCACATCCTCACTAACCCCCTCAGCCCCTACCCCATCGCTTGCACCCTCGACCGGCCCTCCGACCTATGAAACCACCTCCTCGACCACCACCGGTCGATCCCCACGCCTCCTCTTACGTGTATAACCTATCGTACTTCCCCCTACCTCCGGGACAGCCCCCAAAAGTAAGTCCCCAGCCTCACCCGCACGGGTGCCCACCGACGGCACCTCCATCGTACCCATAGCCTCCCCCACGGCCTCGACCTCTGGCCTATCACTCTTCGATGATGAAGAGCTCGGGCTACGCTCTCCACGAAACGCCCGTGGTCGTTTTCCCCTCGAAGCAATCGCCTTCGACCTCGTCATCTCCCTCGGATTGGAAAGAAAAAGGAAAACCCAAACCTAGGGTTTTGAAATCAAGAAGCAAAAGGAAGATCTAGGTCGAAATAAAGGAAGAAATCAAAGTTTTCGGTTTAAAACGGAGGAGTGATGGAGGGAGAGAAACCGTTTTGGAAAGTGTGGAGAGAGAGACAGAGGGTCGTTTCGGTTATACGGGACCCAGTTATGGGGCGGTTACCCGCGAGTAGCCGCCCCATCTCGGGCGGCTAGTTACAGCTAGCCGCCCCTCCCAGCTTTTCAAAAACTCTCGATTAAAACCCATTTCCAACTTACTCCCAAGTCCTAAATTCAGGTTTTTTTTATACCAAATAGCAATGTATTGGTTTATTTCCAAGCACTACTTGATCAGACACAACTTTTCTAAAGTTTTACGACACTTCCAGTACCGTCCGGTTCGAATTTCTTCAGTTCTGGTTCTTTTCCAGAGTCTTTTTTCCCTTCGGATGATCCAATCCACCAACTCAAAACACTTTACTTGGTTTCTATCGGTGATGTCCCCTCCTTGCTGAGTTTTCCCAAGCACGGGAACGGTAGGCACGAGAAAACTGACGCTGGGCTGCTCCGTGCATGATAGCTAAGAACCCCGGCCGCGGGTTGAATCACTCACCATTTACTTTTCCCACCTTCCACTTGGATCATAATTTCGGTTGAAAATTCTAGTCAAGACCTAGCCTCTGACAGTCTAAATCAACTCTCCGAATAATATTGTTCGTGTTGTCATAACTTCTTGAAGGTCGGGCCGGCCAAAATAAGGGTCTCTTTCCTTATCATCGGTCAAAGTCTTTTCCGCTTCGCGCAAAGACTCCGTCCGATGAGGGAAAATTGTAGATACCCCAATTTGACCTTCCAGAAAGACATAAATACTTCAAGTAACACCTGGGAATAACCCACATTTGGGCATCTAATAGAAAACCAAAAGTTTAGGAAACCAAAAACCCTAAACCTAAACCGGAAACCCTAAACCTAAACCAGAAACCCCTAACCCTAAACTAAACCTAAACCAGAAACCCTAAACCAAACCCTGACCAGAAACCCTAACCCTAAACCAAACCTAAACCAGAAACCCTAAACCAAACCTAAGCCGGAAACCCTAATCCTAAACCCCAAAACCCTAGAAATCCCCTAAGTTCCTGGAAAGGGGCGGCTAGCCCTAACTAGCTGCCCCATACCAGGAGGCTAGTTGGCACTAGCCGCCCCCCTGGCCGACCCTAAACCGCTTCCCTGGATGGGACATAATGCAGCATTAAATGCTGATCATTGCGGCTGGTTGTGACCTTTTGCCGCCCCATCTTTGGCCGGATCAAACCAAGTTACCGACCCAAACCACCACTTGTTAGAGATGGGACGTTTGGCAGGCCATGATAGGGGCGGCTACCAGGAAGTAGCCGCCCCATACTGGGCGGCTAGTTAGGACTAGCCGCCCTTCACCTGGTCCTGATAGAAGAACCAGAGAATTAAATGAGGGGTCTAATCAAGCACACTATTAATCAAGCCATCCTATTACCCCATGGACATTCCCCTGCCTCTTTTTTACTATAAATAGAGGGGTTACCAAGCCTTTCAAACACATTCACAAATCATCTTCATATCTAGAATTCCAATTGACAACCACTCATAGTTCACACCCCTTCCCCCACTAGAAATCCCTAGGGAGAGAGAGAAAGAGAGCCCCTTTTGTGAGAGAAAAACGCATTCCCCTACACAAAAACACCCTCTCATTCCACCCTCCAGAAACCCGGGTTAAACCTAGCTTAGCCTCTATCCAAAACCAAGCCCATTTCCTATCGAAGTTCTGCCCAAACCAACCCAGGCCCCGGACCGCTACACCCTAGTAGCCGCCCCATATCCGACGGATGAATCCCACTAGCCGCCCCATATCCACACCCCACTTACACCCCTTTGTCCCAAGACTCCTTTAGTCAAGCCCGAAAGCAGAATAGGATTACCTATTTTCACCTCAGTGTACAGTATATCCGTGTCTCAAAGCGGAGACCCCACAAACTCCTCACATAGGTGATCAAATCCAACCCAACCTTTTCCTGCTTTTCAAAAAAAGCAGGTGGCGATCACACAAACACTGGAATCCTCATGAGCCGATGTCGAGCGCCTCAATCAGGAACGACACCACCCTTTCGAGAAGACGATCCGATCGAGCCCGCCAGGGCACGCATCCGATCCGAATCCCCGAAGAACCCCCACACACGCGCACCTATGCAGATTTTTCAACATCGACGTATCCCACACCGACAAATCTGGCGATCACGGTGGGACTTCCCTCGTGAAAACAATAAAAGGTAATCCTCTTCTGCCTCCCTTTTACAAGCTTGACTAGAATGCTATCAACCCTCTAGAAAAGGTTAGAGTTTCCCACCCCTCTAATATGATCCTCCTCTACTTTGCATCACAACATCCTTTACTGCTTTGTAAGTCGCACACCACAGCGCAATCCGTTACTGCTTTGTAAGCCGCACACCGCTGCACAATCCTTTACCGCTTTGTAAGCCGCACACTGCTGCGCAATCCTTTACTAATTTGTAAGCCGCACGTCGCTGCGCAATCCTTTACCGCTTTATTTACTGCTTTATACCTGCATCATTCCACACGCATCATGGAATCCCAACTAGAGGAGGAGATACTAGAGGAGAGAATCACCCACCAAGAGGGTCAGGCCACACAATTCTTGACCCATCTAAAGGAAAAGATGGCCAGTCTAGGGTACCAATCCATAGAGGACATGTTTCATGACCTCGCCGACTACCGTCATGCCAAGACCTCGAGACAAGAAGCCCCTGTTGAAACCCCCAAGGCCATTCCCAAAACCCCATCCACCCTGAGTTGCTCGGTCAATCCGATCATTTTTTCGTTCACCCCCCTTTCCCCCGCGAATCCAATGTTCCCAACCGTTTCCACCCCAGGCCCTTACCAGGCCACCCCAAACCCGAGACCGCTAGGCAGCCCTCACAGGGGAGAAACACTGGATGAAACCATCCAGAGAATCCTCTCCGATACTGGTCCCTCAGCCCTCAAGCACATGTCTCTACATAACCTGAGATAGATCCCATTAGTCCACCTGCCGGAGGGATTAAAACTCCCCAAGTTCCGCCGGTATAACGGTTGTGGAGACCCAGACATCCATTTAACTGCCTTTTATCTAGATGCCCGTCCATTTCTAGATAATCAACCTCTGCTAGTCTTCCTCTTCCAGAAATCAATTGAAGGAGAAGCGTTGCAATGGTTCTCCACCCTCCCTGTAGATCACCTGTCGAACTTCTCGGCTGTAAGTGAGAAGTTCTTGGGCCGCTACAGTTACCAGAGGATCAGAACCCCCTCTATTTCAGATCTAACCATAGATAATATGAGGCCTAGGGAGGAATTTGAACAATACGTGTCTCGGTGGCGCACACTTGTCCACCGAACCGGCCTGCAACTCACAGAATGTCAAGAAATTGACATGATGTTACAGAGCCTAAGTCCAGAGCTTCGTACGAACCTTTCGTACGGGGACTGTACTACGTATCAGCTTCTAATTGACCGCCACAACAGGATTTCCCATTGTGCAGCCCTAGTAGTCCAAACCTAGTCCCAACCTATCGGCCATAGGGTTGGACAACCGCCTCGTAAGGCACAAACCCCCACGGTAGAGGGGGATTACACAAGTATCAGCACTCTACCCAAACGGAGCGCAGGTTCCTGATCAAGGAACAGCTCCGGGACAGTACACGTCCGGTTCATCCGGGTATGCGCCGCCTCGGCCAACCAACCAAAATTTTGCTACTCGATCAGTACCCGTCCTCGTGCAGACACAACAAAATCCGGTAATCCAATGTTCCCCGGTCCAAAGCCCTGTAATTTCAAGACAAGGCTAGCCTAGGACCCCTTTCTATTCCACCTTCCTAAGGAACCAAAACCTAAATCCTAGGCAGCCTATACAAAGTACTTATAATGGGGTCTCCCCTCCAACATCCTATGATCAGAGACGAGTGGGAAAGAGGGACACTTACCCTCCCCTCCCAGAAATACTAACTAGGATTCTTAGGGTGCTAATGGACACTAATAGTATCTCCCTCCCAGTTGCTAAGCCTCCACTCCCCGGAGCCAGCAGACTACGTTACTGCCAATACCACCAACAGCATGGGCATACCGTAGAACAATGCGTTGTTTTTCAGGATTTTATTTACGACTTGAATGATGACAACTGCCTTGATTGGGCCATGATCAAAAGCCACTTAAACTAGGGCAATTCTCGAGCCTCCAAGCCACTTGGCATATTTACTGACCCATTGCCAGGTCACAACCAAGCATCCACATCTGGAGCCCACATGGTAAACATGGTCAGGAGAGGGAGACAACCAACGCCGCAACCAAGCAGTTCGGAGGATGTCACTGATGACAGTCTATCCGAGGAATACGAGGAGGAGGGGGAGAACGATCCCTTCCAACTAAACCTCAACAACCATGAACTCGCCATACTCTATGGCGAAGAAGAAAATGCAGTTTTGTCCTGCCCGCGGTCATCAACATTAAGTCCGACGAAAGCGCCCTTTGAGGAGATCCCCGAAGGAGCCAGCAGGGACCTGAGGGAGGAGAATGTACGTCGGATGATCTGCATCCGGAGGACAATGGGTCCTTCAAAAGTACTGACACTGTCGATGGCCCCCGCCACCCAATGATCATATCATTCACTGACAAAGACTGGCCAAACTCCAGACTACGAGTCTACCCCCTACACATCCACGGACGACTTCAAAGTTGTGGCTGAACATCTTCGTGGACCCGGGGTCAGAAAATAACATAATGACGTGCTCCACCTACCAGAAGATACCCGGACTAGGCCGTCCTCCCGTCCAACCGGCCCACCCTACTATTGAGGCCTTCAACCATACCGGAAAGACTCTCCGCGGCCCCGGAACATTCGAGCTATCCGTCGGCCCCCTCATCTGTGAAGTAGCCTGCTTCGTGGCCGACATCGACACAAGGTACCCATTGATGCTAGGATGACCATGGTTGGACAACATCCAAGCTATCTGTTCCCCCCGGTACCAATGCCTCCGACTGCCCTTCACAAGTCATGTGCTGACAATCTGGGGAGAGGCACGCCTCTAGTACGAAAATGAGAACAACTGGGCAATACACAATATGTTCACACTAGCCCTACGCCCGGGAGGCGAGAATGAAGGTGGTAGCCCACCTGGATCCCCTTGTAACAGCGACTATCCCTCGAAGAAGCGGCCGGGACCCTACATCCATCAAGCGATCTTACGGAGCCCAACATGGCACCTAAACACACACTCGCCACCAGACTATAAAACTCCAACTGACCAAGCCTCCTTTTCTCACAGTGCTCAAGCATCGCAACAAAGGAGCACCAGCTGCTGGAGGAAAGTCGGTTGAAATACTCCCATCAATCCAGTAGGTTGTGAATAATAAGTGTCTTTTGTGTTACAAAAAAAACAAAAAAAACAAAAAAAAAAAACACAAAAAAAAGGGAGACAGAAAAGGACAAAAAAAAGGGACGCAAAATTTCAGGATGGAAACCAAAACCCTAGGGTCCCTGTTCGACAAAGATGACTTCACCCGAGCACAGCACCCTTTCATTGATGACTCTGATCTCCTGAATAAACTACAACGTCTAACCAGTCAAGCTAAGGGTCCCAACCCTAGTACCTTGTCCAAGACAATCAGATCTACTAGGAGATAGATACCTGACCAGGTCATTAACAACTTAGAAGAGTGTAGCGGGGCCATGTTGGGCTTGGAAAATTTTGAGTCAATAGCAGTTATAGAAGAACCAGACCTAGATAACATAGAAAACCTAGATGATGGTCTAGGAGTCTTCGAAATCTATGAGGAGAATGATGGAGGAGAAGAGGACCTATCTAAAGAATTCGAGCGAAGCCTTCAAAGGTTTGATGAAAAGACGGAAGAAGCAGACGAGAAGGTAGAGGGCTAAACCTGGGGACAGAGGCTGACCCCAAAATCATTTTAATTAGTGCGGGACTTAATCACAATGAGAGAGAGAGCCTAGTTAAAATTTTACATGAGTATAAAGACGTCTTTGCATAGTCTTACAAAGATATGCCCGGATTTGACACCTCTTTAGTCGAGCATCGGTTAATCCTATAATCCAATGCAAAGCCAGTAAAACAAAAACTGAGGCGCCTTCGTCCTGAGGTGGCTTTAAAAATCAAAGATGAGGTAGACAAGCTCCACCAGGCTAAATTTATCCGGGTAGTCCTATACCCAAAATGGGTAGCTAATATCGTTCCGGTATCCAAGAAAGATGGTAAGATCCGGGTATGCATCGACTTCAAGGACCTCAATCGAGTGTGCCCAAAAGATGACTTCCCACTCCCGCATATTGACCTCCTTGTCGACAACACGGCCGGATATGAGATGCTCTCTTTCATGGATGGTTTTTCCGGATACAACCAGATCCGGTTGGCAGAAAAAGACCAAGAAAAGACCTCCTTTAACACACCCTGGGGGACTTACTGCTATATAGTGATGTCTTTCGGGCTTAAAAAAGCAGGTGCAACATATCAAAGAGCTATGACCTCAATATTTCATGATATAATGCACAAACTAGTAGAAGTTTATGTGGATGACATCTTAGTTAAATCTAGGACTCGAATAGGACACGGAGACATACTTAGGCAAGTATTACAGAGATGTAGAGAGTTTTCGCACAAAATGAATCCAAAGAAGTATCGCTTTGGTGTCTCCTCCGGGAAACTCTTGGGATTCACGGTGAGCAAAAGGGGGATCGAAGTAGATCCGACCAAGGCGAAAGCCATCACCCGAATGCCCCCACCTAAGAACCTAAAGGAATTGAGAGGACTCATAGGAAGGTTGCAATTTATCAGGATATTTATTTCACAACATGCTGAAAAATGTTGCCCCTTTTACAAACTACTAAAAGGGGGAGTTAAGGTTTAACTTGGATAACGAATGCCAAAAGGCCTTCAATAATTTAAAGGAATACCTTCTTAATCCCCTAGTCCTCAAAGTCCCAGTACCCGGACGACCTCTACTTCTCTATACAGCCGCAACTAAGGAAGCCATCGGTGCAGTACTCGCACAGCACGATGATGTAGGAAGGAAAGAAAAGGCCATCTACTACTTATGTAAAACACTAATTGAGTATGAAAAAGCCTACCCTCCAACAGAAAAAACTTGCCTAGCGTTAGTATGGGCTTCCCAAAAATTACGATATTACTTTCTTGCCCACAAAGTCAAGTACTTTGCCAAAATGAACCCAGTAAGGTTCTTATTTGAGAAAGCTGTTTTAACTGGACACTTAGCCCGATGGCAAGTCCAGCTAAACGAGTTTGACATCATCTATGCTACTCAAAAGTCTATCAAGGGTCACGCCATCGCTGATCATCTCGCTCAATTTCCTCTCCCTAATTACGAACCGGTGAAAACTGACTTCCCGGACAAAGAAATATTTGCGCTTCTCAAAGAAGAAGATCAAAAGACCTGGACAATATATTTCGACAGAGCGGTCAATCGACAAGGCAAGGGAATAGGAATAGCACTAGTCTCCCCTGAAGGCGTCATTATCCCATGAGCATTTCATCTGACGTTCAATGTCACCAACAATATCGCTGAATACGTAGCCCTGATACCAGGTTTAAGAGCAGCCCTAACCCTAGGAGTAAGGGGTGCGCAGATATGTGCGACTTAAAGCAGTAAAGGATGCACAGCAGTGTGCGACTTAAAGCAGTAAAAGATGCGATTAAAGCAGTAAGGGGTGCACAGCTATGTGCGACTTAAAGTAGTAAAAGATGCGCAGCCGTGTGCGAATTAAAGCAGTAAAATATGCGATTAAAGCAGTAAAGGGTGCGCAGCTGTGTGCGGCTTAAAGCAATAAAGTGTGTTGTGATGCATAGTAGAGGAGGATCTGACTTGAGGGGGTGAAAAATTCTAGCTTTCCTAAAGAGGTGATGGCTTTCTAGTCAAGTTATGGGATGAAGCAGAAGAGGATTACCTTTTGTTGTTTTTCACAAGGGAGTCCCACCGTGATCGCCAATTTGTCGGTATGTAAAACTGGGGGTTTCTGTGAACTTGGTCCTGGTCCGTCTCGCGACTGATCAGATCACCGTCCGGAGAGTCGTTCCTGAGCCGCCCGACTGCTTCTCAGAAATGACGGGGTTTGTTGTTGTGATCGCCACCTGCTTTCTCAAAAAGCAGGAAAAGTTGGTGTTGGATTTGATCGCCGCGCGGGGGGAGTTTGTGGGGTCTCCCTTATGGGATATTGATATACCGTACACAGAGGTGAAAACAGGTAAACCTATTCTGCTTCAGGGGCTTGACTAGAGGAGATATGGGACTAAAAAAGGATTAGGAGGGGATCGGCTAGTGGGAATTAGCCGCCTGGTAGGGGACGGTTGGTTGGGACTAGCCGCCTGGTACCTGGTTTTGGGTTTTCTGGATTTGGGCAGAACCTAGGTAGGGAAGTGTTTTGGCTTTGGCTAGGGTGGTGGTAATGAGGATTGAAAGTGGTGTTGGTGGTTTCCTCTTCTAGATTTGGGCAGCAACTAGGTAAGAATTTGGATTTGTTTGGCTAGGGCTAAGAGTGGTTTAGGACAATGGTTTAGAGGAGGGGGGGTTTATGGAGAGTGGAGTTTGGTGGGGAATGACTTTCCTTCTCTCTCACTCTCTCTCTCTCTCTCTCTAACACACACTTTGGAAATGAAAAATGACCACCCCTTTGGTTCTCACCCCTACCCCTCCTTTTATAGTAAAAAAGGGTGCATGGGTTTATTCTTTGGGTAATAGCATGGGTTGGGTAAGAGGGTGTGGCCAAGTAAACATCATTGCAAAAAGACGCACTCTATCGTCCATTGGGTAATAGCATGGGTTGGACAAAAGGGTGAGGCTAACTAACTTCACACCTAAGTAAAGTTGCTTTATGCTTTATGGGTGAGTCCAGATGGGAGCCGGCTACCCTAATTCAGCCGCCCGGGCAGGGACGGCTAGCTGCAGTTAGCTGCCCAGTGAGGGGCGGCTAGTTAGGAGATGCCGTCGGTATGATGATCTGCCAAACGTCCAATCTCTGACAAGCGGTGGTTTGAGGCGGTTACTAAGGTTGAACCGTCAGAGAAGGGGCGGCTAATTGGAGCAAACCGCCGCAATCATCAGCATTAAATGTTGCTTTATGTCCCATCTAAGGGAAGCGGTTGAGGGCGGTTAAGGGGCGGCTAGTTGAAACTATCAGCCCAGTGAGGGGCGGCTACTTTCAACTAGCCTCCCGGCTTCTGGTCACTTAGGTTTCTAAGTGTTGTGGTCAGGGTTTCTCCTATTGTTCCTCTAATTCTTTAAAGTAGTTTTCTAGTTGATCCAAATGTGGTTATTTAAAAATGTTACTTGATGTAATTTTCTTCTCTTTGGACGGTCAAAATTGGGGTATCTACAGACATCAACCAGTCAAACACACAAGTTACAACCTAACATACGTTTGATTACACCAACCTAGAAGTGAAGGGTTAAGCGCGATCCGTGCAACAACAGGTGCATGCCAATAATTCCACAAGCCTGAGTCAAGTAGGAACTACATCTACTTACTCAGTTCACAAACAGAGGGAGGGCGAGAGAGAGGGAATGCCTCATCCTCTCTCGAAGCTGGTCCTAGTTTTGCCCCAACAAGATGGGTGCAACAACTATACCACACCCTCAAGTCTTAAACCAAAGGAATATTATGCATGTACCCCGTTATTAACATAAGTTTAAACTTGCTTGATATGTCTAATAATAGGGGTAGTATTTCAAACAAAACTACCTAAGTCATGTCATATTCTATACAATACATAGGCAAGTATAAGGTAAAATAGGGGTTCTACACAATATACGAACTATACAACCTAGCATGCATGATATTTAGCATATTTAGGGTGCAATTAGAGTCCCATGGAAGTGCGAAGCACGACTGCGTGCATCTAGCGCTCCGGAAGGGTTGGAATCAAACCACTCACTGATACCCGGATTGACGCGCATCCCATCCGACGAGGTCTGCATGGTAAGGGTGCTAAAAGGGTTGAGTAAAATCACATACAAACACATAAAATCAATTAGGAATGCCTAAGACTAGACATGCATGCATACGGGCTCGAACACACGCAAGCATGCACGCACGCATGTGTGCTCGAGCCCCCCTGATACCCACCCGAGAGTGCCGACCCTCGGCATGCCCAAACCGGGCCCCGGGCCGCCCCGCACGCACCCCCGTGGAGCCCCGAGCGCAGCCCCGGGCACCCCGCGCGTGCTCCCAAGCAACCCCGTGTGCCCACCGCGCGCAGACGCGTGCACCGCACGTAGACCCTGCGCGCCCAACCTACGGGCATGCACGCGCGCCCCTAAGCTTACGCACCCACGCGTGCGCTCGCGCTTGCGGACCCACGCACCCAAGCCCCCAAACCCCCTCCCCCAAGCCCCCACAAGCACCCAAACCCAAACACCTCACATGCATGACTCCCCAAGCACTCAACATGCATTAAAACCCACCAAAGAAGGGGGAAAACCCCACCAAATGGAGATGGGGGCGTAGGGGCTCGCAAGCGCACCTCGACCACCACCACCACCTCTTCTTGCTTCACTACAAGGTTGGATCACCTCCTCTCCTTGCTCAACCATCAACTCCTTCACTGACTCTAAGTGGCATAAACACAAACACAGGGGGGGGGGCTGGTTAGAGAGGGGAAGGAAGAGAGCAAAAGATGGGGGAAGAGAGAGAGGATCAACAACAACAACAACTCACCTTCTTGGACTCCTTCTTCTCCATGACCTACACCTCCTCCACCCAAAACACACACAAGGGGCTGGACCAGATCAAAAGAGGGGAAAAAGAGGCCAAGGTCGTGCATTTGGGGGAGCTTAAATAGGCAAAGGAGGGATGGAATGACCAAGCTATCCTCGGACTTAAAAACTCTGAACAGCCTTCACTAAAATGGCCCAATACAGATCCGAATTGCACGATTCCAATGCCATTGAAAAGCCAAGAAGATTATCTACACCTTTCATGTTTATACCCAGATCAAATAACCTCTCCAGCTATTCCGAAATCCAGGCTAAACATCGAACATGGCGGCTGCCTTGATTTCACATCTCCGGGGTATAGTCGGAAAAATACCCATAATGTTTGATACATGAATCCAATCGATCAAATTCCACTTCTGTATGGAAGCTTGCTCAAAATTGAAATCTCATGATAATATTGGATTTCTACCTCTTCATCTTGGATTTTAACAAAATCAAATCCGAATACCAAATCAAAATTGCATAATTCCAAAAACGTTATCGGAATTAAATGAAAATTTTATGGGCAACTCTAAATGTTACCAGGACCCATAATATGCAGTTAGAATTTCAATCAGAGTCCTCAAACCCCAGCAGGTAGCTAAAAACCAAAATTTTAGCGACTCCGATCGAAATTAGGACTCTAAATGACACAGGCCTAATTCTCCCCCCTTAGGAAATTTAGTCCTCGAAATTTAAGGAAACCCAAAGATAAGACTGAACGTAGAAGTGTCACCCACAGAGTCCCTTGGCTCCCGAGTCCGGGCACCAAACTGGTGCTACCACGCACTTTAACCGAAGGAATGGTCTGGGTGTGGAGCCTCTTCTCACATTGGTCCATGGTCTCGATCAACTGCTCCACGAACGACAAATCCTGCTCGAGGATGAGCGGCTCGAATGGAAAGACATGAGCAGGATCATGGACATAATGCCTCAGCTATGAGATAGGGATGATGTCACGGGCATGAGTCAGCTTCGGGGGCAAGGCATCATGATAGCCATCTCCCCCAATCCACTCATGGACGAAAACCATCCGATGGAAGGCCGATTCAGCTCGCCCCGATGTCAAAATAGAGGATTCCCATAAACCGGGACACATCATGATAACATTTTCTCCGAACCCGAAGGTAGGCTCCTGGCGATGATGACCTGCATAGCCCTTCCGACGATTCTGGGTGGTGCAGAGGCACGCACGAACCATCTCGGCCACCGCAAGGTCAATTAATAATTTGTGGCCGCTCCAACTGGCGCTCCACAACCGTCCCAACACAAGGGAGGTATAATACTGCGCCAGTAGAGTGCCTTTTTCAATTTCATCGGATGCTCGAATGGTGGTCGTCTCATAGGCAAACTCCTACCTAAAGGGTAGTGCCTCACCCAACTGCCCCAAGTCGAGCACGTAGGCACTTAGCATGTCCTCCAAGGTCTAATTCGTCCTCTTCCCTGGTTGTCCGTCAGCAATGAAACGCTATACTTAAATGAAGGCTCGCACCAAAGCCTACCAAAGGCTGTGCAAGCACCTCAAAGTAACACACGGGTCTCGATCCGAAATAGCGTCGACCAGAGTGCCATGAAGACAAACAATCGCGAAGGCTCATACACGCATCGAAGCGTCCAGAGACTCAGTTTGTCAGATTGGGAGGGAAGTGCAGACATAGTCAGTCGGTCAATGATCACCCAAACAGCGTCGTGACCCGAACGTGACTTTAGCGAGCCCGCAACGAAATCCATGATAACTCACTCCCATGTCCACTAAGGAATCTCGATGGACAAACGCATTGCCGGAGGTCATGCCTATCGGAATCGTCGGGAAGGCCTCCGAATGGCCGCGTTGTGTTGTCAGTGCTTTCGGAAAGGGTCCCGGCGGGGTGCGCGGTGAGCGCGTGCGTGTGTGGGGGTTCTTCGGGGATTCAGATCGGGTGCGTGCCCTGGCGGGCTCGGTCGGATCGTCTTCTCGGAAGGGTGAGGGGTGTCGTTCCTGGTTGAGGCGCCCGATAGCGTCTCAAGAGGATTCAGGGGTTTGTGTGATCGCCACCTGCTTTTTCTAAAAGCAGGAAAAGGTTGGGTCATATTTGATCACCTACGTGGGAAGTTGTGGGGTCTCCGCTCTGAGACACGGATATACCGTACACAGAGGTGAAAAACAGGTATCCTATTCTGCTTCCGGGGCTTGACTAAAGCAGTCTTGGGACAAAGGGGTGTGGATATGGGGTGTGGATAGGGGGCGGCTAGTTGTGTTTAGCCGTCGGCTAGGGGGCAGCTAGCTAGGGTTAGCCGTCCAGGGTCTGGGTTGGATTGGGCAGAACTTCGGTAGGGAATGAGTTTGGTTTTGGACAGAGGCTAAGCTAGGTTTAGCCCGGGTTTCTGGAGGGTGGGATGAGAGGGTATTTTATGTAGGGAATGTGTGCTTCTCTCACAGAAGGGGCTCTCTCTCTCTCTTTTGGGATTTCTAGTGGTGGAAGGGTTTGATCAAGTGAGGATGGTGGATTGGTGATTGAAGATGTTGTGGATTTTTTGGTGATGTTGTTCTTTGGGCTTGGGACCCCTCTATTTATAGTAAAAGAGAGGCAGGGAAATATCCCGGGGGTAATGGAGTGGGTTGGCTTCGATAAGACCCCTCATTAATTCTCTGGTTCTTCTGTCAGAGACCAGGTGAAGGGCGGCTAGTTCCAACTAGCCGCCCAGGATGGGGCGGCTACTTCCTGGTAGCCGCCACTATCATGACCTGCCAAACGTCCCATCTCTGACAAGCGGTGGCTTGGGTCGGTTACTTGGTTTGATCCGGCCAAGAGAGGGCGGCTAAAGGTCATGACCCACCGCAATAATCAGCATTTAATGCTGCTTTATGTCCCATCCAGGGAACTGGTCTAAAGTCGGCCAAGGGGCGGTCAGTGGGACGGCTAGTGTAAACTAGCCGCCTGGTATGGGGCGGCTAGTTCGGGCTAGCCGCCCCTTTCCAGGGACTTGGGGTTCTAGGGTTTTGGGTTTTTAGGGTTTCTGATTTAGGTTTTAGGTTTAGGTTTAGGTTAGGGTTAGGGTTTAGGGCTAGGTCAAGGCTAGGTTTAGGGTTTAGGGTTTCCGGTTCAGGTCAAGGCTAGGGTTAGAGTTTCCGGTTTAGGTTTAGGTCAGGGCTAGGGTTAGGGTTTAGGGTTTCCGTTTTACCGAACCTTTGGTTCTCTATTGGATGTCCAACTATGGGATATTTTCGTGTGTTACTTGAAGTATTTCTGTTTCTCTGGACGGTCAAAATTGGGGTATCTACAATGCCGACCAACAAGCTCAATGAAGGCTACCTCAGAACAGCCCACGGAGGCCCAATAAAACTTTTGAGATCATTGTAGGCATCTTGGCGCATTCGTCTACCCCGACGGCAGTACTCAAAATTCGTAGTGCCTGAAACGGTCACGAAAGGCCACCTCCGGAATGCCAAACTCCTGGATCTCCAAATAGGGAACCTTGTGCGAAGATTGATCAACAGAAAGACATTGGCTCCCAGAGCTGGTCAAAACAGATCATCAATTCGCGAGAAGGGTACTTGATCTTCAACCCCAAAGGGGAGATCAAAAATAATTACTAGGACGATTAAGTCCAAAGTCTACTCCTCGAGCATGGCTGGCGTTCATGATGTCACTTACACGCTGGGTAAGCCACTCGACCGCACTTAATCCGCAAGACACGCAACAGGAGGTCGTCGATTTTTGACAACGCCTACGTGACGTCATCTACCTAATATGGCGGTTGAGTCCCATCGTGAACGCTAGCATCGCGTTTCCTCATTTACGACCCATGTGGGGGAAAATTTCAATAGTACTGCAAATTGTGCTTCACATGCCGCCACAATAGGTCACCCAACTATAACCATTGGAACTCCTGCATCATGCACTCAATGGCATATTCATCATGGGGAGTCCAAGCTCTTGATGTCATCCAATAGCACTCTCTCGGTGTGGCATCTACCAGTAGCTTCCCACGTCCACTATCTCTGCTATATGGGCACACCAACAAGCGTCGTGGATAGTACCTGGGAGCACCTCATAGGACTCTGCTACACCGAGCAGCTACTATGCACGATAATATATCTAAGCGACTCCAGATGCCACTATCGAACCCTAGTCCATAACCTATCGCCCACCAAGCTGCAAAAGGAGGCACTCAATCCCGATCGTATGCTTTATCACTCGCTATAGCACCTTCCAAGCGAGAGGGAAGGGCAATCATCAAATAGATGTTTCAAGGATATTCCCTGACTGGGGGAAAGAACCCCTTGGGAGGGCACCATGAGTCCCGATATAGGATATCCCGACAACCAAACAAGGAACACGGACCACCCTAGCCCGGGTCTCAACGATCACCCCACAAGGCCCCTTAATCCCGATCAGGAAAACGGAAGAAAACATCCCCATTAATGAATAATACGCCATATCCTCAAAACTTGAAACCAGTGCCGCATGCGAACTCCATGATTACCAGTGATACCAATGTCCAGGAATGAAGCTCCATAATTGAGACGCGATCCAAACCCACAATCACAACAAGTCCATCAATATGACACAATCGGGCTGGAAACTCCTTCTCAAGCCATGGTCCCACAACAGGGAACCCAACACTGACTCAATTCAGTCGACATAGTCGACAATTTAAGGGGGTCCAGGGGTGGCCATGTCCACGTCCACGAATGCGAGGAAGCAT
This sequence comes from Acorus calamus, assembly GCA_030737845.1. Classification (NCBI taxonomy): domain Eukaryota; kingdom Viridiplantae; phylum Streptophyta; class Magnoliopsida; order Acorales; family Acoraceae; genus Acorus; species Acorus calamus. Next base: position 7,912,672 of record CM060879.1, read on the forward strand.
GTCAGCAGCCTAAGAAAACTTCTAAAACCAGAGTACTCGGATAACAGTCCTACGACTCAACTACACGACTCGACTTAGGCTCTGACAGGACCAGGCTCTGATACAAACTTTGTCACGCCCCAGGCGTCCCCGAGACTTAGGCTTTGATAGGACCAGGCTCTGATCTTCAAATAGTCAATTTGAATGCTTCTGGCCGGCTTTCCACTAATGGCTGAAGCCAAATTGGCTAAAGCATATGCCTAAGCATTGAGCTCTCTCTCTATTTGATGTATCTTGGCCGACTTGAATCGAGAGAGTAGCAGCTGCACCTTCTCTCCATATGCCATCATTCGCTCGTCCCTAGTTTCATATTCTCCGGTGCTCTGGAGCACCACCAGCTACAAGTCGCTGAAGATGTTAATGAGCTGTGCGCCGAAGTGAGTTGCGAGCTCTAACCCTGCAAGGAGGGCTTCGTACTCTGCCTCATTGTTGGACGCTCTGAAGCCTAGCTTAATGGCATGTTCAAACAGGAGTCCATCGCTGTTCCTTAGGACCAGGCCTGTTCCTGCGCCTTTCTGATTAGACGCTCCATTGACATTCAGAGTGCACGTCAGATTGGCCACTACTTCCTGATCATTTATCAAAAGAACTTCCCATGGTGGTGGGGTTAAGTCGGTCAAAATGTCGGCGACCACTTGCCCTTTAATTGCATTCCTTGGAATTTATTGGAGATCAAAAGGGGGCTGCTTGATTAGCTATTTTAACATTCGTCTGCTGATGTTAGCTTTCTTAAGAATAGGCTTGAGCAGGTAGTCGGTGACCACGTTGACCGAGTGAGCAACGAAATAATGTCTGAGTTTCTGGGATGATACAAGAAGGGCTTAGATGACCTTCTCGAGGTACAGGTATCTGGACTTTGGTCTGCAAAAGATTTGCTGACATAGTAAACTGGCCTTTGCACCCCCTCATGCTCTTTCAGGACAAGCGAGCTAACTTCGTGGTCAGAGGTCGCCTGGTAATGGTACAGCGGCTCATCGGGGTTTGGCTTCATCAGCAACAGAGGCGATGTGAGATATCTCTAGAGTTCTTCAAAAGCCAGCTGGCACTCGGGGGTCCAATCGAATTTCTCGGCTTTCCTAAGCAATCTGAAGAAAGGGAGATTTCTCTCATTTTCCTTAGAGATAAACCGATTCAGGGCAGATAGTCTCCCGGTCAGCTTCTAAACCTCCTTCCTGTTCCTCGGTGGGTTCATTTCGAGCACAGCTTTGATCTAATCAGCGTTAGCTTCTATACCCCGATGTATGGTTAAAAAACCATGGAACTTCCCAGACTCTACCCCGAAGGAGCACTTAGCCGCGTTAAGTTTCATGCGGTAGCTCCGAAGCACTTCAAAAGCTGACCTATGGTGCTCGAGATGGTCGCCCTGCTTGTCGCTTCTTACCAACATGTCATCTATGTAAACCTCCACAATCTTGCCAATCTGCCGTTCAAACATCTTGGTGATGAGCCTTTGGTACATTGCCCGCGTTCTTCAGTCCGAAGGGCATGACCTTGTAATAGTATGTGCCCATCTGGGTGATGAATGCCGTCTTCTCCACGTCATGTTTATACATCGGGATTTGATGATATCCTGAGAACGCGTCCATGAAGCTCATCAGCTCATTCCCCGATGAGGCATCTATCAACTGGTCTATCTTTGGAAGGGGGAAACTATCCTTTGGACAAGCGCTATTCAAGTTGGTGAAATCAACACAGACTTGGCACTTGTTGTTCTTCTTGGGTACCACCACCGTATTGACTAACAAATCGGGGTATCATACTTCTCGGATGTACCTTGCAACTAGGAGTTTCCCCACTTCTTCTTTGATCGCTTCGGTATGAATTGGTGCTACTCGCCTCTGCCATTGCATGATGGGTCGCACCACTGGCGAGATGCACAGTCGGTGGAAAATTACACTTGGATCGTTGCCAGGCATTTCTGACGGCTTCCATGCGAATAAGTCTACATGTTCATGAAGCAACTTGATCAAACTTGCTCTTTCACTTTGGCCCAACGTGTTGCCAATGAGGAAATACTTTTCTGGTTCGAGCGAGTCGATGAAGATCTTCTCCAGGTCTTTAACTACCTGCTGAGTAGGATCAGGTCGGGCCTCATCGGCCTTCACCCGATCCTTTAGTAATTGCTATCTTTGGGATCTATGTCATCCGTACCCCCGGGTTGCTCTTCGGCCTTAGCCTTGCCTGAGGTCGTGATGGCGTAACATTTCCTCGCGACGAGCTGACGCCCTGCATTTCCATGATCCCACGTGAGGTCGGGAAATGCAGTTTTTGGTGGTACGTCGAGGGGATGGCCTTCATTGCCCCCAACCAAATGCGGCCCATGATGGCAATATATGGGGAAGGTAGGTCCATGAAAGTGAATTCAGTCAAGACAGTCTCCTCTCCCGCCCGTACTAGTAAAGTTATTCAGCCGGCCGAAACTGCTTGACGTCCATTAAAAGCAACCAGCGAGACCCGCATTGGCTCAAGGCTAGAGGGTTTCAGGCCCATTTTAAGATAGGGCTACATAAACAATATGTCAGCTGAACTTCCGGTGTCAACAAGTATCTGTTTGACGTCAAAGTTTGCGATGTGCAAGGTGATGACCAGAGCATCGCTGTGTGGTGTGATCACACCGACCAAATCATCATCAGAAAAGGATACGAGCCCTGGATCTTCGTTCTTGATTTCTTGGTGACCAGCCGGGCCTCCTGGTCGATCTGTAGGACTTCCAAATGATCTGAGTTCCTCTTCTCAGCTCGTTGGACCGACTTGGGGTCTGTTAACGTCGGTAGCCCTCCACAGATCATATCGATCACTCCAGCCGCGTGCGAAGGGGCAACTACAGTCACGTGTTTCTCGGGTTTCTTTTCCTCCTCAACATCTATAAACTCTTTAAGCTTACCTTTGCATACCAGTGATTCCAGAAACCCTTTCAAGGTCCGACAGCTCTCTGTCCGGTGTCCAAAGTCTCGGTGATAGTTGCACTTAAGACTTTTGTCTCAAGTAGCCGGATCACTCTTCATTGGGGGTTTCCATTGGAAGAACGGGGCATGTTTTATCTTCACTAGAATCTGAAGGAGGGGCATGGTGAACTTGGTGTATGGGCGCTCCCTGACCTCATTGGTCATCGGGTTACCCTTATTGTCAGTGTGCGGCTCACGCCCGTTGTACTCCTTTGCTACGGGGTTTTTGGAGACGGCGGAGACCGCCTGCGGTTGAGAAGAGGTGGATTCGTCTTCGACTTTAGCATACTTCTCGACCTGGCACATTAAATCATTCGCAGATTGTGCTTTGGGGGTAGCCCATTCCGCAATGGCATAATGGCCGTGTTTGAATCACATATGTCAACCTCAAACACGAGGAGACGAAAGCGGTCCTCGTAGCACCGAATCAATTCTCCAGGTTGCATGTGAACCTTCATGAGATCTCCAAGATCCTTCCTCTGTTTTCTATTGCAAATGAAGTGTTCGGCGAATAGAGTGTCGAGTTCTTCGAAACACCGGATCGACCCTCTGAGAAGCTGGTGGAACCAGCTGAGTGCTGCTCCTTCTAAGCTCGACAGGAACATTCTGCACATGAGCTCGTCATGTTGCTCGTACAAAGCCATTGCGTGCCGGAAGTCCAGGACATGATCAAATGGGTCAGTGGTCCCGTTGTACAATCGAAACATGGGTTGGACGAACTTCCGGGGTGGTGTACTATGCATAATTTGATCTCACTCTTGTATGTTCTCCTTGTCCGTTCAAGATGATCTTCTTCGTAATCATAATCCGACAATGCCGAGTACCGATCGAGACTTTTGTACTACTCCCATCTCGCTGTCTGATGAGTGTGGGCGCACTTGCCCCACTGTACCCGAGGTGGGGGTAGTCATGGCGCTCCCCTTTGTCTATCCTAATTCGGTTCTCCGTGGTGGGAAAGACTGGTGGATCAGGTCTATCGTCTTGTTGCTTGTGCCATCTGTCGGACGAATACACTGACTCGTGGCTCCTTACGTTTGCTCACCGGCTTTGGCGATCATGATCTCGTGGTTGAGCTCCCGACCTCAGCGTGTCCTTTTGGTTTCACGCATCAGGAGGAGGTGACGGTGGCATGACTTCCTTCCACTTCAGGATTTCCTCCATCAAGCTCTCCAAGTGATGATACCGTTGGTTCATCACCGAGTTCCTTAGCGAAGTCGCGGCCCGCCTCCAGGGTGGGTTTTCTGAAGTGGCTCCTGTCGGTATCGTCGAAATCTCTGAGACTGTCGGTGCTGTCGGAAAGGATCCCGGCGGTGCGCGGTGTGCGCGTGCGTGTGTGGGGGTTCTTCGGGGATTCGGATCGGATGCGTGCCCTGGCGGGCTCGGTCGGATCGTCTTCTCGGAAGGGTGAGGGTGTCGTTCCTGGTTGAGGCACCCGATAGCGGCTCAAGAGGATTCCATGGTTTGTGTGATCGCCACCTGCTTTTTCTAAAAAACAGGAAAAGGTTGGGTTGGATTTGATCGCCTACGTGGGGAGTTTGTGGGGTCTCCGCTCTGAGACACGGATATACCGTACACAGAGGTGAAAAATAGATAATCCTATTCTGCTTCTGGGGCTTGACTAAAGGAGTCTTGGGACATAGGGGTGCAAATGGGGTGTGTATAGGGGGTGGCTAGTGGGATCAAGCCGTCTGGTGAGGGGCGGCTAATAGGGTTTAGCCATCCAGGGGTTGGTCAGGTTTGGGCAGAACTTCGGTAGGAAATGGGTTTGGTTTTGGACAGAGGCTAAGCTAGGTTTAGCCCGGGTTTCTGGAGGGTGGAATGAGAGGGTATATTATGTAGGAAAATGGGTATTTCTCTCACAAAAAAAAGGGCTCTCTCTCTCTCTCTCTCTCTTGGGATTTCTAGTGGGGAAAGGGAATTTGAATTGTGGGTTGTGTATTGGTGTCTATTGGATTGTGGATTTGTGGATGTAAATTCATGGATGTAAAGGCTGGAGACCTCCTCTATTTATAGTAAAAGAGAGGCAGGGGAATGTCCACGGGGTAATAGAGTGGCTTGGCTAATAGTGTGTGTGATTAGACCCCTCATTAATTCTCTAGTTCTTCTGTCAGGACCAGGTGAAGGGTGGCTAGTGCTAACTAGCCGCCTAGGATGGGGCGGCTACTTCCTGGTAGCCACCCCTATCATGACCTGCCAAATGTCCCATCTCTGACAAGCGGTGGCTTGGGTTGGTTACTTGGGTTGATCCGGCTAAGATAGGGCGGCTAAAGATCATCACCCACCGCAATGATCAGCATTTAATACTGCTTTATGTCCCATCCACGGGACTGGTCCAAAGTCGGCCACGGGGCGGCTAGTGCTAACTAGCCGCCTGGTATGGGGCGGTTAGTTAGGTCTAGCCGTCCCTTGCCAGGGACTTAGGGTTTTTGGGTTTCTGGTTTTAGGTTTAGGGCCAGGGTTAGGGTTTCCGGTTTTAGGTTAGGGCTAAGGTTAGGGTTTCCGGTTAGGGCTAGGGCTAGGGTTTGGGTTAGGGCTAGAGTTAGGGTTTCTGGTTAGGGCTAGGGCTAGGGTTAGGGTTTCCAGTTAGGGCTCGGGTTAGGGCTTCCGGTTTCCTGAACTTCTGTTCTCTACTGGATGTCCAAATGTGGGATACTTCCGGGTGTTACTTGAAGTATTTCTGTCTCTCTGGACGGTTAAAATTGGGGTATCTACAATTTTCCCTCATCGGACGGAGTCTTTGTGCGAAGCAGGAAAGACTTCAACCGATGATAAGGAAAGAGACCCCTATTTTGGCTGGCCCGACCATCAAGAAGTCATGCCAACACGAATTGTACTATTCGGGGAGTTGATTTAGACCGTCAGAGGCTAGGTCTTGACTTAGAAATTTTTAACCGAAAGGATGATCCAGGTGGAAGGCGGGGAAAAGTAAACGGTGAGTGATCCAACCCGCAGTCAGGGTTCTTAGCTATCGTGCGCGGAGCAGCCCAGCGTCAGTTTCCTCATGCCTACCGTTCCCGTGCTTGGGAAAACTCATCAAGGAGGGGATATCGCCGACAGAAAGCAGGTAAAAGTTGATTTGGTGAATTGGATCATCCGAAGGATAAGAACTCTGGAAAAGAACCAGAACTGAAGAAATTCGAATTTGAACAGTACTGAAAGTGTGGCAAAACTTTGGGAAAGTCGTGTTTGATCAAGTAGTGTCTGGAAATAAGCAAATACATGGCTGTTTGGTATGGAAAACCTTGGAATTTTAGGGCTGAAAAGATATTGAAAAGGGGTTTTAAGTGAAAGTAGAAAACTGGGAGGGGCGGCTAGTTGTAACTAGCCGCCCGAGATGGGGCGGCTACTCGTGAGTAGCCGCCTCCCGACTGGGTCCCTTATAACCGAAAAGGGACCCTCTCTCTTCCCACTTTTCAAAAACGGTTTCTCTCCCTCTTCTTCTTCTTCTCTTTGGTTTTAAAACCCAAAAAACCCCTGATTTATTTGCCTTCTCTTCCTCCATTTCGTCCTTAATCTTCTTTCCTTACCTTGATTTCGAAGCCCTAGTTTTGGGTTCTCCTTTTTCTTTTCAAACCGAGTAAGATGACAAGGTCGAAGGTGATCGTTTAGAGGGGAAAACGACCACGGGTGGCTCGTGGAGAGCGTAGCCCGAGCTCTTCATCATCGGAGAGCGATAGGCCGGTGGTCAAGGTCGTGGGGGAAGCTATGGGTGTGGCGGAGGTGCCGCCGGTGGATATCGGCGCGGGTGAGGTTGGAGACTTGTCTTTGCGGACTGCCCTGGAGGTTGGGAGTAGCATGATAGGGTATGCACGCAAGAGGAGGCGTGGGGATCGACCGGCGGTGGTCTAGGAGGTGGTTTTGGGGGTCGGGGGATCGGTTGAGGGTGCAACCGAGGGAGTAGGGGCCGAAGGGGTTAGTGTAGATGTGAGGGCGTCGTTGGATGCCCTTGTTGGGATGTTGGACAGGGAGGCCACAGAGGCTAAGCCTGAGGAGGAAGAAAGTAGGGCTATGGGGGCTTTTGCGGAGTTTATCTTTGGCGCGGGGAGAGTGGAGGGGACAGGAGAGGTTAGGGATGAGGCTGGGGCCGAGGATATGGGCACCGGGGCTGCAGAGACCGGTGTGGGTGCTGAGGCTGAGGCCGAGGAGGCCGTGTTTGAGGAGGATGAAGAGGAGGGGGATGATGACGGGATGGACGATCCCGACGAGGCCGAGGTGGACGCTCCTGGGTCCACACGGGCCGTGGTATGTTCCTAACCTTTTAGTCTTAGCCTTTTTATTTTGGTGTATATGCATGTGTTTTGGTGGTATGAACAGGTTGTATATGTGTATTATACTCGTATATGTGTGTTTTAAATAGGCATGCTTGTGTATAAGTTAATCACGGTGGGATAGTAAGCATGCGAACGGGTACGGGTTGTAGAAAGAAAAGGAGATAATTTTTCATACATACATCCATGTTTGTTGTATGCATATAAAGGAAAGGAAAGGGAACGGCTTGGTATGCTTGCATGTGATGGTTTTGCATGCATGTAATCTTCAAAGTATGTTTTTATCTGTATTTGACCATGGTGGAGTAAGAGGGAGTATATGCATGCATTTTTATGGGTCTAAGTTCCTTCATATGCTTAGTTCATGGAAAGTATATATAAGCATGATAAGCGGTATTTTGAAAATGAAACATACGAGTAATGACCACGGTGGGATAAGAGGGTAAAGCATGTGATCTTATAGGCATGTTTTGCAAATAAAGGAAGGTAAGTTTTCGTATGAAGTCTCATATTTCATGCTTCTGTGTAGGAGTTTTATTGTGCTAAGCATGGTTACTAGAAGATGAATTCATTTAGACTTGGATCCTTACCTCTCGATTGCTTTGGACTAACCCATTTTCGTTTGTTTCGTAGCGGTCGAATCGCATCCGGGCCCTTTGGCATGGGACAAAGCGGTGGTATGATGCCTTGGGGCAGGAGGAGAGGAGTTTAGTAGACGGAGCGGGCTTCCGTTCCTTCTTTCTGATTGAGCCGTTCCATGTCCATCACCCATATGTGGAGGCATTGGCAGAGAGATGGGACCCGGAGAGTTGCACGTTCATCCTCCCTACTGGCACCGTTATGCCGACCCTTGAGGACGTCCATCGGATCACCGGCCTTCCGTTCTTGGGGGAAGTAGTGATTGCGGCCACCCTTGCGGATTATAGGGAGCTGTTTCAAAAAGAGTTGATTGGAGAATGGGTGTTCGTGGAGCGGGAGCGGACGCTGAACCGGATTCCTTTTGGGAGGCTTTCGGGGCAGTATGGCCTCGGTTCTTTTACGGAGCGTCAGAAGGGCGAAGCTGCAGCTAGCTTCGAGAGGAGGCGGGCGATGATCGAGGTGAGAGAGGCGGCCGTGTGCCCACAGAGGGCACGGAGGGAGTTGCGGGCGTTCTTCCTTTACTTCTTCGGCCAAGTCCTCTTCTCGACGGCCTCTGATAAGGTTTCCTCTCACTCTCTTTTGCTGATGAGGGACCTGGAGGGCATGGGACGCTATGCTTGGGGAGCGGCGATGTTCGCCCATCTCTTCGCGGAGCTCTCGAAGAAAGTTAAGAGGGCCTGGGGAAAGAACCTTGACGGTTTCACGCCATTTCTTCAGGTATGTGTATGTGGTAAATAGATGTCTTCTTCTTGGTTTAGTTCGCTTGATTATGACAATTTCCCTCTTGCTTTTCTAGATTTTGGATATGAGCACTTCGCCATTGATCACCCGACTTTGGCTCCGTTTGATCGTGCCCTCCCTTGGGCCATGAGGTGGGAACCCCAGAGATCTTCTCGCTTATACCGCCTCGCCCAATTCTGAGAGGCCTTCCGCGTCTTGTCAGAGGAAGAGGTATAAGTTTTTCTTCGAATTTCCTTGGCTTGTATTTGGTTTTCTTTTGACTAAGCGCTCTTCCTATCTTTTGACATTTTTAGATGACGTGGATGCCTTATCCGGAGGAGGTTCCCGAGGCTCTGGCGTGAGACGTCTGGTTGATCTACTTCAATGAGGTCGTGTTTCATGCGTTCAGCCGGGTCGTCCGCCAGCTTGACTATCATCAGTGGGTCCCAATCCTCTGCCGCTGCGCCCCTCGATTCCGGTGGCTGGGATTCCTAGGGATACGAACCTCCCGAGGAATTACGCTACGTATGTGGCTGGATGGATGGGCCGAGGTGTCTTGGTGGAGCGTCGTCCAGAGGTGACTTCGAGTGATGAATACCTGGTTTGGTATCGTCAGGAGTATGCCAGTATCCTCAGGACGATGGAAGTTGAAAAAAAAATCCTTCTCTTCTTCTCCGTTTTCCTTCGCTTGAATATTTTCTGAATGGTATTTGTTTTTTGCAGGTTGAGTTGAATGAGATGGAGAAGAGGCTCAAGACCGCCAATGAGCACCTCCAAGCGCGAGCCAGGCAGATAGAGGCGTTGCGGGTGCAACGGAGACGCTTGCAGGAACAGGTACAGGTCCTCGAGGCTCAGGTGGATGCTCTGTCGAGAGCGAGGGCCGATGGTGCTTCTTCTTCTTCTGCCCTCCTCCTTCCATGGTTTCCGAGCGAGAGCTCGAGCTGATGAGGGAGCTAGATGCTGCCCGGAATGAATTGACGGCCATACGGATGGAGTTGGGCCAGGCGAGGGGTAGGGCTTCTCGAGCTGTCGAAATGACGTTTTGGGTCAAAAATTTAATTCTGGGTCAAATGTGCTGATTGGGTTGATAAAGTGCCGTTTTGGTTGTATATGGATAGAAACCTGCTTTTCGATTCGAAAATTGCCTTTTGGGTTGAGGAATGCTGTTCGCGTGAAATAAAAATGTCGTTCGCAATGGAAAAATGATGTTTGGGTAAAAAAAATCTTGCTTGGGATGAAATATCCTGTTCATGGAGAAAAATGACGTCCGGGTCGTGTCTGAAACGAAAAAATCGTTTTCAGAAGAGAAAACGGGGGTTGTGTTGAAAATTGCATTTCGCGTTGAAGGAATAGGGTTTGTTTCGAAAAATTTAGTTTGCATAGAAGAAACACTGCTCGGAAAAAAATAGATGGTCCCTTGGTACAAAAATGTGTTTTGGGTCGTTCCTGGGTCGAAAAATGCTTTTTTGGTCGAAATAATGGTGTTGCGGTCGAGTTAGGGTCGAAAAATGTATTTTGTCTCGAAAAATGCAATTTGGCTTTAGTTGTTATGTCTGTGTCACTTTTTGGCCGTTAAATGTTGGATTGTATTTATTCTTATAGTTTGGGCATTCAATTTCAAAATCTAACTGCATATCTATTCTCCTGGTACCGGCATTGGCCTACCTATAAATTTTCGTCGCATTCTGACGTTTTTTGGAATTATGCAGTTTTGAGTTGGTATTTGGATTTGGTTTTGTTAAAATTCAAGATGAAAAGCTAAAAATCCGATTTTATTATGAGATGTTCAGTTTTGAGATAGCTTCCATATAGAAGTGGAATTGGAACAACTGGATTCGTATATTAAAAGTTATGGGTATTTTTCCGAGTATACCCCGAAGTTGAGAAATCCAGGCAGCAGCCCTGTAAGATGTTTAGCCTAGATTTCGGAATAGCTGGAGAGGTTATCTAATCTGGGTGTAAACATGAAAGCTGTAGATAATCTTCTTAGCTTTCCAATGCCACTGGAATCACGCAATTCCGAGCTGTATTGAGGAAGTTATGGTCATTTAAGTGAAGGTTGCGCAGAGGTTTTAAGTCCGAGGATGACTTGGTCATTTACTCGACCTTTGCTTATTTAACCCCCCAAATATGCACGACTTCAGCCTCTGTTTGGGCTCTTTTTGAGCTGTTGCAGCCCCTCCTCTTGTGTGTGTTTTGGGTGGAGAAAGTGGAGGTGATGGAGATGAAGGAGCACACAAAGGAGTCCAAGAAGGTATGTTTGGATGGTGGTTGTTGGTTGTTGTTGTTGATTCTTCCTTTCTCCATCTCTTTCAAGCTTCCCCTCTCACTCTTCCTCTCTATGGTTTCAGCCATCATGGGAGGTTGATATTTAAAGATGGAAGTGATGGATGAGTGAGAGGGAGGTGTGTATATGTGTGTGTGCACTTGTGTTCCTCTCCATCTTCTTCTCCTCTCCAAGGTTGTGTAGGGGTGCCATGTAAGTGTTTGTTTTTATGCTCCAATGAAGTATTAATGTCTCTATGTAGTATTGTTGAGTGTGGAGGGTGTTGTGGCTGCATATTTCAGGTGTGATTGCTATTTGAATTTATGGTGTGTGTGAGAGAGAGTGGGAGAAACTCATTTTCATGGGAAAATAAAATAGAGAGCCAAAGAAGAGGAGAAAAGCTAATGCAAAGGAAGAGGAGAAGTGGAAGAAAGGGTGAAAGTGTATGATTCAGCCAGCAAAGAAGGGAAGGTTGTGTGTATTTGTGCTTGTGAAATCCTCCTCCTCCTCCAAGAGGTACTCCCTTCCCCTTTTCTTTATGCCAATGTATGTATTTGTGTTTATATTGGTGTGAGTCTGTGTGCAATTGAATATGGGTGCTGTTGAGAGGGTGTTATGGGTAATTGCTATTGCACATGAGATGTTTGTGTTTATGCATTAATGGTGGGGGTTTTGTGTTGTATTAAAACAGATTTTCTGTCCTGTGAAGATCCATTTGAAATTAATATCTAGAGGCATGTTATGAAGGTTATGTCTTCATGTGATTTGATCATCCACATGTCTAGATGCTATATATCAAATTTGGTGTCATTTGGTCACCTGTATTGAAAGTTATAGCCTAATGTTCATGGCCTGCCCAGATTCGCGTAGAAATAGACCTGTTTCTGAAAATAATTTATTTCGGGTATTTCATGATAAAATCAGGATTTGATGTCTTCACGGATTATGATCCTAACATATCAGAGTATGCACATGATTTATTTCAGAATTTTTGGATGTGTATTCAATGCCGTGGAGACCAATGTTTGGGGCTGATTGCTGTAGATGGACTAGTCTTGTATAAATATGTGTCAAAGAGCTATTATGCATGGTGTGGACAATATCAGGAGTTGTTGTCTTCATGAAATAGGCTTATATATAGGTGCCGAGAAACTTCATATTTCATTTGATAATCATTGGTTGTGTTTTGCAGCTTTCGTTGGCGGAACTCGCAATGAATGGGTTTTTGGTGAGTGGTTCGATCCACCCCTTTTGGGAAGCGCTCGATGCATGTGATTGTGCGTCGCGTACCCATGGGGTTCTATAGCTATACTCATTATTGATTTTCAAATAATATTGCTATTATCACTTTGCAGCTTTTATATATATAGCATGGAATGTTGGGTATGTTATACTAAAGGTGTCCTTTCGTAGTATTGCCTTCGTGTTGATAGATGCTTAGTGTGGTTAATTCTTGAATGCTAGGTTCCTTGGACATGTGGTCTATGCACTCTTGTTGTGATAGGAACTCTCATGTGATAATTGTGTGTATGTTTAATTGTTTGGCCTTATCTGTGATAGGTATATCTATGATCTGTTGTTGTCAGGAGCATACTTGTTTTAGTGGGCAAATATAGTAGCTATCTTGCCTGCATCCAAGTGATGCAACTCTATGGGAATTCATGAGAATTCATTGTTGTATTGATGTTTGTTATCTGATAGCTATGATGATAGAATGTCAGGCCTATCTGTGTTAGACGCGGGTATGACAGCCCTTAGGATCATGTTCTATCCTGATTGAGTGCAAGGACTTATTTCCCACGTCGAGAGATGCATCCGTGTGGGAATTCATAAGAATTCATTAGCAATGGTATTAGTTAGATGATAGTAGTTGATCCAGGAGGATCGTCATGCGAGCATGGAGTACCCCCTCCCTATATCATCGTGCGTTGAAGCTACCCAGCGTTGGAGCTACCCTGCGTGGTGCCACCGTGCCACCGGAAGGCCGCCAGGGAGAGGGCTACCTGGGAGAGGGCTATCGGATGATATTGCGAGCGTGGAGTACTATTTCCCTACATCGTCGTGCGTAGAAGCTACTCGGTGTTTGTTACCCGATAGCTATGAAAATGGTATGATAGGCCTACCCGTGTTAGGCGTGTGCATGACCCGCCTTCAGGATCATGTCTTGTCATAATTGAGTGCGAGTGTTTAGCTTCTTTCCCGTGCATCCAAGTGATGCATCTGTGCGGGAATTCAAGAGAATTCTATATATCAATTGGTAATTGCTAGATGATAGTAGTTGATTCGGGAGGATCGTCTTGCGAGCATGGTGTAACCCCTCCATATATCATCGTGCGTCGAAGCTACCCAGCGTTGGAGCTACCCTGCGTGGTGCCACCGTGCCACTGGAAGGCCGCCAGGGAGAGGGCTACCTGGGAGAGGGCTACCGGATGATATTACGAGCGTGGAGTACTGTTTCTCTATATCATCGTGCGTCGAAGCTACCCAGCGTTGGAGCTACCCTTCGTGGTGCCACCGTGCCACCGGAAGGCTGCCAGGGAGAGGGCTACCTGGGAGAGGGCTACCGGATGATATTGTGAGCGTGGAGTACTGTTTCTCTACATCATCGTGCGTAGAGGCTATTCGGTGTTTGTTACTTGATAGCTATGACAATAGTATGTTAGGCCTACCTGTGTTAAGCGTGTGTGGATCGTATTGCGAGCACGAAGTGCTTCCTCCACATATCATCGTGCGTCGAAGCTACCCAGCGTTGGAGCTACCCTGCATGGTGCCGCCGTGCCATCGGAAGGCCGCCAGGGAGAGGGCTACCTGGGAGAGGGCTACCTGATGATATTGCGAACGTGGAGTACTGTTTCCCTACATCATCGTGCGTCGAAGCTACCCGGGGTTGAGTCTGTCCTGCATTGTGCCATAATATCGTTAGGAATGCCCAGAGTATGATATGACTATCATACGAGACTTAAAGTACCGACCACGGGTGATGCCGTATCGTCGGGAATGCTCAGAGTATGACGTCACTAACATACAAGGCTTGAGTACTGACCCTGGATGGCCCTTAGGATGAGGATTACCCGGGAGAGGGCTACCGGATGATGCGAGGGATTGATATGTATTTATCTAGATGTGAAGAATCTTTGTAGCTAGGTATTAGTTTCTCTTACAACTCGTTAGTGTTAATGGATTAGTTGTTTCCCAAAAGTCCCAACAGTTTTTCCCCCTTCGGGGTGAGGGTGAGGGTGATGTGTGGTCACGACTCTACGTGACATTTATATATGTCGGTGTTCTCCCATCCATATCTTTCTTCGAAAGGAAAATACGTTAGTGTTATATTATTATTCTTGAGTTGGATTCTTGCCACTCACTGAGCTTGTAGCTCACCCCTCGTGTGTTGTTTTCCGCCAGGGACAGTGGGGCGTGGAGGTGGAGCATCCCTCTAGCGTAGTTCGCGCGTGGCGTGTCTCAGCTTCCGGTTGGCAAGTGTGGGGCTATCAGCAATCCTATTTTTGTGTATGTATTAGTAATTGTACGTGTCGCATATATTGTTGTATTTGGACTAGACTTGGGCTCTCACAGGACGGTAATTGTGTATTCGAGTCTGTAATAATGTTTTTGATTTACAGACTTAATTGTATATTATACTTCCGCATCATTTCATTTTATTGGCTACCACTTCCCTGTAGCCTTGTTTTCTTATTTGATCCTTTTGATTATTGTTTGATTGGTAATGCTTCGGGGACGGTCGCTCCGGGGCGTAACAAAGTTGGTATCAGAGCCTGGTCCTGTCAAAGCCTAAGTCTAGTCGTGTAGATGAGTCGTGGGATATTTATCCGCTCACTCTGATCTTAGTATTTCACCTTAGGATGCTGACATGTCTCCTTGCTTCCGTTGATGTGGTTGTGATCACCCTTGTGCTCTGTGAGTTGTCGATTCGGTCGGTAAAGCAAGGTCAGTTATTGGGTTCTTTATTTTCAGACCAGGGCCTGGACAGCAGATTCCAGCCCATGAGTACTAGATTGATGAATTTGTTATGATCATTTGCATGTGGGTCACGTTTCGATCATGGATTGTAGTGTGTGTAATGTGTGTATCATCAAGTCATGTGGCTTAGTGGGTGATTGCTTACGGACCGAGTTCTGTAGTCACTTCTGATGAAGTGTTTTTCTTTTCTCCACTTGCGAATGAGAGGACAGCATGCGTGACGCATAACCTTGCACTTCCCTCCTAAGAATCTTAAATTTCGAGGACGAAATTTCTCTAAGGGGGAAATGATGTTATGTCTGTGTCACTTTTTGGCTGTTAAATGTTGGATTGTATTTATTCTTATAGTTTGGGCATTCAATTTCAAAATCTAACTGCATATCTATTCTCCTGGTACCGGCATTGGCCTACCTATAAATTTTCGTCGCATTCTGACGTTTTTTGGAATTATGCAGTTTTGAGTTGGTATTTGGATTTGGTTTTGTTAAAATTCAAGATGAAAAGCTAAAAATCCGATTTTATTATGAGATGTTCAGTTTTGAGATAGCTTCCATATAGAAGTGGAATTGGAACAACTGAATTTGTATATTAAAAGTTATGGGTATTTTTCCGAGTATACCCCGAAGTTGAGAAATCCAGGCAGCAGCCCTGTAAGATGTTTAGCCTAGATTTCGGAATAGCTGGAGAGGTTATTTAATCTGGGTGTAAACATAAAAGCTGTAGATAATCTTCTTAGCTTTCCAATGCCACTGGAATCACGCAATTCCGAGCTGTATTGAGGAAGTTATGGTCATTTAAGTGAAGGTTGCGCAGAGGTTTTAAGTCCGAGGATGACTTGGTCATTTACTCGACCTTTGCTTATTTAACCCCCCAAATATGCACGACTTCAGCCTCTGTTTGGGCTCTTTTTGAGCTGTTGCAGCCCCTCCTCTTGTGTGTGTTTTGGGTGGAGAAAGTGGAGGTGATGGAGATGAAGGAGCACACAAAGGAGTCCAAGAAGGTATGTTTGGATGGTGGTTGTTGGTTGTTGTTGTTGATTCTTCCTTTCTCCATCTCTTTCAAGCTTCCCCTCTCACTCTTCCTCTCTATGGTTTCAGCCATCATGGGAGGTTGATATTTAAAGATGGAAGTGATGGATGAGTGAGAGGGAGGTGTGTATATGTGTGTGTGCACTTGTGTTCCTCTCCATCTTCTTCTCCTCTCCAAGGTTGTGTAGGGGTGCCATGTAAGTGTTTGTTTTTATGCTCCAATGAAGTATTAATGTCTCTATGTAGTATTGTTGAGTGTGGAGGGTGTTGTGGCTGCATATTTCAGGTGTGATTGCTATTTGAATTTATGGTGTGTGTGAGAGAGAGTGGGAGAAACTCATTTTCATGGGAAAATAAAATAGAGAGCCAAAGAAGAGGAGAAAAGCTAATGCAAAGGAAGAGGAGAAGTGGAAGAAAGGGTGAAAGTGTATGATTCAGCCAGCAAAGAAGGGAAGGTTGTGTGTATTTGTGCTTGTGAAATCCTCCTCCTCCTCCAAGAGGTACTCCCTTCCCCTTTTCTTTATGCCAATGTATGTATTTGTGTTTATATTGGTGTGAGTCTGTGTGCAATTGAATATGGGTGCTGTTGAGAGGGTGTTATGGGTAATTGCTATTGCACATGAGATGTTTGTGTTTATGCATTAATGGTGGGGGTTTTGTGTTGTATTAAAACAGATTTTCTGTCCTGTGAAGATCCATTTGAAATTAATATCTAGAGGCATGTTATGAAGGTTATGTCTTCATGTGATTTGATCATCCACATGTCTAGATGCTATATATCAAATTTGGTGTCATTTGGTCACCTGTATTGAAAGTTATAGCCTAATGTTCATGGCCTGCCCAGATTCGAGTAGAAATAGACCTGTTTCTGAAAATAATTTATTTCGGGTATTTCATGATAAAATCAGGATTTGATGTCTTCACGGATTATGATCCTAACATATCAGAGTATGCACATGATTTATTTCAGAATTTTTGGATGTGTATTCAATGCCGTGGAGACCAATGTTTGGGGCTGATTGCTGTAGATGGACTAGTCTTGTATAAATATGTGTCAAAGAGCTATTATGCATGGTGTGGACAATATCAGGAGTTGTTGTCTTCATGAAATAGGCTTATATATAGGTGCCGAGAAACTTCATATTTCATTTGATAATCATTGGTTGTGTTTTGCAATTTTGTTTGGACCGTGAAATGCTACTTTGGCTGAAAAAATGCAGTTTGGGTTGAGAAATGTTGTGCTGCTCTCGAAATGACGTTTTCGGTCAAAAATTTAATTCTGGGTCGAAATGTGCTGATTGGGTTGATAAAGTGCCGTTTTGGTTGTATATGGATAGAAACCTGCTTTTCGATTCGAAAATTGCCTTTAGGGTTGAGGAATGCTGTTCGCGTGAAATAAAAATGTCGTTCGCAATGGAAAAATGATGTTTGGGTAAAAAAAATCTTGCTTGGGATGAAATATCCTGTTCATGGAGAAAAATGACGTTCGGGTCGTGTCTGAAACGAAGAAATCATTTTCAGAAGAGAAAACGGGGGTTGTGTTGAAAATTGCATTTCGCGTTGAAGGAATAGGGTTTGTTTTGAAAAATTTAGTTTGCATAAAAGAAACACTGCTCGGAAAAAAATAGATGGTCCCTTGGTACAAAAATGTGTTTTGGGTCGTGCCTGGGTCAAAAAATGATTTTTTGGTCGAAATAATGGTGTTGCGGTCGAGTTAGGGTCGAAAAATGTATTTTGTCTCGAAAAATGCAATTTGGCTTTAGTAATGTTGTTCAGGTCTAAAAATGATCTTTGGCTCACGTTTGGGTCGAAATATAATGTTTGGGTAGAAAAACGCTATTCGGGTGGAAAAAATGTTGTTTTGGTTCTGAATTCTTTTTTGTGTTTAAAAATGATGTTCGGGTAGAAAAATGGTGTTTGGGTTCAAAAAATTTGGTTGGGGTCAAAATGTGCTGTTTGGATAGAAAAAGTGCAGTTCGCGTCGTGTTTCGATCGAAAGAAGATTTTTATGTTTGGGTTGTTGAAAAATACAGTTTGGGTCAGAATGTTGTTTGGGTCTAGGATTGTTGTTTGGATCGAAATAATGCTGCTTTGGGTTTGAGAAATCATTTTTTGCTCCAAAAAATGATGTTTGAATACAGAAAACTCTGTTTTGGTCGAACTAATAATATTCTTGTCATTTTTGGGTCGAAAATACGATACGGGTCCCAATATCCGGTTTGCTCTAGAAATTGCTGTTCGGGTCGATAATAAGTATTTTGGGTCGTGTTCTGGTCGAAAAAAGCTCTCTTGGTTGGAAAATGACATTCAGGCCGACCAAATGCTCTTTTTGGTCGAAAATTTGTTTTCTGGTCTGGAAAGCTCTCTTTTCCTCGAAAAAATGATGTTTAGGTCGTTTTGGCGTCGGAGATGCGATTTGGGTGTCAGAATGCTGTTCGTATAAGAAAACGCTGCTTTGGTCGAAAAAATGGCATTTGGATCTTGGTTTAGTGCAAAAATGTTGTCTTCGTTGTAAAAGGATGTTCGGGTAGACAAATTGCTGTCTGGGTCAAAAAACGATTTTCTGATCGGGACAAGTGCTGCTAGGGACCAAGAAAATGTTGTTCGGGTCTAAAAATGATATTTGGGTTGAAAATCGATGTCTCCGGCCAGAAAACACCGTTCGGGTGTGAAAATGATGTTGGAGTTAAAACAAAATGTTGTTTGCGCCAAAATATGATATTTAGCTTGAGAACATTTTGTTTTAGGCCGAAACAAAAAAAAAAAAAAGGTTTTTGGGTATGTGCGGGTCGAAAAATTGTGTTTGGACCTTGAAATGCAACTTTGGCTGAAGAAATGCAGTTTGGGTTGAGAAATGTTGTGCTGCTCTAGAAATGACGTTTTGGGTCAGAAATTTAATTTTGGGTCGAAATGTGCAGATTGGGTTGATAAAGTGAAGTTATGGTTGTATATGGATAGAAAACTGCTTTCCGATTCGAAAATTGCCTTTTGGGTTGAGGAATGCTGTTCGCATGAAATAAAAATGTCGTTCGCAATAAAAAAATGTTGTTTTGGTTGTGAATTCTTTTTTGTGTTTAAAAATGCTGCTTTGGGTTTGAGAAATCATTTTTTGCTCCAAAAAATGCTGTTTGAGTACAAAAAACGCTGTTTTGGTCGAACTAATGATATTCTTGTCATTTTTGGGTCGAAAATGCGATACGGGTCCCAATATACGGTTTGCTCTAGAAATTGCTGTTCGGGTCGATAATAAGTATTTTGGGTCGTGTTCTGGTCGAAAAAAGCTCTCTTGGTTGGAAAATGACATTCAGGCCGACGAAATGCTCTTTTGGGTCGAAAATTTCTTTTCTTGTCTCGAAAGCTCTACTTTCCTCGAAAAAATGATGTTTAGGTCGTTTTGGCGTCGGAGATGCGATTTGGGTGTCAGAATGCTGTTCGTATAAGAAAATGCTGTTTTGGTCGAAAAAATGGCATTTGGATCCTGGTTTAGTGCAAAAATGTTGTCTTCGTTGTAAAAGGATGTTCGGGTCGACAAATTGCTGTCTGGGTCAAAAATCGATTTTCTGATCGGGACAAGTGCTGCTTGGGCCCAAGAAAATGTTGTTCGGGTCTAAAAATGATATTTGGGTTGAAAATCGATGTCTCCGGCCAGAAAACACCGTTCGGGTGTGAAAATGATGTTGGAGTTAAAACAAAATGTTGTTTGCGCCAAAATATGATATTTAGCTTGAGAACATTTTGTTTTAGGCCGAATAAAAAAAAAAGGTTTTTGGGTATGTGCGGGTCGAAAAATTGTGTTTGGACCTTGAAATGCTACTTTGGCTGAAGAAATGCAGTTTGGGTTGAGAAATGTTGTGCTGCTCTCGAAATGACGTTTTGGGTCAGAAATTTAATTCTGGGTCGAAATGTGCAGATTGGGTTGATAAAGTGCAGTTTTGGTTGTATATGGATAGAAAACTGCTTTCCGATTCGAAAATTGCCTTTTGGGTTGAGGAATGCTGTTCGCATGAAATAAAAATGTCGTTCGCAATGAAAAAATGATGTTTGGGTAAAAAAAATCTTGCTTGGGATGAAATATCCTGTTCATGGAGAAAAATGACGTTCGGGTCGTGTCTGAAACGAAAAAATCAGTTTCAGTAGAGAAAATGGGGGTTGGGTTGAAAATTGCGTTTCGCGTTGAAGGAATAGGGTTTGTTTCGAAAAATTTAGTTTGCATCGAAGAAACGCTGCTCGGAAAAAAATAGATGGTCCCTTGGTCCAAAAATGTGTTTTGGGTCGTTCCTGGGTCGAAAAATGCTTTTTTGTTCGAAATAATGGTGTTCCGGTCGAGTTAGGGTCGAAAAATGTATTTTGTCCCGAAAGATGCAGTTCGGGTTTAGTAATGTTGTTCAGGTAGAAAAATGATCTTCGGCTCACGTTTGGATCGAAATATAATGTTTGGGTAGAAAAACGCTATTCGGGTGGAAAAATGTTGTTTTGGTTGTGAATTCTTTTTTGTGTTTAAAAATGATGTTCGGGTAGAAAAATGGTGTTTGGGTTCAAAAAATTTGGTTGGGGTCAAAATGTGCTGTTTGGGTAGAAAAAGTGCAGTTCGGGTCGTGTTTCGATCGAAAGAAGATTTTTATGTTTGGGTTGTTGAAAATACAGTTTGGGTCGAAAGAATGTTGTTTGGGTCTAGGATTGTTGTTTGGATCGAAATAATGCTGCTTGGGTTTGAGAAAACGTTTTTTGCTCCAAAAAATGAAGTTTGAGTACAGAAAACGCTGTTTTGGTCGAACTAATGATGTTCTTGTCATTTTTGGGTTGAAAATGAGATTCGGGCCCCAATATCCGGTTTGCTCCAGAAAATGCTGTTCGGGACGAAAATAAGTAGTTTGGGTCGTGTTCTGGTCGAAAAAAGCCCTCTTGGATGGAAAATGATGTTCAGGCCGACCAAATGCTGTTTGGCTCGAAAATTTCTTTTCCGGTTCGGAAAGTTCTCTTTTCCTAGAAAAAATGATGGTTAGGTAGTTTTGGCGTCGGAGATGCGATTTGGATGTCAGAATGCTGTTCGTATAAGAAAATGTTGTTTTGGTCGAAAAAATGGCATTTGGATCCTGGTTTAGTCCAAAAATGCTGTCTTCGTTGTAAATGGGTGTTCGGGTCGACAAATTGCTGTCTGGGTCGAAAAACGATTTTCTGATCGGGACAAGTGCTGCTTGGGCCCAAGAAAATGTTGTTCGGGCCTAAAAATGATATTTGGGTTGAAAATCGATGTCTCCGGCCAGAAAACTCCGTTCGGGTGTGAAAATGATGTTGGAGTTAAAACAAAATGTTGTTTGCGCCAAAATGTGATATTTAGCTTTAGAACATTTTGTTTTAGGCCGAAACAAAAAAAAAAAAGGTTTTTGGGTGTGTGCGGGTCGAAAAATTGTGTTTGGACCGTGAAATGCTACTTTGGCTGAAAAAATGCAGTTCGGGTTGAGAAATGTTGTGCTGCTCTCGAAATGAAGTTTTGGGTCAGAAATTTAATTCTGGGTCGAAATGTGCTGATTGGGTTGATAAAGTGCAGTTTTGGTTGTATATGGATAGAAACCTTCTTTTCGATTCGAAAATTGCCTTTTGGGTTGAGGAATGCTGTTCGCGTGAAATAAAAATGCCGTTCGCAATGGAAAAATGATGTTTGGGTAAAAAAAATCTTGCTTGGGATGAAATATCCTGTTCATGGAGAAAAATGACGTTCGGGTCGTGTCTGAAACGAAAAAATCATTTTCAGAAGAGAAAACGGGGGTTGTGTTGAAAATTGCATTTCGCGTTGAAGGAATAGGGTTTGTTTCGAAAAATTTAGTTTGCATAGAAGAAACACTGCTCGGAAAAAAATAGATGGTCCCTTGGTACAAAAATGTGTTTTGGGTCGTAAAATGCTTTTTTGGTCGAAATAATGGTGTTGCGGTCGAGTTAGGGTCGAAAAATGTATTTTGTCTCGAAAAATGCAATTTGGCTTTAGTAATGTTGTTCAGGTCTAAAAATGATCTTTGGCTCACGTTTGGGTAGAAAAACGCTATTCGGGTGGAAAAAATGTTGTTTTGGTTCTGAATTCTTTTTTGTGTTTAAAAATGATGTTCGGGTAGAAAAATGGTGTTTGGGTTCAAAAAACTTGGTTGGGGTCAAAATGTGCTGTTTGGATAGAAAAAGTGCAGTTCGGGTCGTGTTTCGATCGAAAGAAGATTTTTATGTTTGGGTTGTTGAAAAATACAGTTTGGGTCGAAAGAATGTTGTTTGGGTCTAGGATTGTTGTTTGGATCGAAATAATGCTGCTTTGGGTTTGAGAAATCATTTTTTGCTCCAAAAAATGATGTTTGAGTACAGAAAACTCTGTTTTGGTCGAACTAATGATATTCTTGTCATTTTTGGTTCGAAAATGCGATACGGGTCCCAATATACGGTTTGCTCTAGAAATTGCTGTTCGGGTCGATAATAAGTATTTTGGGTCGTGTTCTGGTCGAAAAAAGCTCTCTTGGTTGGAAAATGACATTCAGGCAGACGAAATGCTCTTTTGGGTCGAAAATTTCTTTTCTGGTCTGGAAAGCTCTCGTTTCCTCGAAAAAAATGATGTTTAGGTCGTTTTGGCGTCGGAGATGCGATTTGGGTGTCAGAATGCTGTTCGTATAAGAAAACGCTGCTTTGGTCGAAAAAATGGCATTTGGATCCTGGTTTAGTGCAAAAATGTTGTCTTCGTTGTAAAAGGATGTTCGGGTCGACAAATTGCTGTCTGGGTCAAAAATCGATTTTCTGATCGGGACAAGTGCTGCTTGGGCCCAAGAAAATGTTGTTCGGGTCTAAAAATGATATTTGGGTTGAAAATCGATGTCTCCGGCCAGAAAACACCGTTCGGGTGTGAAAATGATGTTGGAGTTAAAACAAAATGTTGTTTGCGCCAAAATATGATATTTAGCTTGAGAACATTTTGTTTTAGGCCGGAACAAAAAAAAAAGGTTTTTGGGTATGTGCGGGTCGAAAAATTGTGTTTGGACCTTGAAATGCTACTTTGGCTGAAGAAATGCAGTTTGGGTTGAGAAATGTTGTGCTGCTCTCGAAATGACGTTTTGGGTCAGAAATTTAATTCTGGGTCGAAATGTGCAGATTGGGTTGATAAAGTGCAGTTTTGGTTGTATATGGATAGAAAACTGCTTTCCGATTCGAAAATTGCCTTTTGGGTTGAGGAATGCTGTTCGCATGAAATAAAAATGTCGTTCGCAATGAAAAAATGATGTTTGGGTAAAAAAAATCTTGCTTGGGATGAAATATCCTGTTCATGGAGAAAAATGACGTTCGGGTCGTGTCTGAAACGAAAAAATCAGTTTCAGTAGAGAAAATGGGGGTTGGGTTGAAAATTGCGTTTCGCGTTGAAGGAATAGGGTTTGTTTCGAAAAATTTAGTTTGCATCGAAGAAACGCTGCTCGGAAAAAAATAGATGGTCCCTTGGTCCAAAAATGTGTTTTGGGTCGTTCCTGGGTCGAAAAATGCTTTTTTGTTCGAAATAATGGTGTTCCGGTCGAGTTAGGGTCGAAAAATGTATTTTGTCCCGAAAGATGCAGTTCGGGTTTAGTAATGTTGTTCAGGTAGAAAAATGATCTTCGGCTCACGTTTGGATCGAAATATAATGTTTGGGTAGAAAAACGCTATTCGGGTGGAAAATATGTTGTTTTGGTTGTGAATTCTTTTTTGTGTTTAAAAATGATGTTCGGGTAGAAAAATGGTGTTTGGGTTCAAAAAATTTGGTTGGGGTCAAAATGTGCTGTTTGGGTAGAAAAAGTGCAGTTCGGGTCGTGTTTCGATCGAAAGAAGATTTTTATGTTTGGGTTGTTGAGAAATACAGTTTGGGTCGAAAGAATGTTGTTTGGGTCTAGGATTGTTGTTTGGATCGAAATAATGCTGCTTGGGTTTGAGAAAACGTTTTTTGCTCCAAAAAATGAAGTTTGAGTACAGAAAACGCTGTTTTGGTCGAACTAATGATGTTCTTGTCATTTTTGGGTTGAAAATGAGATTCGGGCCCCAATATCCGGTTTGCTCCAGAAAATGCTGTTCGGGACGAAAATAAGTAGTTTGGGTCGTGTTCTGGTCGAAAAAAGCCCTCTTGGATGGAAAATGATGTTCAGGCCGACCAAATGCTGTTTGGCTCGAAAATTTCTTTTCCGGTTCGGAAAGTTCTCTTTTCCTAGAAAAAATGATGGTTAGGTAGTTTTGGCGTCGGAGATGCGATTTGGATGTCAGAATGCTGTTCGTATAAGAAAATGTTGTTTTGGTCGAAAAAATGGCATTTGGATCCTGGTTTAGTCCAAAAATGCTGTCTTCGTTGTAAATGGGTGTTCGGGTCGACAAATTGCTGTCTGGGTCGAAAAACGATTTTCTGATCGGGACAAGTGCTGCTTGGGCCCAAGAAAATGTTGTTCGGGCCTAAAAATGATATTTGGGTTGAAAATCGATGTCTCCGGCCAGAAAACTCCGTTCGGGTGTGAAAATGATGTTGGAGTTAAAACAAAATGTTGTTTGCGCCAAAATGTGATATTTAGCTTTAGAACATTTTGTTTTAGGCCGAAACAAAAAAAAAAAAGGTTTTTGGGTGTGTGCGGGTCGAAAAATTGTGTTTGGACCGTGAAATGCTACTTTGGCTGAAAAAATGCAGTTCGGGTTGAGAAATGTTGTGCTGCTCTCGAAATGAAGTTTTGGGTCAGAAATTTAATTCTGGGTCGAAATGTGCTGATTGGGTTGATAAAGTGCAGTTTTGGTTGTATATGGATAGAAACCTTCTTTTCGATTCGAAAATTGCCTTTTGGGTTGAGGAATGCTGTTCGCGTGAAATAAAAATGCCGTTCGCAATGGAAAAATGATGTTTGGGTAAAAAAAATCTTGCTTGGGATGAAATATCCTGTTCATGGAGAAAAATGACGTTCGGGTCGTGTCTGAAACGAAAAAATCATTTTCAGAAGAGAAAACGGGGGTTGTGTTGAAAATTGCATTTCGCGTTGAAGGAATAGGGTTTGTTTCGAAAAATTTAGTTTGCATAGAAGAAACACTGCTCGGAAAAAAATAGATGGTCCCTTGGTACAAAAATGTGTTTTGGGTCGTAAAATGCTTTTTTGGTCGAAATAATGGTGTTGCGGTCGAGTTAGGGTCGAAAAATGTATTTTGTCTCGAAAAATGCAATTTGGCTTTAGTAATGTTGTTCAGGTCTAAAAATGATCTTTGGCTCACGTTTGGGTAGAAAAACGCTATTCGGGTGGAAAAAATGTTGTTTTGGTTCTGAATTCTTTTTTGTGTTTAAAAATGATGTTCGGGTAGAAAAATGGTGTTTGGGTTCAAAAAACTTGGTTGGGGTCAAAATGTGCTGTTTGGATAGAAAAAGTGCAGTTCGGGTCGTGTTTCGATCGAAAGAAGATTTTTATGTTTGGGTTGTTGAAAAATACAGTTTGGGTCGAAAGAATGTTGTTTGGGTCTAGGATTGTTGTTTGGATCGAAATAATGCTGCTTTGGGTTTGAGAAATCATTTTTTGCTCCAAAAAATGATGTTTGAGTACAGAAAACTCTGTTTTGGTCGAACTAATGATATTCTTGTCATTTTTGGTTCGAAAATGCGATACGGGTCCCAATATACGGTTTGCTCTAGAAATTGCTGTTCGGGTCGATAATAAGTATTTTGGGTCGTGTTCTGGTCGAAAAAAGCTCTCTTGGTTGGAAAATGACATTCAGGCAGACGAAATGCTCTTTTGGGTCGAAAATTTCTTTTCTGGTCTGGAAAGCTCTCGTTTCCTCGAAAAAAATGATGTTTAGGTCGTTTTGGCGTCGGAGATGCGATTTGGGTGTCAGAATGCTGTTCGTATAAGAAAACGCTGCTTTGGTCGAAAAAATGGCATTTGGATCCTGGTTTAGTGCAAAAATGTTGTCTTCGTTGTAAAAGGATGTTCGGGTCGACAAATTGCTGTCTGGGTCAAAAATCGATTTTCTGATCGGGACAAGTGCTGCTTGGGCCCAAGAAAATGTTGTTCGGGTCTAAAAATGATATTTGGGTTGAAAATCGATGTCTCCGGCCAGAAAACACCGTTCGGGTGTGAAAATGATGTTGGAGTTAAAACAAAATGTTGTTTGCGCCAAAATATGATATTTAGCTTGAGAACATTTTGTTTTAGGCCGGAACAAAAAAAAAAGGTTTTTGGGTATGTGCGGGTCGAAAAATTGTGTTTGGACCTTGAAATGCTACTTTGGCTGAAGAAATGCAGTTTGGGTTGAGAAATGTTGTGCTGCTCTCGAAATGACGTTTTGGGTCAGAAATTTAATTCTGGGTCGAAATGTGCAGATTGGGTTGATAAAGTGCAGTTTTGGTTGTATATGGATAGAAAACTGCTTTCCGATTCGAAAATTGCCTTTTGGGTTGAGGAATGCTGTTCGCATGAAATAAAAATGTCGTTCGCAATGAAAAAATGATGTTTGGGTAAAAAAAATCTTGCTTGGGATGAAATATCCTGTTCATGGAGAAAAATGACGTTCGGGTCGTGTCTGAAACGAAAAAATCAGTTTCAGTAGAGAAAATGGGGGTTGGGTTGAAAATTGCGTTTCGCGTTGAAGGAATAGGGTTTGTTTCGAAAAATTTAGTTTGCATCGAAGAAACGCTGCTCGGAAAAAAATAGATGGTCCCTTGGTCCAAAAATGTGTTTTGGGTCGTTCCTGGGTCGAAAAATGCTTTTTTGTTCGAAATAATGGTGTTCCGGTCGAGTTAGGGTCGAAAAATGTATTTTGTCCCGAAAGATGCAGTTCGGGTTTAGTAATGTTGTTCAGGTAGAAAAATGATCTTCGGCTCACGTTTGGATCGAAATATAATGTTTGGGTAGAAAAACGCTATTCGGGTGGAAAATATGTTGTTTTGGTTGTGAATTCTTTTTTGTGTTTAAAAATGATGTTCGGGTAGAAAAATGGTGTTTGGGTTCAAAAAATTTGGTTGGGGTCAAAATGTGCTGTTTGGGTAGAAAAAGTGCAGTTCGGGTCGTGTTTCGATCGAAAGAAGATTTTTATGTTTGGGTTGTTGAGAAATACAGTTTGGGTCGAAAGAATGTTGTTTGGGTCTAGGATTGTTGTTTGGATCGAAATAATGCTGCTTGGGTTTGAGAAAACGTTTTTTGCTCCAAAAAATGAAGTTTGAGTACAGAAAACGCTGTTTTGGTCGAACTAATGATGTTCTTGTCATTTTTGGGTTGAAAATGAGATTCGGGCCCCAATATCCGGTTTGCTCCAGAAAATGCTGTTCGGGACGAAAATAAGTAGTTTGGGTCGTGTTCTGGTCGAAAAAAGCCCTCTTGGATGGAAAATGATGTTCAGGCCGACCAAATGCTGTTTGGCTCGAAAATTTCTTTTCCGGTTCGGAAAGTTCTCTTTTCCTAGAAAAAATGATGGTTAGGTAGTTTTGGCGTCGGAGATGCGATTTGGATGTCAGAATGCTGTTCGTATAAGAAAATGTTGTTTTGGTCGAAAAAATGGCATTTGGATCCTGGTTTAGTCCAAAAATGCTGTCTTCGTTGTAAATGGGTGTTCGGGTCGACAAATTGCTGTCTGGGTCGAAAAACGATTTTCTGATCGGGACAAGTGCTGCTTGGGCCCAAGAAAATGTTGTTCGGGCCTAAAAATGATATTTGGGTTGAAAATCGATGTCTCCGGCCAGAAAACTCCGTTCGGGTGTGAAAATGATGTTGGAGTTAAAACAAAATGTTGTTTGCGCCAAAATGTGATATTTAGCTTTAGAACATTTTGTTTTAGGCCGAAACAAAAAAAAAAAAGGTTTTTGGGTGTGTGCGGGTCGAAAAATTGTGTTTGGACCGTGAAATGCTACTTTGGCTGAAAAAATGCAGTTCGGGTTGAGAAATGTTGTGCTGCTCTCGAAATGAAGTTTTGGGTCAGAAATTTAATTCTGGGTCGAAATGTGCTGATTGGGTTGATAAAGTGCAGTTTTGGTTGTATATGGATAGAAACCTTCTTTTCGATTCGAAAATTGCCTTTTGGGTTGAGGAATGCTGTTCGCGTGAAATAAAAATGCCGTTCGCAATGGAAAAATGATGTTTGGGTAAAAAAAATCTTGCTTGGGATGAAATATCCTGTTCATGGAGAAAAATGACGTTCGGGTCGTGTCTGAAACGAAAAAATCATTTTCAGAAGAGAAAACGGGGGTTGTGTTGAAAATTGCATTTCGCGTTGAAGGAATAGGGTTTGTTTCGAAAAATTTAGTTTGCATAGAAGAAACACTGCTCGGAAAAAAATAGATGGTCCCTTGGTACAAAAATGTGTTTTGGGTCGTAAAATGCTTTTTTGGTCGAAATAATGGTGTTGCGGTCGAGTTAGGGTCGAAAAATGTATTTTGTCTCGAAAAATGCAATTTGGCTTTAGTAATGTTGTTCAGGTCTAAAAATGATCTTTGGCTCACGTTTGGGTAGAAAAACGCTATTCGGGTGGAAAAAATGTTGTTTTGGTTCTGAATTCTTTTTTGTGTTTAAAAATGATGTTCGGGTAGAAAAATGGTGTTTGGGTTCAAAAAACTTGGTTGGGGTCAAAATGTGCTGTTTGGATAGAAAAAGTGCAGTTCGGGTCGTGTTTCGATCGAAAGAAGATTTTTATGTTTGGGTTGTTGAAAAATACAGTTTGGGTCGAAAGAATGTTGTTTGGGTCTAGGATTGTTGTTTGGATCGAAATAATGCTGCTTTGGGTTTGAGAAATCATTTTTTGCTCCAAAAAATGATGTTTGAGTACAGAAAACTCTGTTTTGGTCGAACTAATGATATTCTTGTCATTTTTGGTTCGAAAATGCGATACGGGTCCCAATATACGGTTTGCTCTAGAAATTGCTGTTCGGGTCGATAATAAGTATTTTGGGTCGTGTTCTGGTCGAAAAAAGCTCTCTTGGTTGGAAAATGACATTCAGGCAGACGAAATGCTCTTTTGGGTCGAAAATTTCTTTTCTGGTCTGGAAAGCTCTCGTTTCCTCGAAAAAAATGATGTTTAGGTCGTTTTGGCGTCGGAGATGCGATTTGGGTGTCAGAATGCTGTTCGTATAAGAAAACGCTGCTTTGGTCGAAAAAATGGCATTTGGATCCTGGTTTAGTGCAAAAATGTTGTCTTCGTTGTAAAAGGATGTTCGGGTCGACAAATTGCTGTCTGGGTCAAAAATCGATTTTCTGATCGGGACAAGTGCTGCTTGGGCCCAAGAAAATGTTGTTCGGGTCTAAAAATGATATTTGGGTTGAAAATCGATGTCTCCGGCCAGAAAACACCGTTCGGGTGTGAAAATGATGTTGGAGTTAAAACAAAATGTTGTTTGCGCCAAAATATGATATTTAGCTTGAGAACATTTTGTTTTAGGCCGGAACAAAAAAAAAAGGTTTTTGGGTATGTGCGGGTCGAAAAATTGTGTTTGGACCTTGAAATGCTACTTTGGCTGAAGAAATGCAGTTTGGGTTGAGAAATGTTGTGCTGCTCTCGAAATGACGTTTTGGGTCAGAAATTTAATTCTGGGTCGAAATGTGCAGATTGGGTTGATAAAGTGCAGTTTTGGTTGTATATGGATAGAAAACTGCTTTCCGATTCGAAAATTGCCTTTTGGGTTGAGGAATGCTGTTCGCATGAAATAAAAATGTCGTTCGCAATGAAAAAATGATGTTTGGGTAAAAAAAATCTTGCTTGGGATGAAATATCCTGTTCATGGAGAAAAATGACGTTCGGGTCGTGTCTGAAACGAAAAAATCAGTTTCAGTAGAGAAAATGGGGGTTGGGTTGAAAATTGCGTTTCGCGTTGAAGGAATAGGGTTTGTTTCGAAAAATTTAGTTTGCATCGAAGAAACGCTGCTCGGAAAAAAATAGATGGTCCCTTGGTCCAAAAATGTGTTTTGGGTCGTTCCTGGGTCGAAAAATGCTTTTTTGTTCGAAATAATGGTGTTCCGGTCGAGTTAGGGTCGAAAAATGTATTTTGTCCCGAAAGATGCAGTTCGGGTTTAGTAATGTTGTTCAGGTAGAAAAATGATCTTCGGCTCACGTTTGGATCGAAATATAATGTTTGGGTAGAAAAACGCTATTCGGGTGGAAAATATGTTGTTTTGGTTGTGAATTCTTTTTTGTGTTTAAAAATGATGTTCGGGTAGAAAAATGGTGTTTGGGTTCAAAAAATTTGGTTGGGGTCAAAATGTGCTGTTTGGGTAGAAAAAGTGCAGTTCGGGTCGTGTTTCGATCGAAAGAAGATTTTTATGTTTGGGTTGTTGAGAAATACAGTTTGGGTCGAAAGAATGTTGTTTGGGTCTAGGATTGTTGTTTGGATCGAAATAATGCTGCTTGGGTTTGAGAAAACGTTTTTTGCTCCAAAAAATGAAGTTTGAGTACAGAAAACGCTGTTTTGGTCGAACTAATGATGTTCTTGTCATTTTTGGGTTGAAAATGAGATTCGGGCCCCAATATCCGGTTTGCTCCAGAAAATGCTGTTCGGGACGAAAATAAGTAGTTTGGGTCGTGTTCTGGTCGAAAAAAGCCCTCTTGGATGGAAAATGATGTTCAGGCCGACCAAATGCTGTTTGGCTCGAAAATTTCTTTTCCGGTTCGGAAAGTTCTCTTTTCCTAGAAAAAATGATGGTTAGGTAGTTTTGGCGTCGGAGATGCGATTTGGATGTCAGAATGCTGTTCGTATAAGAAAATGTTGTTTTGGTCGAAAAAATGGCATTTGGATCCTGGTTTAGTCCAAAAATGCTGTCTTCGTTGTAAATGGGTGTTCGGGTCGACAAATTGCTGTCTGGGTCGAAAAACGATTTTCTGATCGGGACAAGTGCTGCTTGGGCCCAAGAAAATGTTGTTCGGGCCTAAAAATGATATTTGGGTTGAAAATCGATGTCTCCGGCCAGAAAACTCCGTTCGGGTGTGAAAATGATGTTGGAGTTAAAACAAAATGTTGTTTGCGCCAAAATGTGATATTTAGCTTTAGAACATTTTGTTTTAGGCCGAAACAAAAAAAAAAAAGGTTTTTGGGTGTGTGCGGGTCGAAAAATTGTGTTTGGACCGTGAAATGCTACTTTGGCTGAAAAAATGCAGTTCGGGTTGAGAAATGTTGTGCTGCTCTCGAAATGAAGTTTTGGGTCAGAAATTTAATTCTGGGTCGAAATGTGCTGATTGGGTTGATAAAGTGCAGTTTTGGTTGTATATGGATAGAAACCTTCTTTTCGATTCGAAAATTGCCTTTTGGGTTGAGGAATGCTGTTCGCGTGAAATAAAAATGCCGTTCGCAATGGAAAAATGATGTTTGGGTAAAAAAAATCTTGCTTGGGATGAAATATCCTGTTCATGGAGAAAAATGACGTTCGGGTCGTGTCTGAAACGAAAAAATCATTTTCAGAAGAGAAAACGGGGGTTGTGTTGAAAATTGCATTTCGCGTTGAAGGAATAGGGTTTGTTTCGAAAAATTTAGTTTGCATAGAAGAAACACTGCTCGGAAAAAAATAGATGGTCCCTTGGTACAAAAATGTGTTTTGGGTCGTAAAATGCTTTTTTGGTCGAAATAATGGTGTTGCGGTCGAGTTAGGGTCGAAAAATGTATTTTGTCTCGAAAAATGCAATTTGGCTTTAGTAATGTTGTTCAGGTCTAAAAATGATCTTTGGCTCACGTTTGGGTAGAAAAACGCTATTCGGGTGGAAAAAATGTTGTTTTGGTTCTGAATTCTTTTTTGTGTTTAAAAATGATGTTCGGGTAGAAAAATGGTGTTTGGGTTCAAAAAACTTGGTTGGGGTCAAAATGTGCTGTTTGGATAGAAAAAGTGCAGTTCGGGTCGTGTTTCGATCGAAAGAAGATTTTTATGTTTGGGTTGTTGAAAAATACAGTTTGGGTCGAAAGAATGTTGTTTGGGTCTAGGATTGTTGTTTGGATCGAAATAATGCTGCTTTGGGTTTGAGAAATCATTTTTTGCTCCAAAAAATGATGTTTGAGTACAGAAAACTCTGTTTTGGTCGAACTAATGATATTCTTGTCATTTTTGGTTCGAAAATGCGATACGGGTCCCAATATACGGTTTGCTCTAGAAATTGCTGTTCGGGTCGATAATAAGTATTTTGGGTCGTGTTCTGGTCGAAAAAAGCTCTCTTGGTTGGAAAATGACATTCAGGCAGACGAAATGCTCTTTTGGGTCGAAAATTTCTTTTCTGGTCTGGAAAGCTCTCGTTTCCTCGAAAAAAATGATGTTTAGGTCGTTTTGGCGTCGGAGATGCGATTTGGGTGTCAGAATGCTGTTCGTATAAGAAAACGCTGCTTTGGTCGAAAAAATGGCATTTGGATCCTGGTTTAGTGCAAAAATGTTGTCTTCGTTGTAAAAGGATGTTCGGGTCGACAAATTGCTGTCTGGGTCAAAAATCGATTTTCTGATCGGGACAAGTGCTGCTTGGGCCCAAGAAAATGTTGTTCGGGTCTAAAAATGATATTTGGGTTGAAAATCGATGTCTCCGGCCAGAAAACACCGTTCGGGTGTGAAAATGATGTTGGAGTTAAAACAAAATGTTGTTTGCGCCAAAATATGATATTTAGCTTGAGAACATTTTGTTTTAGGCCGGAACAAAAAAAAAAGGTTTTTGGGTATGTGCGGGTCGAAAAATTGTGTTTGGACCTTGAAATGCTACTTTGGCTGAAGAAATGCAGTTTGGGTTGAGAAATGTTGTGCTGCTCTCGAAATGACGTTTTGGGTCAGAAATTTAATTCTGGGTCGAAATGTGCAGATTGGGTTGATAAAGTGCAGTTTTGGTTGTATATGGATAGAAAACTGCTTTCCGATTCGAAAATTGCCTTTTGGGTTGAGGAATGCTGTTCGCATGAAATAAAAATGTCGTTCGCAATGAAAAAATGATGTTTGGGTAAAAAAAATCTTGCTTGGGATGAAATATCCTGTTCATGGAGAAAAATGACGTTCGGGTCGTGTCTGAAACGAAAAAATCAGTTTCAGTAGAGAAAATGGGGGTTGGGTTGAAAATTGCGTTTCGCGTTGAAGGAATAGGGTTTGTTTCGAAAAATTTAGTTTGCATCGAAGAAACGCTGCTCGGAAAAAAATAGATGGTCCCTTGGTCCAAAAATGTGTTTTGGGTCGTTCCTGGGTCGAAAAATGCTTTTTTGTTCGAAATAATGGTGTTCCGGTCGAGTTAGGGTCGAAAAATGTATTTTGTCCCGAAAGATGCAGTTCGGGTTTAGTAATGTTGTTCAGGTAGAAAAATGATCTTCGGCTCACGTTTGGATCGAAATATAATGTTTGGGTAGAAAAACGCTATTCGGGTGGAAAATATGTTGTTTTGGTTGTGAATTCTTTTTTGTGTTTAAAAATGATGTTCGGGTAGAAAAATGGTGTTTGGGTTCAAAAAATTTGGTTGGGGTCAAAATGTGCTGTTTGGGTAGAAAAAGTGCAGTTCGGGTCGTGTTTCGATCGAAAGAAGATTTTTATGTTTGGGTTGTTGAGAAATACAGTTTGGGTCGAAAGAATGTTGTTTGGGTCTAGGATTGTTGTTTGGATCGAAATAATGCTGCTTGGGTTTGAGAAAACGTTTTTGCTCCAAAAAATGAAGTTTGAGTACAGAAAACGCTGTTTTGGTCGAACTAATGATGTTCTTGTCATTTTTGGGTTGAAAATGAGATTCGGGCCCCAATATCCGGTTTGCTCCAGAAAATGCTGTTCGGGACGAAAATAAGTAGTTTGGGTCGTGTTCTGGTCGAAAAAAGCCCTCTTGGATGGAAAATGATGTTCAGGCCGACCAAATGCTGTTTGGCTCGAAAATTTCTTTTCCGGTTCGGAAAGTTCTCTTTTCCTAGAAAAAATGATGGTTAGGTAGTTTTGGCGTCGGAGATGCGATTTGGATGTCAGAATGCTGTTCGTATAAGAAAATGTTGTTTTGGTCGAAAAAATGGCATTTGGATCCTGGTTTAGTCCAAAAATGCTGTCTTCGTTGTAAATGGGTGTTCGGGTCGACAAATTGCTGTCTGGGTCGAAAAACGATTTTCTGATCGGGACAAGTGCTGCTTGGGCCCAAGAAAATGTTGTTCGGGCCTAAAAATGATATTTGGGTTGAAAATCGATGTCTCCGGCCAGAAAACTCCGTTCGGGTGTGAAAATGATGTTGGAGTTAAAACAAAATGTTGTTTGCGCCAAAATGTGATATTTAGCTTTAGAACATTTTGTTTTAGGCCGAAACAAAAAAAAAAAAAGGTTTTTGGGTGTGTGCGGGTCGAAAAATTGTGTTTGGACCGTGAAATGCTACTTTGGCTGAAAAAATGCAGTTCGGGTTGAGAAATGTTGTGCTGCTCTCGAAATGAAGTTTTGGGTCAGAAATTTAATTCTGGGTCGAAATGTGCTGATTGGGTTGATAAAGTGCAGTTTTGGTTGTATATGGATAGAAACCTTCTTTTCGATTCGAAAATTGCCTTTTGGGTTGAGGAATGCTGTTCGCGTGAAATAAAAATGCCGTTCGCAATGGAAAAATGATGTTTGGGTAAAAAAAAATCTTGCTTGGGATGAAATATCCTGTTCATGGAGAAAAATGACGTTCGGGTCGTGTCTGAAACGAAAAAATCATTTTCAGAAGAGAAAACGGGGGTTGTGTTGAAAATTGCATTTCGCGTTGAAGGAATAGGGTTTGTTTCGAAAAATTTAGTTTGCATAGAAGAAACACTGCTCGGAAAAAAATAGATGGTCCCTTGGTACAAAAATGTGTTTTGGGTCGTAAAATGCCTTTTTGGTCGAAATAATGGTGTTGCGGTCGAGTTAGGGTCGAAAAATGTATTTTGTCTCGAAAAATGCAATTTGGCTTTAGTAATGTTGTTCAGGTCTAAAAATGATCTTTGGCTCACGTTTGGGTAGAAAAACGCTATTCGGGTGGAAAAAATGTTGTTTTGGTTCTGAATTCTTTTTTGTGTTTAAAAATGATGTTCGGGTAGAAAAATGGTGTTTGGGTTCAAAAAACTTGGTTGGGGTCAAAATGTGCTGTTTGGATAGAAAAAGTGCAGTTCGGGTCGTGTTTCGATCGAAAGAAGATTTTTATGTTTGGGTTGTTGAAAAATACAGTTTGGGTCGAAAGAATGTTGTTTGGGTCTAGGATTGTTGTTTGGATCGAAATAATGCTGCTTTGGGTTTGAGAAATCATTTTTTGCTCCAAAAATGATGTTTGAGTACAGAAAACTCTGTTTTGGTCGAACTAATGATATTCTTGTCATTTTTGGTTCGAAAATGCGATACGGGTCCCAATATACGGTTTGCTCTAGAAATTGCTGTTCGGGTCGATAATAAGTATTTTGGGTCGTGTTCTGGTCGAAAAAAGCTCTCTTGGTTGGAAAATGACATTCAGGCAGACGAAATGCTCTTTTGGGTCGAAAATTTCTTTTCTGGTCTGGAAAGCTCTCGTTTCCTCGAAAAAAATGATGTTTAGGTCGTTTTGGCGTCGGAGATGCGATTTGGGTGTCAGAATGCTGTTCGTATAAGAAAACGCTGCTTTGGTCGAAAAAATGGCATTTGGATCCTGGTTTAGTGCAAAAATGTTGTCTTCGTTGTAAAAGGATGTTCGGGTCGACAAATTGCTGTCTGGGTCAAAAATCGATTTTCTGATCGGGACAAGTGCTGCTTGGGCCCAAGAAAATGTTGTTCGGGTCTAAAAATGATATTTGGGTTGAAAATCGATGTCTCCGGCCAGAAAACACCGTTCGGGTGTGAAAATGATGTTGGAGTTAAAACAAAATGTTGTTTGCGCCAAAATGTGATATTTAGCTTGAGAACATTTTGTTTTAGGCCGGAAAAAAAAAAAAAGGTTTTTGGGTATGTGCGGGTCGAAAAATTGTGTTTGGACCTTGAAATGCTACTTTGGCTGAAGAAATGCAGTTTGGGTTGAGAAATGTTGTGCTGCTCTCGAAATGACGTTTTGGGTCAGAAATTTAATTCTGGGTCGAAATGTGCAGATTGGGTTGATAAAGTGCAGTTTTGGTTGTATATGGATAGAAAACTGCTTTCCGATTCGAAAATTGCCTTTTGGGTTGAGGAATGCTGTTCGCATGAAATAAAAATGTCGTTCGCAATGAAAAAATGATGTTTGGGTAAAAAAAATCTTGCTTGGGATGAAATATCCTGTTCATGGAGAAAAATGACGTTCGGGTCGTGTCTGAAACGAAAAAATCAGTTTCAGTAGAGAAAATGGGGGTTGGGTTGAAAATTGCGTTTCGCGTTGAAGGAATAGGGTTTGTTTCGAAAAATTTAGTTTGCATCGAAGAAACGCTGCTCGGAAAAAAATAGATGGTCCCTTGGTCCAAAAATGTGTTTTGGGTCGTTCCTGGGTCGAAAAATGCTTTTTTGTTCGAAATAATGGTGTTCCGGTCGAGTTAGGGTCGAAAAATGTATTTTGTCCCGAAAGATGCAGTTCGGGTTTAGTAATGTTGTTCAGGTAGAAAAATGATCTTCGGCTCACGTTTGGATCGAAATATAATGTTTGGGTAGAAAAACGCTATTCGGGTGGAAAATATGTTGTTTTGGTTGTGAATTCTTTTTTGTGTTTAAAAATGATGTTCGGGTAGAAAAATGGTGTTTGGGTTCAAAAAATTTGGTTGGGGTCAAAATGTGCTGTTTGGGTAGAAAAAGTGCAGTTCGGGTCGTGTTTCGATCGAAAGAAGATTTTTATGTTTGGGTTGTTGAGAAATACAGTTTGGGTCGAAAGAATGTTGTTTGGGTCTAGGATTGTTGTTTGGATCGAAATAATGCTGCTTGGGTTTGAGAAAACGTTTTTTGCTCCAAAAAATGAAGTTTGAGTACAGAAAACGCTGTTTTGGTCGAACTAATGATTTCTTGTCATTTTTGGGTTGAAAATGAGATTCGGGCCCCAATATCCGGTTTGGCTCCAGAAA